>CAWUFW010007816.1:600000-961350 GCA_963921515.1 Calotriton arnoldi | reverse complement strand
TTTGAAAGCAGAAAAAGAAAGAAAGAAAACAAAGAAGAGAGAAGTGAAAGAAAAAAAAAGAAAAGAAAAAGAAATAGAAAAAAAATAGCTAGTAGAAGTGAAGAAGAATTGGATTATCTAAATTATCTCTCAAGCCATTTAGTCAGAGGTTCCCAAATCTTTAGCCCCTTCTTACAGGACCGTACTCCTCTTTTTCCATAAAATGGCTCTCAAAATTATAATTAGCCACCAATCTTGTTAGCCATTGATGGTACACAGGGGGAGAAGGATCCAGCCAGGCTGAGGCAAGGCAGAGACGATATATTGCCATGGCTATGAAAATCAGATACTCTCCTGGTTTGCCTTGCATCTCCTGATCCACCCCTAGACAGATCAGGGAGGGAGAAAGGACGATGTCCCTCCCTAGCATTTCTTTAAAGAAATTCGTAATCTCAAGTTTTAATTTACTTAATACATCACAAGAGGCAAAACGTGATTAAGGTCAGCCTGATAAAGCGAACATCGTGGGCAAAGAGTCCTCTCCCCGTCCCCCCATTTTGCGATCTTCTTTGGAGTATAGTCCAGCGAAAAGCAGGATTTATAGTACTGGGCTTGAAGTCGGGCTGGAATTAACAAATTTTTGTGCTAACTCGGCTGAATGGAAAAATAAATCTTCTGATATATCAATTTCCTCTTTCCACCTTCCTGGCTCGTATTGTTAAATCATCCGGCATTAATATATTAAGAGAGTTATACACAGTTCCAATAGATGGATTATTCATTCTTAGATTATCAATAATGGAATTGTTAATAAATCCTGCTGAGACCGCCACACTTTCTCCTTAAAAAGTCACGTACTTGCAGGTATTTATAAAAATCTTTCCAGTCCAGTTTAAATCTTTCTTTAAGACTCTCAAAAGAAGTTATATCAGAGAGAGAATATAAATCCCCCAATGTCAACAGAGCCCTTCTTTTGCCACTTTTTAAGTAATGAGTCTTTAAAAATGTCAGGCAGATTTGTATTGTTGTATATTGGTGTGTAGTAGTTCAGACGACCCAGACCTAGCATTTTGCGAACCGACTTCATACATTTAAACCTGGGCACCAGCGTTTTTAAAACGTACCTTCTTATAGTGGGAATCATTTAAAAACCGCCAGATCCACCCCCATGCATCTTTACCCATTATGAGTTCTACAGGCGTAGGTATATCTCCCAAAAGAATATCTGTAACATTTTCTGATAAAAGAGTAAGATTGTGTCAAAAGAGTGGTTGCCCAATAATAAAGCCTTATATTTGGGAGAGCCAGCCCCCTTTTCCTTTGGTAGAGAAAGAAATTTGTAAGCTCTTCTGGGTTTTGCATAGGCCCATATAAATCGTGAGAACAAATCTTCGATCTTTTTTAGACACATGTTACTAAATTCGAGCGGAATAGCTCTTATAAAGTATACAAGTTTGGGGGAAAAAAGCATTTTAATTAAATTAGATCTCCCTATTATTGAAAGATGCAATTTGTGTAGTCGGATTAGTTCGGGTTTGATTTTATCAATCAAGGGATCAATATTGCACTCAACTATCTTCTCGACGGTTGCCATAACTTCCACTCCAAGATACGTAGCTTTTTCAACCTGTCTTGTGTCTTGACTCATATCAACATTCTTACAGATTATCTGGGTTTTGGATCTATTAAGGGAATATCCAGACAAGCTTCCAAACCTAGCCGCCTCTAATTCAACCTCAGCCATAGATATTTCAGGATTAGCAGTCACCAAGGCAATATCGTCGGCATAGGCCAGAACTTTCGTCTCCCACCCATGTGAAATAATAGGACTAATTTTCTGATTGTTTTCCAGCAGGCGTAGAAAAGGGTCTATATAGAGTGCGAACAGGAGAGGTGAGCTTGGACATCCCTCAGCGAGTCCCCCTTTTATTTTAAAAATATCGGTTAGTGCGCCATTTAAAAATAGTCTTGCTGTAGGTTGATAATACAGCATCTTAAATGCTTGTATACATCCCTGACCTATCCCAACCCTTGACAGAGTCTCCCATAAGAAGGGCCAGGAGACCCTGTCAAAAGCCTTCTCGGCATCGAGAAGAATAAGTGCCATTGGATCTCCTGAGATGTGCACTGCATCGAACAGAGAAATGATCCTCCTAACATGATCTACTGTGCCTCGTCCCGGTATAAATCCGTGCTGTCTCGGGGATATAACTTTGTGTATTACCCCTGCTAATCGAACTGCCAGGATTTTCGAATAGATTTTGCTATCCGCATTTATCAGGGTTATAGGGCGGTAAGAGGCGGGATCTAATGCCGATTTATGCTTTTTCAGGAATATAATGATTTTAGCTTGTGACCATGACTCTGGTGGTTTTCCCGCCTGAACACATGAGTGAATAGCAGAAGCATGATCTCTTTTAATTCCGTGGAGAATCTTTTATAAAATTCACCTGGAATATTATCCAACCCGGTGGCTTTATTATTAGGAAGACAGTTAATGCAGAGCAGTATGTCAATCCATTGGGGGGCTCATCAAGTAAAGCCTGGTCGTCATGCGATAATTGCACCGCTGGGATTTGGTTTAAGTAATTAGCAATGTCATCTAACTGAGCAGTGGTCGTCTCGTGATATAGATCCTGATAATAAGCAAGGAACTCCTTGCGAATGCCCTCTACATCTGAGACAACTTCCTGCGCGGGGTTTTTAACGGCTGTAATGATGTTCCTGGTGGCTTTTTGTCTTGCCCTAATCGCAAGGTGGTGTCCAACCTGCTCGCTGCATTCATATGCCTCCCTCTTCCAGATTGCTAATCTATCCGCCGCTCTTTTGGCAATTACCCCCATGACGGCCGATTTAGCTGATAATATTCTTGCTTGCGCATCAGCTGAGTCCTTCCCATCCCTAAGAACAGTAATTAAGTTTTCTTCTGCCTCAGCCAGCTGAGATTGAAGTTTATCCCATTGTTGACGCTTTTCTCTATTTAAAGTAAGTGAAAAGCTAAGTGTCTCGCCTCTGATTGCTGCTTTTAGTGCATCCCAAACCACCTCAATCCCTGTGCTACCTAGATTATCCTTAATAAACTGTGACATCCAGTGTTTCATGTGCTTCCAGTACTCATCATTTAGAAGGAGGGATCGCTCAAAGGTCCAGTTGACAAAATCTCTATTGGCCACCATTACCCCCTTATTTCCACGACTAAGGGATTATGGTCTGCGACTATGCGTGGAGATTTTTCTATTGAGCACTCGAGAGAAATAGGCTGAGATGCAAAGATATAGTCTAATCTCACCCATCTTATTGTGCGGAAAAGAATAGAAAGGTATAGCCAGAGTCCGTGGGGTGTTGTGAATGCCAAATATCGATGAGTGCTTGCTCCCTACATAAATCCTTGAGGGCTTTAAAAACTTTTGGTTTTTCGTCCATTGTATGTCCAGTTTCTATCACCAGTTATGCTCTTGTCTGCTGGCAGGTTAATATTAAAGTCACCGCAGATGACTAAAGGTAGTGGCCATTCGGCCAATTCATTATTCAGAAAATCAAAAATTGCTGAATCATCTGCGGTGCTGCCATATATGGTGCATATCGTAAGTAAGTTCCCATTTTCCCTTCGACATACGTGTGATAACCCACCTTCCATTTGAATCAGTTAATGTGCGTATAAATTGGAGTGAGCGTTTTGCTGATAAAATTGCCACCCCTCGTATCCTAGCATTTTGGGTAGTAGCCCCAACTACTGTTAAACCAAGTGAATCTAACAGATGAATTTGCGTCTTTTCTATGTGTGTTTCCTGTAAACATAGGATATCAGCTTTAAGTAACCTAAGTGCTACAGCCGTATTGCGTCGTTTCTTGATATCGTTAAGGCCACACACATTGATTGTTGATATGCGTAATTTACTCATCTAAATGTAACGAGATTTTCCCAAACCTGCAACACACAATTTAAGACAGAGCCAAAAGCAAAGAAAAAAAAGAAGCCCCGAACAATGCATAACCCTCCTAGTGCCAGCCCCTTCCTTCCTGACCCTACCCCATCCCCCGTGAGACCCCACCCACCTCCCTCCACCACCCACTGAGGCTACCTGGTTCAGCGAGAACCAGGATGAGGACATCTGGGCAATCAGGGTCCCGAGCCCCCCTCCCCGCTCCAACCCCTGACCTGACAGTCCAATCAATTTACTAGACATTGACCTCGCTTACTTGTCCCCTGTATCATGCATTATAACGCAAAGTTTTTGGGTAATTTAATCCTTTGTGCTATCTTTTACTGTGAAAAATCAGTTCAAAGCCTCTGTTTTAAACCTTGACAGGTTTCAGTTCTTGGTTCTGTCTCTTCTAGTCGCTGTAATCTCCTGCAGATAGGCTTGGGCCTGGATTTCGGAAATGAAGCTGCGTGTAACCCCATTAAAGATAATTTTTAGACGTGCCAGGTTTTGCAAGTATACCGTTGCCCCAATTTGCTGAAAGGGGGCAAAGAGTTGCCTCATCCTCCATCTCCGCTCAACTGTGGCATGAGCAAAGTCCGGCCGACTGAAAAAGGTAACGCCATTAAACTCCCTCTTCGCTGGTGGGTCTCGCTAAATCAAAAAGTTTCTGGCATAGGAGGAAGTTGCCAAAATATACTAGCATCGCGCGAGGATATTGCGCCGAAGACTGAGGGCGTTTAGAAGGAGTTAATGGGAAGCGATGAACGAATGTATCTCTCTATCCCAATCCCAGAGTTGCAGTTCTAGAAATGCTCCTTTAAAAAGTGTAATCATGTAAGCCATTGGATCACTTCCTTCCGCTCCTTCGGGAACCCCCAAAATGCGAAGATTATTGCGTCGCGATCTGTTCTCCTGCTCCTCAATCTTCAGCATTAGGTCCTTTACTATCCCATCATGCGCATCCCCCTGTGCTTGGAGGAGGAAACGTCTTTTTCCAGATTTTCGGTGCGCACCTCTACTGACTGACATTCTATCAACTATCTCCACACAGGTTCGACCAACTTTCCTTATCGCACCCTGTAGTTTCTGGGTGGCATGACGGTTTTTTCGGTTGTCGATCTTGACCTCCTCCTGAAAACTTTTGATTGAGTGCAGGACTTCAGCAAGGGAAGGCTCCTCCTTATTTCTGGGGGCTCCTGAGTTTCCACTTCTCCAATCTTCCATGGTTGAGGGGTTGCCACCTGAAAATACTGTTTGATCTGAGGGAGTCGCAAACTGTGAGGATGAGTAATCCCATCTGAGCTCGGCGTTACTCCCTTGATCCATGGTTGCCCCACTCTTGTGTCTGTTTCGTTTTTTTTTTTTTTCTCCTTTTCTTTTCCAACTTCTTTTTTTGCATAGTGTCTTCCCGAGAGTCCTCTGAGTCCTCTGAGCCCTTTGAGCTCGTACTTCCCCAGTCTTGCCTCTCACCATCGCTGGATGTCGAGATACCGGTCTCGTACCTCTCTGACTCATCTGTAACAGAGTGGGGTTTTTCAGTGCTGTGGAGGTTTTCCAACCGTTGGGTGGCAGTATTTGCTGAGTTAGCTGGAAACTTCTGTAAAACAGTTTCAGTATTTGCACAGTTGAACCCCCTTACCCCGTTCTCTGTCTCAGGTATTCTTGTATCCAGTTTCTGAAGAAGGGCCAAAGGGGCGTTTACAGAGATCATTCTGCATCTCCTCATAGATTATGCGAATATCTGCCTCTGTGGTAGGAACAACTCCTGTGTTTTCCATAGATGTTGGTAGAGCCGGTGTTAACAAGTTTGTCGCTGCGGGTCCCTGTGAGGTTTCTCCATCTACTACAGAAGTGGTTAGTTCCATCTGCCCCTCAGGTATCCCCTCCATGGCAGGTTCAATATGCGCTTTTTCCACCACTGCCGGGCCAAACATATTAGATATTAATGGCTGAGAATCAGAGATCTGAGCGTTATCTATGAGCTTAATGTTTTTTTTAGCTTGTAGCCTTTTTGTCTGTTTGGTCATCTGCTCAGACTTATCAATAGAATTCAGATTATCCAAGCATTCCCTGTTTTTTAATCCCCGCGTACCTGGGCACCTTGTTTGGGGGTCTGAATGCGTTTGCTGCACCGCTTCAATCATTGCAGGTGCTAATAGTTGATTGTCTTTGACTTTAGCGGTTTTCCCACCACCTCGCCCTGCCATCCTTACTTGCTTTTCTTTAGTCTCTGAGGAGTCCTGGAAACAATGTAGCACCCGCTTTCGTTGAAGTCCGCTGCAGTTGCTGCCTCCGATCACGGCGTCTGGCAGAGTCGTCAGGAATTCTCCGATTGCCGATAGAGCTGCACCAGGCTGCCGCGTCTCTGCAGACGGCCGCAGGGCGATGTGAAGCGAGGATGTGGGAGATACTGGAGCGGCGCAGCACGCTGTTCGTGACACCGGAGCCGGGCGTCTCTTCACTCCTCGCCCCCTCTGATCTCCAGCCCGCGCGAGGATGACAAAGGCCGTGATGCAATGCCGGCCCATGCGGTCAGACTTGCCCGATGATATATAGTATTTTAAGCGAGGTTTTGACTATGTTAGGGGTCAGACAGGCGGAGCGGCATCAGGCAGCTGCTACTCAGACGCCATCTTGCCTCAAACTTCCAATTATTTCCGTTAATTATGGTATTGATATTGTATTTTGTTAGGGTCAGTAAACTTTAATGATAGGTGGTAATTCTGCAATGACTTTAATTAATCATGTAATAAACGAATCTGAATCTGAGCCTGTGTACTCAAACCAGCGCTACCCCTGAACGTATCACCCAGGCCGTCTTTGGCAGACCTCACATAGGTTTGATAAAAAGATTAATTAACCTATATTACACTAAAACCACATAATCAGAAAACGACACCAAGAGAATAAAATGGAAACTGACATTTGGCAAAGGGGCTTAGAGTCTAAACTTTTGAGAACTTAAGCAGGCCTTCAGGGATTGGAAATAAAGTCCTGGCATCTCATTGGAGCCAGAAGAGGGGAAAAATGTAATTTAAAATGGAAATATGCACAAGGCTTTTTAGTTGTTCAGGTGCACTTTTCACAAGGAAGTGCAGATCATAGCTACCACAAATTCCCCTGATAACTTTGAGAATGTTCTTCCGTCCTGTCCATGAAAATGGGCAGGATGGAAGACAATTCCAAGCACACACAAAAGGCCCCTAAGGTGGCCTGTCATCTGAGCTCTGCTGCCCTCACCATAGCTCTGCATGGATGGAAAACCACTTCCTCCACCACAGGTTACACTCGAGGATGGGAGGCTATCCCTTGGTTATTTCATTCTGGGCCAGATGTACGACCGTTTTTTGCGGTCGCAAACGCGACATCGGCCCGCTTGTGACCGCAAAATAGGTCTGCCCTATTTACAAACTCTATTTTGCAACTCGGTAACCTATTACCGAATCGCAGTAAATAGGGTTTGCGACTCGCTATTAGGAAGGGGCGTGCCAAGGCAAAACACTCAGCAGTTTACAATGGGTGGTAAGCCACTCGCAAATGGGAACCTTCCCCTTTGTGACTGGCATTGAAAATATATTTTAAGAGCAGGGCTACGCTTAAAAAATGAAACAGTAACGTTTCATTTTTCTTTTTAAATGCATCCCATTTTCCTTTAAGGAAAACGGGCTGCAATTAAAAAAAACTGCTTTATTAAAAAGCAGCCACAGACATGGTGGTCTGCTGACCCCAGCAGGCCGCCATCCCTTGGGAGTACTCAGCCATTCCCCATGGGGTCGCAAGAATTGCACCTGCCCCATGAATATTAATGAGGCAGTCAATTCTGCAACCCCATTTGAATTGGCAAACAGTGTCTGAGACACTGTTGTAAATACCAATTTGCGAGTCGCGAACAACGCAATTATGCGACTCGCAAATTGGAAGGCCGTACATCTGCCCCTCTGTCTTTTGCAAGGCAACCTGAGATAAGTGGGAACAGATGTTATTATCTAGAAAGAAGCTGTTGTGCAAGGAGAGAATCACAACTGTCCGTGACGCTCATCACTTCTCCCAGAGTCACAAAATATTGACTGATCACACCCTTTATTATTATTAATACTTTCTTGATATAGCGCATGGCTACCCGTAGGCCTCCCAGCGCTCAAGCCATCACTGTAAATATTCAATCTTACTACATGTGCTGAAATAGCCAAGTTTTCAGTTTCTTCCTGAATTCGAGATGATGGGTCAATTTCCTCATTTTGGTGGGGAGCGTAGTTCCATAGAACGGAAGCATTGAACGAGAACATCCGGCCTCCCGTTCTAGTTCTTGTGATCTTTGGAACTGTGGCTTGCAGTTGGTCGGCTGATCTCAAGTTCCGGAAGGGTGGTAAAACGACAGCATGCTCTTAAGGATCTTGGGGCCGGTTCCCCACAGGGATTTGTGTGCTATGCATAGCGCTTTCGAATTTTATTCGACCCTTTGGCAACAAGCTCCGGCCAACGGGAACCGAAAATTAGTGTCTGCTCTTTGGTTAAGCTGCTATGAGACTAGGAGAGCTGGAGCTGTGCTATGAGCAAGAATACAGCAGACACTTCCTAGGATGAAATTGAGTGACTGACGTACGACTGTAAATGTACTGGTGAACGCACTATTAGGAATTATAGAGAAACTCTTTGTTCAAGGCTGATTTGTCATTCATGTCAAAGTATTTTCAGCACCTCGTATATAACACCGACTAAGTCACTCACACGTGCTTCCCCTCAAACATCCTACTGAGGTGCTAAACAGCCGATGGACTAATCTGGAAGGATTCACCAGTAGTTATTCTAGGGGAGTATATGAGCCTCTGGCTCACTTCAACCCAGTGGCTTCTGCCCTTCTGAAAGTGGCGTAAATGGAAAATCCTAAAGTTAGACAAAAAGAATGATCTAGGCAGAATGTGTAAAACCTGCTACTGGGGTCAGCTTCCTGTTGACTAATGTCATGTTTGACCCTCCAAGAACAATGTCCTCTGCACTGCTTCTTACCATTAACAAACACTAAAACCAATCTATTGATAAGGCACGCAGTGAATTTGCATACGAATGGTCTCTGCCTGAAGTGGCATAATGGGTGAAAAATGATGGACTGATATGTAGCCCAAGGGAATGCTAGCCGCTGGGACATTGGTAAGCATTCCATCCACCACCTTAGTATTTTACCTCGTTTTCACTGTGACATGGGACCCAAGCAACACCTCATTGACAAGGCTCATATAGGCCGAAACCAGTTTGAGGTTGCTTGTGTTGTAATACGGAGCGAACCCTGTCAGGCAGTTCAAATTGACTGGAGTGTTCCTTTTGGAGCAGGACCAAGACTAATTCGCATGTGGCTGGCCTCTCTTCAAAGTGGCACAGTGGGTGGAAAATGATGAAATTGAATGTGACCCTGAGCGATCTGCACTTGTTGAGATTAATTCAAGCATTCCTTCCATCTCTTTGTTGCCCTATCTGACAATGAAACAGACATCTCGAAAATAGTAAGCTATCACAATCTGTCTACAAGAGTACATTTTGTCAGAATCCCTGCCTCTACCTTTGAAATTGTGGAGTCACATCAATAATGTTAATTGGCTTTTTAACTAGAGTGCTCTTAGAAACATGAAGCCATTTGCTATTTTTTGGTGCGTGCACGTAATATGTAAATCAATGAAGGCTGATCACATTCGATGGATGACTGAGATTTCTCACTGTCACAACTGTCTACCTATGAACATCTCAAACAACATCAATACCTCATTATTGTCCGTAATTATTGCAAGCCAGCGGTAGAATCTGCCAGACCGGACTGGGCAAGTGGCTAGTATGTCTAATTCTTAAAGGGCGGGGAAAGAATACAGTATTAAGCTCCCTTCGAAAGGATTTAAAACTGTCATTGGTGAGCAAAGACTCATTGGTTCACGTGACACACTGATACGCCGAGACAACGAGACACTGCACCGAGCGGAGCGGAGCTGCGGTGCCTCCCCCGAACTCCGGGTTGCAGACGGAGAGCTGGCAGCAAATGGCAGCGAGTGGAGGCGGACCGCGGGGGGCCACAGGACAAGCGCAGGTCTCGGTCTCGGACCTTGAGGGAGAGGTGGCGGCAGAGCTGTAAGCGCGAGTGCCGTCCAGTAGCCTAGCGGTTACTGGCGTGACCCTCTACCTCCCTCCTACCCACCTACCATGTTCCCTGTTTCCCGCCCTGCGCTCCGGTGGATGCTTCTGCTGGGAGGTCGGGAGCCGAGTGCAGTGGCTTGGGTCCTGCGAGGGAGGCACGGGGGAGGCACCAGTATTGCACCGGGCTGGTCTGCAGCGTCCCAGAGCATCCCAGAGCCACGCAGGGGGGCCCACAGTAGCAGTCTGGCTTGGTGAGAGCACAGGAGTGATCGCAGGAGTTGCCAACCACCTCACAGTGAGCTTCAAGAGGAGAGAGGGTCAAGGTCCAGCCTGCAAAAATTGTCAAATTTGAAGCTCCCCTTGAAGCTGCTCCTTAGTCCAAGAGTCTATAAGAGGAGATTAAGATTTCCTTTCAAAGACTTACCCATACCCATACCTTGTTTGCATCAAAAGGAAAATATCTAGCGTTGGTTCCACAGGCACAAGCATAAAATATAAAACACAACTTGAATTGTTGAACTGTGGGACTCCTGCCGGCCCTTTCTTTCATCTCATTTTACTTTAATCTGACATAACTCTTGGACCCAGGAGGCAGGAGGAATGGAGTGTAGGCAGTAAGTAAACCCACGGGCTGTTGTCACCTGGTGACACTTGTCTCTGCAGAAGACCCCGGCACCTGGTGTGGCTTGTGGGTTGATTAACAGCGCTGGTTAACAGCGCTGTCCTACTTGCTTGGCTTTCTCTTCCTTCGCTTTCGAGCAGGTGTAGCTGAGCTGCCAAAGGAAAACCAAAACCTCCTAGATTTCAGCGTCCTCAAGTGATCTACCTGTGATCTACCTGTTGGCAGTACATTAAGGAAGCTACTGGATGTGGCATCCAGAAAGACTTTAGCTTTACGCCTCTTATCAACTAGGGGTGCAAGAGTAAGTGGCAGTAAGGAAGTAATAACGGAGTTAAGCAAACTTAAATAAAAAAGTAATGGAAACCAGCTAATTAATAATATGAGGTCGGGAAGAACCCGTAAACAAGTGACGGAAAAAACAGGAAAAGAAGCTATTAAGAAAATCAAGGAGGTATTGGAATCATCAGGAAAAAGCAGACAAGCATCAACAAGTTCACTAATTTCACCAATATATTCGATTTTTGGCAAAGGTTCACCTAGTAAAAAATGTATGTTCCTAAAGGATCCCACTGCAGCAATTTATTCAGAGACAGGTGAAACAGTGGGTTTACCAAATCCATTGACCCCACAAAAGACAGTAGCATCCAAACTTCAGGATTTCAACATGAAAACTACACAGGATATGGAAAAGGATCAGTCAACCAGCAAGCGGATTACAATTCAAGCACAAATACATGTCCCGGACCGCTCGCACTCCACCCCAAAATTCTTAGTAAGAGAGGGATCTTCTAGTGCCTTGCAAAAACATAAGGAACACCAATGTGATGTCTCAAATATTACTCATGCCCTAAAGGACGTACATAACAAATTGTGGCATCATTCATTATCTTTTACAGATAATATTGATCTCCTTCAAGCTTTGGAGGCAAAAACCATAAATCTATCAGACAAGCAGATAGAAAACTCAAAGAGCACTATAACACACGAACACAGTCAGCCGATAATAGAAATATCTAGTACGCTGGAGCATCTTGCCCAAGTGGGTTCAGGGAAAGAGAGCAAGCAAGAGGAAAGTGACTATAAAGAAATTAAGGCGTTAACGGAGTTGCGTTCTAGTGTAAAGCAAACAAGCAAAATAGTGACAGAAACAACGGAAAAAATAAAGGAGAACGAAATACCAACACAAGAATGCCTGGAGGACGGCCCCATAGAAAGGGAAGAAACTAAAATAGAGGACTACACAGCTGTGTCTGCCTCGCTATTAAAAATGCTAGAAACAGCAGTAATCACTTTTAATATGCAGTCGGACAAATTAGATATTCAGATCGATTTAATGAATATAATAGCCACTTATATTGCTGGAATAAATTCTAAATTGGAAAATCTTACTGATCTAATATCTGCTGAAAAAAGCTCGAAGGCAGCGGTATCCAGTGATTGTGCATGTGGCCCAATAATCCACAAATTGAGCTCAGTACCGGCAATTTTACAAAGTATCTTAATAGCAAGACAAACTAATGACCTGGAGCAGCCAAAAAATGTAATCCACAGAGAGGAAGTGCTCAAAGATACTCAGCGAGTTTCATTCTATGAGCAATCCAAACCACGGGAACCAAATGAAGCACTCAAGCTCCCCGAGGAGGACCTAGAAGTTGAGAACTATAATACAAAACAATTAAAACAACAAAAGGCAATGATTATTGTTCAAGATGCTTCAAAGTCATGTAAACCAACGAAGAGACAAAAAAAACGGGCGAGGAAAGCTAGGAAGAGCAATAATGGTGAAAAAAGATTGTACCATATCTTTGATAAAAAAACAATTTGTTCAAATAAATAAATCTATAAACCATGTAAGGGAAGATGGGAATGACATAACTAATGAGCCACTCCCCATGTGGAATTCAACAAGACATAGTACAAGTTCAGAGGAGTCAATGATTTCAAGTCAAACCAATCAGGAAATATTAAGTAAAAAAACTACAATAACCAAAAGGAAGAAGCAAACAAAACAAATAAAGAATACAGATATTCTACGCAAACGTGAGACGGCAATTGTAAAAAAAAGGAAAAAAATCAAAGTGTTATACAATCAGAATCACAAGACAGAATAGTGACGGGACCGGCATTACGACAAGAGCTAAGGCCGGAATTAAACATCTCTAAAGGCCAAACTCAATCAAATAATAAGGATAGGCCAGAATATACTAATGGCTCATGTACTTCCCAAGAGTTAAGATCTACACAGTCCGTAATAAACAATAATCCTCTGGACCTAAAGGAATCAGACGAAGTTCCCCAAAGGAATACACAAATGGAAGATGCGCTAAAAGAGCAAGTGCAAATAATAGTCAATATACGAAACACAAATGAAGTAGGGGCAAACTCTAGAATGGTGATGACAGCACCACAACACACGTTAAATAATATGTCATCAGATATTGAGACAAATCAAGAAGATAGTTGGAGCAAGCAGATTATCCTAATGCCCAAATACACTTCACAAGGACAGCAAGATATCCTCAATAGAGGAAATATAATGCGATTATTGGCTGAAATTCCGGCTCTAAAAAACTTGTCTCAATGTGACTTACTGTCCATCAAATTTATTCCTCATGAAGAAAAGAAACAGATGGAAAGAACGTATAATGAAAAGAAACCGATGGAAAGAACACTTGCGACGTGGAGAAATGAGGAAATAGTGGAAGCTATTATGAATGCCAGACAACAATTCGAAGCATGGGGTATCTTATTGGAAAAACCCCTAAGACCTTGTTACCCACCACCGCTAATGAAGCTCTCGAAGGATTGTTCACCAGACTCTGAAAAAAGCCAGGTGTTTTCAGTACTACAAAATGCTAGAGGTAAAAAGGGGGTCATCAGTAATGGTAACAATTTACAAACACGGGGACAGGGTCCAATGCACTGAGGATGGTTAGCGGCAACTCTCAATGTTCCGACAAGGTAATGACTTGTCAACCAAGCTAACAGTCCTCATTTCGATTGTTTAAAGCTTCTTTCTTGGAATATAGCAGGGGCTAAAAGTGAAATTCAGGGGGATGTGGCACCAATATACTGGAATCAATACGATATTATTGCGTTGCAAGAGACTTGGTTGTTAAATCCGCAGGAAGTAGTTAATTATAAACTTCATCATGTCAACGCTGCTAGATCACATCGGCATGGGAGAGCAAAGGGAGGCCTAGCAGTATACATCTCAACGGCAGTAGCCGTAGGTTCGGAGCAACTTAATACAACAACTTCAGACATATAGGTTATCAAATTAGTCAATTTGTCAAAACATGATTTAACAACAGTATTATTAATAAATGTCTATTTGCATCCAAATGTAGGGCAAAAACGACTGCAGTTGGATAAACTACTCTCGATAATTACATAATACAGACTGACGAACCCGGAGTGGGAAATTATATTAACAGGTGATTTTAATACCAACCTCATTTACACCCCCGAGGAGGATGAGTTAATAACTGCGCAAAATGTTTTCTGGTCTGTACCAGTACAAACACCCTCCACGGCAAAACGAAAGGATTCAAATGGCCAAAAAACAGTTATGGCCCTGGAACATCTAGGACTGAGAATAATAAATGGAAGAACGCAAGACGACAGGCCTCCAACTTGGACATATCAAGGCATAAATTCTCAGTCAATAATAGACTTTACAATCTTGTCTCTACCTTTACTGAATCAAGTGAGGAAATTCATGATTAATTTTACAACACAAAGTGATCATTCATTTCAGCATCTGGAAATAAGAGCTAATTTTTATAAGTATCAGGGAGCCCCTACAAGGATAGGTAACCTATCTACAACTAATTTTAAGCGTATAAGATGCTCGGCTGGTAATCTACTAGAGCTAACAAAGTTAGCAAAGGAGGCATTAGAAACCAACATAGCTACACTAAGCAATCAAGTAGAAAACTGGACAACTTTCACTACAAAGTTTATGAGGCTCGCACCCAAACAGGAGCTTGTAAAACAGAAAAGAAGCAAGGAGACCGCGAAACTCTCAAACAAAGCACCAACATTCAGGAAAGAAATTAGGAAGGCGGTCAGAAAGAACAGGATAAATAATGATGTGAGCTCCTGGAATGATATAAAAAATCTTTAAAAAATATATAAAAAACAAATATGGAAGGATCAAAAATCGAACCAGGAGCAGTTCTGGACAAAGCTTCTTTTCTGCGCCAAACAATCGAACAATCAAGCATTTTGGAAAATAATAAATGGAATATCCGGACCCTCTCAAACTATAAACAGCGCATGTGTGACGGAGTCGGGCTGGGTAAACTACTTGAGTAGCACCTTTAAAAAAGATAAAGTTTGTGATAATAAAAATAGTTATATTGGCTTGGAATCTAAGTCTCCAGATACATCTAATGAACAGTTTAAAATTACGGATTCCCAAATAACGCCGGATTGCCAAATCCAGGTGGCTGATAGGATAATGAAAGTAATAAAATCAGGTCGAAAGGATGGGGCCCCGGGGCCTAATGGAATACCACAGGCCATTTTTTCAAGTGACTACGAATACTGGGCGATCCCATTGTCAGGACTCTTTATGGAGGCAAAATTATTGAATAATCTGCCCATGAGTTGGAAAGGTGCAATAACCAACCCAATATTCAAGGGCGGATACAGATTGGATCCTGCAAATTATAGACTCATAGCTCTAATGGATGTGGAAGCGAAATATTATGCTTCGTTAATCTTGGAGGACCTAGTAGAATGGTCTACTAAAAATAAGTTGATTCCTATAAACCAAACAGGATTTCGTAAGGGGTTCGGTACAACAACTAATATACTTGCTTTGTCAATGATTGCAGAAAGGTGTAAACGTCTGAATTTGAAATTACAGCTCTGTTTTATTGATTTTAAAGCAGCGTTTGACAGCATAGATCGAGGTCTACTGTGGTCTAAATTGAAGAAAATGGATCTCCCAGACTTAATATTGCGTGCCATAGTCCAATTGTATACTGCAACTTGGATACGAATAAAAATTGCAGACGGTACAAGAATTTCAAGGCCAATTCACACGGCAATCGGGCTAAAGCAAGGCTGCGTACTAGCCCCCCATTTATTTAATCTTTTTATGGCGGATCTCTCTATAAGACTAAACGAGACAAATTCTCATCCACCACGTTTGGGTCCATTGCCGATAACACATCTTTGTTACGCTGATGATATAGTTTTACTCAGCCTGACACGAGTTGGACTACAAAGATCATTAAACGAGCTAGCAACATTTGCAAAGGACAATGCCTTGGAAATCAACACAAAGAAAATGAAAACGATGACTATTGCAAAGCGGGCAGGACGCAAATTCCCTGTCAGGCTGGGAGAAATAACGTTAGGGGTAGTTAACAACTACAAATATCTAGGGCTGTACATTGATGATCGTTTAAATTTCCAAAAACATAAACAATATCTGGAAACAAAAGGTAATGGCCTAATACACGCATTTTGTGCCCTCTCAAAAAAGCTAAAGGGTCCATCTTTAAAGCCTCTGTTAGACGTAATGGCTGCTAAATTGATGCCGACAGTGGAGTACGCAAGCATCGTTCTACACGGTACAGATGCTGAACTGTTGGACAAGATTCAAGTGAAAGCATACAAAAGGGTTTTTAAGTTACCACAGAATGCGTCACCAGCACAGGTGAGACTGGAATTCGGCCTTATTCATCAAGGGATTGGGAAAATCTATGGATATGTCAAAAGCTGGTACAAAATCTGGTTAAGTCGAGCTAACGACCTACACGACGCCCTGTGGCGGGCCCAGGAAGAAGATCAGCACTCTAGTTATGGCAAGTTTTTGAAATTGGCTGTGGAAGAAAACAAAGTCCAAGGATCTCTGGGCACAGTCCCCCTCTTTTCCTGTTTTTCGTAAGGTGGCAAACAAAATGGCGAAACTACATGCATTAGTACAGGACAAAAATAAATTTGCAAAGAGGTCTCATGCCTGGATGGTAATACAGTCCTACACAAAATTACGACCGGCTGAATATCTGAACACAACATATTCATACTACCTAAAACGGAAATTCATGGCCACCAGGTTTGGGCTTCTACCAAGCTTAGCGGATCAGCCCAAATGGAGATATAATGGGCCTATATTATGCACACTATGTGGCAATGAGAAGCAAGACCTCATTCATCTTATTTGTATATGTCCTTGTTTAAAGTCAACTCGGGCGTGGTTTTTGAAAAAGGCATTTAATGAGAGAGGTATTAGGTCTTGTAGAACTGCAATAATCAAGGGTTTGGACGCAGCGCATCCCCATTTAAACTGTAAGGTGATGAAATTTTTGATACGATATGAAAGGATAATAATGAAAATGGACAACAAATTCACCATGCCATTGATTGTGTAGTGTTTGCAAGTATAAAAAAAAACGTTAAGTTCACTCAGCTAAGAACAAATAAGAAGTGGTAGTAGGAAATTGCAATATTGACTCCAATATTGGGACTGAAATAAGTAGCAATGGAAACCCAGTTTCTTGGCAAATATAAATTGGACCATGTATTTTGGTTTTAATAGGTTAGATAGGTTTTAAAAAGATTTTATGTTTTGTTTTTAGTCACAAAGTCAGCAATACTGTATACTTCCGCATTAAATCATTTTTAAATAATTTTTTAATGAAATTGTTTGCTAAAATGTTTTTAAGTATTTTCGATATTGTATGGTTTTTATTAACTGACACAATAAAGATTTTTCATAGAAAGAGGCAACAGAAGTCCAGAAAGACGAAGAAAGGTGCAGACAGAAGCAAGAGATGTGCACAAAGAACCAACAGAGGAGCAGAAAGAGGCCTTGTTGCAAAGTCATCCTGTGCCCCCAACTTTTTGCTGACGGGTACTGGTGGTAACTGACTCTGACTAACCAGGCCTAAAGCCAGTGCTATGCTAAAAGACACTTAGAATACAGTGAAAACACCTACATACACTAGGGAACACTATGCGTTGGGGTACCCCTGTGATTGGCATGACCTCCTCTGTAAGGCCCTAGTACATAATAGGGCAGGGGGATTAAAACTACCTCTAAGTCAGAGGTGCAGAAATATGCTTCTTTAAGTAATAGTCACGTTTGCAGAGTGGTGGAGAAAGGGTGCTGGGCCTCCGACCAGCGCTCAGGAATTCCGCTGCATAGGACTTAGAGGAGGTACCAGGAAGGCTTCTTGGCCCCCAGAGACCCTCAGGAGTAAATTGGACTTCATCCCCCATCCCGTAGTCTGCCAGGAGGCGCGTTTGAAGAGTGGTGGAGAAAGGGGTGCATGTCCTCCGTAGATGCCTTAGCAATCCCACTGTGTGGGACTTACTGGAGGTAACAAGAGGGCAGTTGGCCCCCAAGGACAACCTTGGGGGCCAACTACCCTCCTATTACCTCCAGTAAGTCCCACACAGCAGGATTGCTAAGTTCTCATAGCAGGCCATGCCCCCTTTGCCCACCACTCTGCAAATGCGCCTCCCTGGCGCGCTCTTGGATGGGGATTGAAGTCCCCTTCGCTGCTGGGGGTCCTTTAGGGGCCAACTAGCCTACCTCTTACCTCCAGTAAGCCCCACACAGTGGGATTGCTGAGAGGTGGACAAAGGCCACGCCCCTTTCCCCACCACTCTGCAATTGCGCCTCCTGGCGTGTTCTAAGTTGGGGTATTAAGTACCCTTCATTCCTGAGGGTCCCTGGGGGCCAACTAGCCCACCAGGTACCTCCAGTAAGTGCCACACACCTGGATTGCTGAGAGTGGTCTGAGGCCACGCCCCTGTTTTTACACCACTCTGCAAACGGGGCTCCTGGCGCACTGCTGCTTGGGAGATGAAGTCCACTTGTGTCCTGAGGTCCTCAGGACACAAGAGGACCTCATCGCCCCACCAGCAGTGTGCCAAGAGGCGCATTTGCAGAGTGGTGTAAAAAAGGGGCGTGGCCTCGGACCACCTCTCTGCAAACCAACTATGTGGCGCTTACTGGAGGTACCTGGTTGGGTAGTTGGCCCCCAGAGACCCTCAGTATTCATGGGGACTTAATTTCCCAACTTACAACGCACCAGGGGGCGTGTTTGCAGAGTGATGCAGGGAGGGGGCTGGTCCTCCGGCGTGATGCTGGCTTTTTTTTAAATTCTTTTTTTTTAGAATGGGGGCTGTGTGCCCCCCCTCTTTTACTATTTTTGGGGCCCTGGGGACCCCATCCCCCAGTGCCTGACCCCTTTAAAAAAAAAAAAAAACGGGAAGGGGGCCGCGTGGCCCCCCTCCCAAGGCCAATTTCGGCCCCCCTCCCAAGGCCAATTTCGGCCCCAGGGACCCCATTCCCCTGGGCATGGCCACATATACATTTTTTTTTAACTTTTAATGGAGGGGGCCACGCAGCCCCCCTCCTGAGGCAATTATCTGCCCCAAGGACCCCATCCCCCGGGGCATTGTTTATTTTTTTTGTTAGGGAGGGGTGTTGTGTAGCCTCTCTCCCAGGCCACTTCTGGCCCCGGGGACCCCATCCCCCAGGGCTTGGCCATTATATATTTATTATTTTTTGAAGGAGGGGGCAGCGCGGCCCCCCTCCCCAGGCCGATTTTGGCCCCAGGGATTCCATCCCCCGTGGCCCAGCCATTTGTTTTTTAAAGTAAAGGGAGGGGGGCCGCGTGGCCCCCATACCGGGCCACTTTTGGCCCAGGGACCCCATCCCCTGGGGCCTGGCCTCACCATTGTGGACCGTGGGGGGAGCCCCAATGCCCCCACGGTCCCGCCAGCTCCCCGCCTCCTGCAGGAGCCGGCATAGCTTCTGAGCAAGGGAGCTGCTGACATGCAGCTCCCCTTGCTCAGAGCACTTCAGCTTTGCTTCATTGAAGCAAGAGCAGGTTTCCTGCTCTCGCCTCAATGAAGCAGCAGAGCTTGCTATGGCAGGGCGGGAGGCGTGCTCCCGCCCTGCCATAGCAACAGCAATGTCCCGGGGTGGGCACCCCGGACATTGCAGGAGCCGGCCCTGGGGGGTGGTGGTCCCCAGGGCCATCTAGGGGTCCAGGAGGGGGGCCGCGCGGCCCCCATCCCATCAATTAACATAGCCCCGGGGAGGTGGTGGTCCCTGGGGCTTGGGGGGGCCCGCGAGGCCCTCCCGCAAATAATTGAAGAAAGCCCCGGGGAGGTGGTTACCGAGTCACAAGATGGCTGCCAACACTTCCTGGTTTGTTGACAGCCAATCAGAGTGAAGCTCGTGCTTGGGAGGGTTGTCTAACCCTCCTCTGTGCTCAGATATCGATATTTTTAATTTTTTAATTTCATAGGAACTACTGAACGGATTTACACCATTTAAAAAAAAGGTCTCTTTCAGAACCAAGGGCTCCCTTTTTGCCAAATTTGGTGTAATTCCGTTCAGCAGTTCGGGCTGTATGTTTCAAAATTCCTATGGAAATTAACATGGGGAAAACGCTTTTTGGGGCCCCCCTTTTTTCTCGGCCCCCGCTTGACGAATCACTCCGAAACATTCAAGACAGGAGCTGACCGGAGCGGGCAATTAGTTTTGAAAATTTCACAAAGATTCGTCAAAGAGCGCCAAAGATATTGGCAAAAGAAAAAACGCTTTTTGAATAGAAACAAGGTCCTAACTATAACTACCTACTGGCGACCGCCAGTATGTAATATATATATATATATATATCTACAAACTGAGGCTTTCAATCATCCCTGTTCATCTATTGATCTATTCAACTGTCATTCACATATTGCTTCTCTCCACCACAGCATTTAACATGACATAAAGGGTCAGCCCACATCTTTGGCTCTGTTGCACTGTGAGAAGCGACATTTTCCATGATCACATGTGCACAACTGAAAATGA
This sequence comes from Calotriton arnoldi, assembly GCA_963921515.1. Lineage (NCBI taxonomy): Eukaryota > Metazoa > Chordata > Amphibia > Caudata > Salamandridae > Calotriton > Calotriton arnoldi. The sequence continues at coordinate 940,868 of CAWUFW010007816.1, read as the reverse complement.
GTGCACTTCTGTGCTAGATTTCCTGTGCCTGGCCTAATGGCCTGCTCCTTTATTTTTTATATTTTGCTCAGGTTTTTGGATATATTTTCTGCAAAAAACAAAAAGAAAATGCATGCTTGCCAAAGCAACAAATACTGGGTTTGTGAATGCTTGTTTTTATTTACATCTTGGATTTTATAGTTGACAATGGCATGACTGATTGTTGTTATCCAGAATGCTGCTTATGCTTCCTACCATATGTAAACTTCAGAACATTCGCCTCTGAATAAGAACATAGCAATTATGTAGCACCTACTTATTTATTGATGATTTTTAAGTTGCTACATACTGCGAGGAGGCCAAAACAGACTGACTTCTAGCAAACCTTATAACATTTCCAATAATTAAATTGGTGTTTTGAAATAGGGGATGCCCTCCTATTATCTCTTTAGAATGTTTTATCGCTAAAAGTCTTGAACCAAAGAGCAACAACACGCTTTCCTTTTTTATTCCAGGTTTTCAAAATGAGCTACAACAAGTTAAACGTCATCACAGGACAAACCTTCCAGGGCCTTTCAGGATTAATGAGGCTGCACATTGATCACAACAAAGTTGAATTCATCCACCCCAATGCCTTCAACGGGTTAACCTCCCTGAGACTGCTTCATCTAGAGGGGAATTTGCTGCAGCAGCTGCATCCCTACACATTTACAACCTTTGGATTCCTGGATTACTTCCGGCTATCCACGATCAAGCACCTGTATTTGTCTGAAAACAACATTACTACACTTCCAGAGAAGATGGTCGAATCCATGCCACAGCTTGAGAGCCTTTTCCTGCACGGAAATCCCTGGGCCTGTGACTGCAATATGAAATGGCTTCCCAAATGGGATGAGCAATCTGGAGGTAAGAACATGGCTCCACATCTTTGAAGCAATAACACTTTGTTGTTAAATAATAATATAATTTAATAGTCTGAGCAAAAATTGAACAAAACTATGGCTGGGTTCGTTATTTTCCGGTTCTTCCAACAGAATGGTACCTTACAATTTCGTGTAAAGTTGCTGTATATTAAAATGGTTTAATAACGTGAGATAAGTCTTTCTTTACAGAAGAGTTTGTGAGCATCTTTCACTGATAAAGATATTTCAAAGGTAATACTAAACAACAGGAGCGGGTTTGGTACAAACTCATGAAAGATGCATAAACAGTGAGAGAATTTTAAGTGCAAGTGATTCAAGGAAAATATAATTTTGCCAGTCAGAGTGCTCACCATACACAGGAAAAAAGACAGTTTTGGGCCCTTTTTGCATTTTCCTTAATTAGGCTGATACTCAGACTCTAACATCGTGGTTGTATGCTACCAATGCTAAAGAGAGAGGGCCCTATTCACAAAGGCAATCTGAGACAAAAGTCTAACTTTATGACTTTTGGTATTCACAGAGGTTATTTACAAGTCGTGTCTTTACGTCCGCAGTCGGGCCGGACCGCAACACAACGCTCCCCTTAGTGTTGACTGTAGTGTTGACACTACAGTCAACACTGAGGGGAGAGTAAATCGTGGACTGCATGACCCATGATGCAAAGGAGCAAACGTTTCTGGGATATGATGCAGTGTCCGGCCACACCCTTTTACCTGCCCAAACTGATTTTCATGACCTCCTCTATCATTTATCACATGTTCCTAATCTTCCTTTTTGCAAAAATTGAATTCCGGCTCATTGATTACACTTCATCCGGCCGGAGCGCACAACCCGAGCCGGAGAGTACAGCTCTAGCCGGAGAGTATGATCCGGGTGCCGAAAGTACGGCCAAAGCCGAAGGTTACGGCCCGACTGCGGACGTAAAGATATGACTCATAAATGACCTTTGTGAATACCAAAAATCGTAAAGTTAGACTTTTGTCTCAGATTGCCTTTGTGAATCGGGCCCAGTGTTTTTTGGTGAAATTTAAAGTGCATTTGGTGAGAGCCTTTGCAATCTATTTTAACCTCAAAATTACTTTTCAGCATCAGATTCCCAGTGGAAGAAATGTTTAAAAAGAGTGGCATTGACTGTATTAGGAAAAGAGATCTGTAGCTTGCTCTAAATATTTCAAGATGGAACCTATGCCTCTGAGAGCATACCACTGATTTTAGATCCTTTGAAACCTTTCTATTTTTGGGCCATCAACCTTAGAGACAGGACAGTGAAGGTGAATCTTAAATAATATTGAGAAAACAATACAGTTTATAATAGATGTGCAGAATTAATGTGTAGGCTTTAACGAAACGTGTAAAAAGTGCACTAAGCAACCATATTTACTCGTACTAGGTCTCAAATGGCTGAAGCAACATTGCTTGAAAAGTCAACTGACTGGAATTTGCTGAAACACACATAAAATGGAAAATTCTTGACTTTTCCATGAACATGTTTTTTTTAATGAATAATAAGTGCATGAATGTTTTCATCTAAACACTGCAGAATGTTTCTACTTACACAAAGACCACTGTTAACACATGATTTATAATTGTCCTTTAGTGAAGTAATGAAGAAAACCTCACGTAAAACTGCAGCATTTAAACTGACCTTGACCTCTTTTAACATATTTGTTTTATCCCAAAGGATGGTGTTGTGCAAAATGTTTTTCTTTTCGTTATAAAGATGTTTCAGCTTTTACATAGACCGTTGTTAGCATGAATAAAACTTGCCATATTAGAAGGTTAGATATGTAGTTTATACTTGGGAAAGTAGTCTTGAATGAGCAAGTAACCCACATGAACTTAAAAATTATACAACATAGTAGCAAATTTAGAGATTACTGTCTGTAGACTATTGTATTCCTGTGAGCAGAAGAGGAGTGACCGTTTTCCCATTAAAGCACTGAAAGCTGTTAGGACGAGAGGAGTAGAAGATGCAATATGAAGACTACATCATTTTCGACTGTTTGTAATGGTGCATGTTCCTAGAGTAGGTTACCACTTGCCCTTACAATTTTCCATTTTACGCCTATTCCACGTTGCTCTGAGACTCTACTGAGTCTCTTGAACCTCTCTTCATGGGAAGTTCTGCTCTGATTGATTTTTGATTTATTGATCTGCTTTATATGCTGCAACTTTATGCTCTCACTCTCTCTCGAACTAGAACTTTTTATGGGTTCCGCCTGACACCATTCTCTCCCGATTCCTAGAATTGGGATTCTTTCTTGTATGGAACGTGCTTTATGCTTTTATTGCACTTTATTTATAGACTATTGTTTATTGATTATTGATTTCTAATAAGATTCTAATGACTAAAATGTATGGATTTACTTGCGGTCTAATAAAAATGACTTACCAAAAGATTTATAAAAAACCCTTTAACTCATACCAAACTCTCATTATTTACTGAAATAAGAATAGAAACTGTGATTATAATTTATGTGATGTATTGCTCCTCATATCTTCTCTAAAACAATGGCAAAGGGCCACCGACCTGTATTGGAGGAGAGCGAGGATTAGCCCGGATGATGGTAAACCGAGTTTTTATTTAAACTGATCCTCACTCCAGCAAATTTGGTAGCAGAGGGATGGTTTACATTCTGAGAAGATGAGCTATAAATAATTGCCGAAGTTAGAGTAATGCTTGAGCCCCATGACCCAATGCCCAGAATCTGAAGACTTATAAGGTGCAGTTTTGAAGGCGGTTGCTGTATTGAAGGTGTGAGTTATGCGTCGTAAATTGTGATTATTATTGTGTTTTTATTCATGTGATATTGGAGTACACATGTTGAATGAATTGATGATGTTTATGTGTTTATTGTGAAGAAGTTGAAGAGTTTATTGGACTCCGAAGTAGTCTAAGATCCTGGGATATTGAGATAAGTATAGAATGCACTTTATGGTTTTCTTGTCTGCTAGAGATTTGTGGTGTAGGTCATGAGGTACCGTCGACTACACAATTGAGATGGGAATTATAGCGAACTGTTGTGAATGTACTAATGTTGATTGGTGCTGGCACAACCTAATTGCATAAAAGTTAAAATGCATTGATTAGGGTGATTTCCCGCAGGTCGAGATTTCATTTGAGTTGGTGAAAAATCTTTCTGTGTGAAAAAGTCAGAAGGCGTAAAAACCTTAATATTCCGATTGTTGAACTGTTTTTGATTTTCTTCAGTGGAGGAGACAAAGATTGTTTATTTACGTTCATTTAAAGTTGTAGAATTGTGTGTATGAAAGACAATTGTAAAGGAGGGTGAACCGCTGCAAGGAGTGAGATCAAACTTCATAGTGTGCCGTGCTGAGATTGGTTGGTTGGTGTACTGCCGCGCTGTTATTGGTTGATGATGACAGAGTGCCATGCTGTAATAGGTCAATTGTTGTGTAAGTGCGGCATTGAGATTGGTTAATGAGTATTCTAGTATTAAAGCTGTAACAGAATTGGAAAAAGAGATCTTACGTTTATGGAATAGAATCAAAACATTGAATTTTGAATTGAATCACTGAACAATTGTTATTGAACCTTGCGAAAGTCATGAAATGTTTTAAAGGATTTAAGCGTCTTGTAAGAGGTGGTGTGACAATTTAAGTATGGGAAGGTCCAGGGGCGCTCTCTAGGGTACACCCACACATTATATGACAACGAAATTGGGGTTGCATACATGTTTGTGGCTTCGTCAATGGTGCAAGATCACTGAAAATGAGGGTCATTTGCTTTTCCAAAATATGGTACATTTGAATAGATAATTATTGAGGTATTGAGAGAAAAGCTATATGAGATGAAGCCACCACCTACACCCACACAGTATGAAGCATTACATATTTTAGAAAATAGCACATGAGAAGGAGAAAGAGAAATACCAGAACAAAACTAAAAGAGCAGTGCTTAATTATGCAGATGCTCGTTGGGATGAGGAACAATGGAGATGGAGGAAAGCCATAGTCGAGGGAACCATACTATACCCAGCTGTTACTACTGGGAACCCGAGAAGCAGAAAAAGAACAAAAAGCAAGGCAATGAAGATGAAAAAGATGAAAAGAAGCCAGATACAGATAGTAGTTCAGGGGACAAAGAATTGGATGCATTGTCAGCCGCGCGTCCACCACTATATGTGGCCCCTACAATGAATGTTGATAGCGGTACAACTACTAGTGCTACAGTGGCAACTGCTCGTGTTGAACTGAGTGTAATCCAGATTGAGAGACCATTTCAGACATTCCAGATTGCTCCTGCACCTCTTGGTATAGCACCAACTGTGGTAACACCATGTGTTACTGCTTCGATTGTGACTGTTCCTTTACAAGCACCACAAATTGTGACAGTGCGTACTGTGGCATGGTCAGTTGCAACTGCCCCAATAAATATTGCCCCAACTTTGGGAGCTCAAGGTGTTCTAGGAAGAGTCACTCCGACAAGCTTTATCCTGACATTGCAAAATTCCCAACTTTTTGCCTGGACACCACCACAAGCAATTCAGTCATTGAGAGAAGGGAGAAAGAGTGTCTTTATAACACCAATAGCACAACGAAAGACACATTAATTTGTGGATGGAATTTTTCCACTGTAGTTTGAAGAAGCTGAAGTAAATAACAAGACAGAGAGTGCAGATTGTCAAGTGACCCCAGAACCTGAAGGGGAGTGACCATTAAATATTTCAAAATTAAAGGCTGAATTGGAGAAAACTATATGGGGATTTTTAGATTGTGAGCATTTGAACTAGTATCAGGAAAAGGAAATGATTTACTTGAGTAAGGGTACTTTAAGACAGGCAGCAATTACGCGTGATAAATTAACATATTTTAAATATGAAATCGATCTTTCAAAAAGGTTTCCATTGCAGAAAGGTTTCTGGGAATGATTGGATGAAAAGCTATTGAGACAATACTTTCGCCAGCAACGCGATTACACATAACAGAATTGGTAAAATACATTCGTAAATGGAGTGATTTTGAAAAATTAGAGAGCAAATGGGCAAGAAAGCATGAGAAGAAAAATAAACACTTCGAAGCAGAGATGGAAAATAAAAAGCCATTGTCAGGTTCCCAAGATGAGGGAGAAGCTTTGGCTCATCCATTGAGAGAAATATCAGGTGGAGTGTATGTTCATGTACCTTGGAGCAGAGGCGATCTTGCAGCATTTACAAAAACAATGCAAAAATTGAGGTAAGCCTGTAAGTGGTACACATAATTTGACAGATTGCTAAAAATTTCAAAAGTGCTGTGGATTGATTTGAACACATTTGTTGATACTGCTGTACCAAATGATTTGTGGGCCCAGTGTAAAGTTGCTGTACACCACAGATTAACGTAACTACCGGCTTACCGGCAATGACGTATTGGTAAATATTGATTTTGAATACTCTGCTCTGCTATTTTTAACCAGGCCACCCACAGCGCCTTACCTCCTGGTCTACCACAGCCCATGCCGTTTGTGTGTAGGAAGTTTTATTTCATTTGCGGTCAGTTGCTGGATAGCTGTCTAGGTGTTTCATTTGCGTCACTTCTGGCCGGCTATATCTAGCCGATGCCAGAGCCGACGCGCAGCGGTCGCACCCTGTGGCGTCCCGCTGGCGTGCCAAAGGCAAGCCCATCTGCGCCAGTCCGCGCCTGGCCGTCGCCAGGAGCCAGGACCACTGTTTCTCCTCCACCAGAGCATAGGTACATTTATTCCTCAGAACAGCTGAAAGAAATGGACAATCTATATAGAGCAAAGGCCACATGCTGCAATATAATTTTTCCAATTCAGGAAGGTCCCTTCACCTGTCCAAAGTATATATTTCAGTATTCCACCATGACCTTTTCAAAAAAGCAAAAAAAAAAAAACATGACCTAAAAGCAAGAACAATAATTTCAAGGCTGCCACCCCAACTGTTACTCAAAGGTCTCCCCCGCTAGAGATTACTCCTCCTCTGAACAGCTTAAACTGCTTTTTAATCAATGCCAGATCTCTGCTCAAACATGCAGTAGAACTTTGGGATCTACTCTCTTCCTCATCTTTCGAGGTTGGTTTCCTCACTGAAACCTGGCTAAGTTCCACCACTCGTCCATCTATCACACTTGCACTACCCGATAATTATAAAATACTCATACTAGACAGGGAAGGAAAGATTGGGGGTGGCATTGCTATTTTTTTTTAAGAAAATACAAGTTTTCAATAATCAACACTGTCACAGGAGATTGGGCAGAAATATGTATTTTCAAGCTTGACTCCTCCTCTAAATTCAGCTGGAAGGGCGTGTTAGTCTATCATCCGCCTGAACCAGAAAGGGACTTTAGTCAATGCCTACTTGAATTTATTGCACCCCATGTGCTTGCAATGCAACAGTTCCTCCTGATGGGAGATTTTAATTACTATGGGGAAGATTCCCTTAACCTAGAGACTAACCAATTACATTCCGATCTAGCAACATCAGGTCTACATCAACAAGTCAAGTGTCCAACTCATGTTGCGGGTCATATCCTTGACCTAATTTTTACTACTACCACACAATTAACCTGCGACCCACCAAAACCTTTACTTTGGACTGACCACTCACTTATTTGCTTCCAAATTCCCACTCAGAAGGCGATGGGAATATCATATACTTGGCACAAAAATGTATCTAGACACTGGCGGAAAATTACACCAGTTTCATGGGCCAAGAAGCTAATGTCCACTATCCACTCTGACAATTCAGACATTTACCAAGCCCTTTCTGACTTCAACAGTGCGCTGAACTCTGTTTTTGATAAAAACAGCCCCTCTCAAATATTATGAAAATTGACTACATAGACCCCACGCTCCTTGGAATTCGATCGGACTAAAGACAGAGAAAGCCTCATGCAAAAGACTAGAAAGAAGGTGGCACCAGACTAATCACCCAACAAACAAAAATACATACAAGCTTGGCTTAACCAAGTACCATCGCAATATCAAGAATGCCCGCAAACTATATATAGGTTATCAAATCGCTGAGGCTAAAAATTCCTACAAACCCCTTTTTAAAATACTCAAATCCTTTAGAAATCCGGATGCATGTTCTCCAGAATTAAATGTGTTCCATTCACTCTGCGATGCTTTAGCTAATCACTTTAAAGATAAAATCAAAAGTGATTTATCAAAACTTCTCCAACTCTCCTGATCATCCCGTTGAGAAAGCAGGTATTCTGCACACCACTCCCTAACTATGTTACCAGTCTAGGTAGATTTGAAGAAGCTTCACTAGAGACAATTCAGAAACTTTTAATCTCAGCAAAATCTGGCTCCCCCTTAGATGTCTGCCCACCCAAGAACTATGGCAGACCTCTCATATGAGCTGGCAAGTTCAATCTGATCCCTATTTAATTTATTTATCAATATGGGAAAACTCCTGTTAGACTTGAAGACAGCTCAGATTAGACCTATTCAAAAAAAGGCCAATCTGGCACAGACGGATCTTGCCAACTACTGACCTATCTCGCTCCTCCCTCTACTGGGTAAGCTGCTGCAGAAGCACATAAACAACTTATAGGCTATCTGGAGATAAATAGTTTATTAGATCCTTCTCAGTCGGGTTTTAGACCATCACACAGCACAGAGACAGCTTTTTTAGCGGTCACTGACTGCATCAAATGCTCTCTCAATGCCTATGTACCTCAAATGCTGATGCTGCTGGATTTGTCAGCAGCATTTGATACGGTATCCCATCTTAGGCTTCTTGGTAGGCTACAAGAGATTGGTATCCATGGAATAGCTTTACAATGGCTGGATGACTTCCTTTCAAATAGTACTCAAATGGTCACTCTGGGTCCTTATAAGTCTCGAACCATGACTCTGGATGGAGGGAAAACCACAGGGCTCTTGTCTCAGCCTCACACTCTTCAACATTTATGTGGCTCTCATCGCCAAAATTGTTAGAGCTTTTGGCTTTGAGATCATATCATATCTGGACGACACCCAGCTACTCTTTTCTTTAGAGAAAAATCTGACTAAAACGAAAGAATCTTTTTCTGCTGGGATGAAAGCCATCACTACCTGGATGTCCTAAAATAGACTCCAGCTAAATGTCGCAAAAACTGAGATTATGTTGTTTGAGAGGGTCCAAAAACTTTGGTCACCAGATTGGTGGCCCCCAGAACTGGGTTTGGTCTCCTCACCAAAACTAGTTGTAAAGAATCTGAGAGTCCGGGTGGATCAATCCCTTACTATGAAATAACAAATCTCGGCCAGTACTTGCTCATGCTTTTACATGATCCTTCTGATGAGAGGAGTTTTTCCTCTACTACCACTTTCCACAAGGAAAACTTTAGTCCAGCCACTGGTTATCAGCCATCTAGACTACGGCAATGCACTTTTGGCCTCAGTCAATGAGAAGTTACTATCTAAGCTTCAGGTAGTACAGAACACCGCTGCACGTCTTATCTGTAACCTTCCTTCCGGAACGGCATCTGCCCCTCTTCTACAGACCTTACATTGGCTACCTTTGAGAAGCAGAATTATTTTTAAGATCTGCTGTTTACCTCACAAAGCTCTACATGGTAACGGGTCTACCTATTTATCATCAAAGCACACTCACTATACCCCCTCCAGACTCTTAAGATCATGTGACAAGGCTCTGCTTAAGGTCCCTAAATTCAGAAAGTCCAGGTCAGGAGGCAGGTCATTTTTTACTTCCTTGCTCCCTATTATTGGAATAACCTGCCACTGCAATTATGTATCAGTGAGGACCACCTTCACTTCAGGAAATTACTCAAGACTCACCTATTTTAAAGGTAGCCCTCTTTTATCTGCTGTCTTGGTCTCGCAACGAGATACCCCTCTGGGGGTAATTCGTGCGCGTAATAAATCAAAATAACAATAACAATGGCTGTGTGAAGAGCCAACGAGAGATGCCTGCACTAATGCACCATCTCCTGTAGTCATGGTAAAATATGAAGCAATGATCACATTTCTAAAAGGCAAGGTTTCTCCAAAAGATATTGAATGGGTAAATATTAAAAGAACTTCACACGAGCCAAAAGAATAAGTGCATGGTTACTATGAGTGGTTGCTTCGGGTGTTTCAACAACACAGTGTAAGCGAATATCCCGAACTGAGAAATGTGAGTTTTTGTGTCTCAGTTTGTCATTGGGTTGAGACCAGAGACCAGTATGCACATACAACAGAGTGTGAATTTCTGGAGAAAAAAAATCGTTGGATGAGCTCTTGAGGTATGCTAAATATTGTAGGGATGAACAAGAGATGAAAGAGAACAAGCTTAAACAGAAATTCATGTTAGCCCAGGTGAGGTTTGCTCAGAAAGTTTTTCAGAATCAGTTGTTTGCAGGAAATGCTGGTGGAATGCAAGGTGTTGGTTTACATGCTGGAGTACAAGGAGCTCAATGAGGATTTGGTGTTTCACAGGGTGGAGAGTTATGGTTGATGCAAATTCTGGTGTGGATGTTGAAACGCTGAAGAAAATTACCCCTTTTAATTCCTGTAATAAGATCAGGCATTGGAAGAGGGGGTGTAGGTTGATTTCAGATAGAGTAAATGGAAATGTTCAAATGCAGGGAGGAAATTAGATGCAGATGCAAAATGTACCAGGTCAGCAAATGAAAGTGCCAATGCAGAAACAGGTTCCAATTATGCAAGTTCCACAAGCCTCGATGGCCCCACAAAATATGGGAACCCCTAGATTTAATATGAATCAAATTCCAAGAGCAAATTCAGTCACATTTCAGAACCAGAACAAGAGCCAGAATCCATTTAAACAGTGTAAGATAACTATGTTAGATAATGACAGTTTTGGCTCCGATACTTCCAAATATCTGTGCCTGAGGGGAGAGGAAGATTGTGTGCTTGGCGCAGTCTTTGAGGTAGACAAGAGTGGACAATTTGCAGAAGGAGAAGTTAATGGCCCCAAGTGTCATTTTTGACGACACTGGTGCTACCTGATCCACTGTTAGAACAGCGGAAGTCCCAGAGCTAGACCTCTTGAGAAAGAAGATCCAAGTTGTAGGAGTTTCAAATAAAAAGATCACAAACCCAGTTTCAGAAAAGATTCCTGTCAAAGTAGGTTCATTTGAGGAAAAACATAAGTTCGTTTTCTGTGATTCCTGTTAGGGAGAGATCTATTGTGCAAGTTAAATTGCATAGTTTACTGTACACTGGATGGTGTCGAATTTCAAACATGTGATGAGGATGTCAAATTTAAAATGGCCAGGCAAGACACAGCTGTAGGATTGTATTCAGTGAGAACAGGCAAAGCATTGCCTCTTTAGAACCTAGAAGTATGAGATTTCACAGGGAAGAATACCGTATTGATTAAAGGTGTAGAACCTGCTGAGTTACAGTAAAGCCTACTGCAGTGTATCCGAAAACACCACCATACAATTTGACTCCAGAAACGATTACAGGAACAACTCTTGTAATTGAAGACATGTTGAGGAAAGGGATTTTAAAAGTGATTATCGGAAGTCCGTGCAACTCTCTGATCATGGGTTTGCAGAAGCCCAATGGTAAATATCGTATTGTGCAGGACTTTCAAAAGATTAATAGCATTTTTGTTCCATGTTGTCCCATGGCAACAAATCCAGCCACAATACTTTTTCAGATTCCGTGCACTGCAGAATGGTCTACCATTGTGGATTCTGCCAGGCCTTCTTCTCTGTGCCATTGCATGAGGTAATCCAATTCCTATTCACTTTCATGTTCTGAGAGAGAGTTTTGTCATTTGCTGAGTTCCACAAGGGTATACAGAAAGCCCCTCTATTTGCAATCAAATCTTAAAAAAGAACATTGAGCCACTGCAGATGCCTTACAATTCAGCGCTTGTGTAGTACATTGATGACCTAATTGTTGCGTCAAATACATGAAAAGCTTGCAGACGGGGTACGATTGCACTGCTGAACCACCTGTACGAGAATGGACACGAAGGGTGAGATTTCCAAATATTTTGCGCTGGGTTAGCGTCACAAACGTGACACTAACCAGCGCAAATTAATTTTTGTTGCTATTTACTTCCCAGCGCAAAACTTATTTTGCACTGGAAAGCACCCTCAAAGTAGCGCAAAGCAGCCCAAGGCACTGCTTTGCATTACTTAGCGCCAAGGGGGCATTCCATGGGTGGAACATGGGCGTTCCCATGCAACCACCCATGCCTTTTGATGCAAAACCATATTTACAAAGATTTGTAGACATGATTTTGCACCATAAGTTAATGCCCCTTCAAAGGAGGCGCTAACAGGAGAAATGCTTTAATTTCGCTGTGCTTTTCCAACTTTGCATGCATGCTGTACTGTGCAGCATGCACACAAAGTGAGAAAAGCTTTCTGTTGTGTCTATGCATAGTATTTTGTACAAGAAGGGTACCCTTCCTGTACAAAACCATGCTAGACTCATGCACACACCCTAGCGCTATGGAACTAAGGTGTGTGCATGGCACACAACCACTGAAATCAGCACCGGCGCAAGGGAAAGGGGAGGAGAGAGCCATATCTCTGAAGATATGGTGCTCTCCTGCTCCCTCCCTGTCGCGCAAAGCAGTGCAGCCTCACGGGTGGCTGCACTGCGTGCATGACTCTTTTGTAAATCTCCCCCAACGTGTCTCCAGGTAAATTGCAATACTGTCAAAAAGAAGACCAATACTTGGGACATATATTTGAGAAAGGAGCAAGAAAGGTGTCACCAGAGAGAGTAGAAACTATTTTGCAGAAGAACACACCCAGGACACAGAGAGAGGTCAGAATGTTTTGGCTACTGTAGACAGTGGATACCAACCTTTCCCCTAGTGGCTAAGCCTTTACTGAGGCTGACACACAAAGATATGCCTCATCCGTTTCCATGGGACGAGTGCTTGAAAGCTTTCCTAGAACTCAGAGAAAGTGTATGTCGTTCCCCTGCACCAGGAATGGCAGATTACAGTAAGATGTTCACATTGTTTTGCAGTGAGAGGGAGGGCTACACTCTCTGTCTCTCTCAGTGTTAACTCAGAGTCACGGAGATGCATGAAGACCTGTGGCTTATTTTTCTACTACCCTTGACCCTGTAGCTGTATGGCTTCCCAGCTGTCTTAAAGCAGTCACAGCTGTTGGTGTCAACATCGAGAGAAATGAGAATATAGTGATAAGTCATCCTTTCACTGTTATGGTCTTTCACTCTGTAGAAAAATTGCTCCCCAGAACGAAAACCCAGTACATGACTAATAGTAGGCTCACTAAATACGAGCAGCAGGTCCTGGCAGCTGAGAACGTGGTATTAAAGCACTGCCAAATTTTGAATCCATCTAATTTGTTACTATAAATAAAAAATGTCAGCGACGATGAAGTCGAACATGATTGTCTGGATGTCATGGACTTATGCACCAAGTCAAGGCCAGACATTACATATGAATCTCTAAATGAGCCTAATTATGTATTTTTTGCTGATGGCTCATGTCTGAGAAACAATGAAGGCACCCTGAGAGCAGCTTGTGCTGTCTGTACAATCAAGATGTTGTGGAAGCTTCATGGCTTCAAGCTGTTACCTCAGCACAAGTTGCAGAAATAATTGCCCTTACCAGAGCTTGCAGTCTAACAGCCCAATTGAGAGTGACTATATTTACAAATAGTCAATATGGCTTTGGTGTTGTCCATGATTTTGAACAGTTAAAATCACAAATAGGTTTCATGACTTCTTCTGGAACTCACATCCATAATGGGGTTCATGTAAGAAACTTGCATCAGGAACTGCAGCTACCAACATAGGTCACAGTGGTTAAATGTGCAGCTCACAGAAGTGGCAATGGTTATATTGCAGTTGGAAATAGGTATGCTGATGAAGTTGCACAGTATTGTGCACTTGTGGCCTGCACATTTAAAGGAGCATACAAAAATGAATCAGAAGAGGACACTGTCTTTTTGATGTTGTTGTCAATCAATCAATCAATCAATGGCCATTTATAAAGCGCCCAGGTACCTCGCCCGAGGTCTCCCGGCGCTAGTAAACAGACTAGAGAGACTGAGAAGCTCATGATACTACTCCCCCTGCCCAAAGAGCCAGGTCTTTAGGTCCTTTCTAAACTCATGTTCAGTTTCTAATAGGTGCAGGTGGCGTGGCAAGGCGTTCCATAATTTGGCAGACCTTACTGTGAAGGACCTGCCCTCTTGTCGCATCTTTGCAAAACATGGCACACAGAGGAAATGCTGCTGATTTGATCTCAAGATCCATTCCTGTCGATATATGCTAAGCCTCAGGCTGAGGTAGCCTGGGTCAAGAATGGCTCGAAAAGCGAGGGTGAGTGCCTTAAACTCAATCCTCCTGGCCACTGGGAGCCAGTGGAGCTGTCTCAAGTCTGGGGAAATGTGCTGGGCAAAAGGGACCCAGTGGATTAGCCTTGCCACCGCATTCTGGACCATCTGCAGCCTGTGGGTCAGGTAGCCAGGCGACCCCAGGTAGAGGCAATTGGCATAATCCAGCTGAGAGGTTACCAATGCATGGACTGTAATCCTACGGCTCTCTTCCGGCAGGAAACGTAAACATTACCTGATGGATGTCATTTTCCCAAAACATAAGAAAAACAAAAACAGGAGTAAACTCGTTAACCCAGTTGAGACCGGGTAAGTATTACAACAATAAAACAGCGTCTCAACAGGTATATCAAGCGGGGGGACTGTTCAAAGGGTGTATCAATCACACAGCACAGGAAAGGAACGAGGGAGACCAATGAGAGTGGAAAGGTTGTTATTTGCATTTAGAAGCACAAAAATCAACTAAATTGCAGTAACCATAACAACCAGATGTGCACTGGAAGTGTGTTAGTGAATAAACGGCGCAGTGACACATGTGATTAAGAAACAACGTGAGGCGGCGAAAAATTATAATGGTAATCAGTGTAGGTCAAACAAAAGTATTTACAATCACAAACATAATTCCATTATTTGTGAATGACCCTTTGGTTGCCGCAATTGGCGTTGTAGAGTCGACGGCGTTTTGACCTCTCTAACTCAAGGTCATCATTAAGACGATGGTTACACGATTCAATTAAAGTGCTCTGGTGGCACTTGGTGGGAAGGAAGAATCCAGAAGGTGAGTCCTACACGTCTGGAGCCGCGAGCGGTGTGATTTGGGGAAGCGTTCAAATGCTGTGATGTCGTCAATCGTGGAAGGTCCCACGTCAAGGGGGAAGAGCGTGCGGAAAGCTGGGCAGCGCTCGGAGGAAAAATACAATGGGCAGCAGGTGGTTGAGTCCAGTGATTCATCGCGTTCAGTGGAGTATGGGATCAGGATGCCGGGATTAGTCCGAAGTGCGGGTAGGACAAGACCGAAAAGTCGACAACTTCATCTACTTCCTTATTGTTTGATTTTTCTTCAGAAAGTGGTCTCTGTTTTGTTCAGATTCACTTGTTCTACTTATGTATTTTGATTTGGAATAGATGTTTACATTAATGACTCTGAGGTATAAATAACACAGAATTATTTTTGTAAACCTTGGTCATTTCTGTGTTGCTTTAATCTTTTTGTACCCTCCAAATTCACATTATATAAATTTGATTTATGAAGAACTCACACCCGTCTTGTTTGTATCTCTAAGAGATCGTTTGGGAAGAAATGGAAAACTGAAATGTAGATTGTTTAACTATAGGTTACCGGCTGGAACCTTAAAACATCATTGCATGAATTAGTTAACAGTGTGCGCTCAAATGAATCCCTTGTAGGCACTTTTACCTGATTATAGTTCTGGTGTGTGGTTGTGTGGGCAGTCTGGAGGCCTATATAGCAGCAGCTGATACATGGGAAGAGCTCAAAAGATTGCAGGAGAATGTTTCAGAAGCAGAACAGCATTGTTGGATCAGAGCAGGTGGTGAGAAAAAAGCAAATGTCATTTGGATGTCAGGTGATGGAAGACCAGTGCTGCCCGACAGCTTGTTGTTTCCTATGACATGACATTTCCATGGTCAAATACATCTAGAAAGAGATGCAATGGTGAGGTAGTCAGACAGAATTTGTTTAATCCTAGATTCAGGATGCTTGCAGAGATATAGTGCCATAGTTGTGTGCAAAGTCAACAGATTAACGTAGGAAAGAGAAAACCAGTAACACTAAATCACATAGGACAATGAGGTTGTCCTTTAAACAGGATGCAAATGGACTTTATCTAGATGCCCGTTTGTAATGGGTTGCGACATTTCCTGGTTAGAGTGTGCATTTTTTCTAGATGGGTGGAAGCCGACCCGACATGGAGACATGATAGTCTAACTGTAGCTAAACTGCTGTCGAGGTAATTGATACCAAGGTATGGATTACCGGTTGCTCTGTAGTCCGATCGTGTGACTCATTTCAATGATAAGGTCTTAAGGATGCTTTGCGTAGCATTACAGATCGAGCAGAGATTGCACTGTAGTTATCGAGCAGAAGCCTCCGGCATTGTCAAATAGCTCAACAGAACCATAAAGTCTCGATTAGCAAACGTTTGTACTTCCATGTCACTGAAATGACCAGATGCTTTACCTTTGATGTTAATGAGTCTCAGAAGTATCCCCGACAGGAAGACTGGGTTATCTGCTCACGAGATAGTAATGGGGTGTGTGATGAGTCTGCCTGCTGTACCTGCAAATGCACTTTCGAACATCACAGATGACATGATGCTCAATTACTGCAAAGGATTGGCTGATGTGGTGCAGTCTATTTCTCAACAAGTTGAAGCTGCTGCTCTAAATTTGCATCGAGAACAATGCCATGACCTCAGTCCAGGTGACTCGGTGTTGGTCAAGAAGCACGTTCAAACTTCTTGCGTGTAAGAGGGATGGCAAGGCCCCTTCTGGGGGATTTTAATCACAAACACTGCTGGTATGTGTGCCAGAGTACCAAAGTGGGTGCATGCCTCGTGCACTCAAAGAGTAAGTAATCTATATAAAGAAATAGTGTTCTCTGAGCTTGAATGGAGAGCACTAGTGACTGAATCACTGCAAGCTGAACGACTGCAAGGAGCAGTATCACAAGAATCACAACAGGGAGAAGAAGAAAGGGGTGAAGATCTACAAACAGTCACACCAATCCAAGTTCCTGTGATTTCGCAAACTAGCAATGAAGTCTCTGAAGAAGAAGAAGAGACCACATCGCAACCTGAGAAAACTGTTGAGACAGCACCAGAACAAAGGGGAACCGATTGAAGGAACGAGCACAGAAGCAAGAAGAGTCACCTGCAATGCTGAATAGCCACAAAACTATGGTCAAAGGAGACTGAGAACAAATGTGTCAGTTAATCGCATACCACTGACTATCACTGAAGAGACAGAGTCAAGTGGTTTAAGTGACGCAGAAGAAGATGAACCAACGAGAAGGAGATCAAAGAGAACACGATTGCCTCGTCAAAGGTATTTTGCACCTGAGTGGACATTCTACATGAATCAAGTGCTAAACACATCAGTGGAAGATTTGATTAATCTGAGATCCGAACTGTATGAGCCCCCATAACATCACTCTAAAACAAAAATTGGATATAGCTGTTCGAAAAGATTTCTTAAAACAAATAAAAGTTTGAGAGACAATAATGATTGAGAAAGTGCAAAAGACTGTAATGAAATATTACATTTTCGTTTTAAGAAGGTTTCCTAGTCCCAAGGCTGCTGTAGCAGAGTAGGGATAGCATTTTACTGTAAATTAAGAGACTGTTTAAGAGAGACTGCTGAAAGGAAACTGCTTAAAAGAAAACCCAGAGAAAACTGCTTGAGAAAGTCTGAGTGGAACTGTTGAATTACTGCTGCCATATTTTTACCTAAATGATCTAACTACAGACAAACATGTTGTTTTAGAAATAAATGCAAGATTGTTATGGGTATTATATTTTTAGTAGCAGTATTAGTAATCATAGCAGTATTAGCAGCGTTTTATTTCACACCAGATAAGGAGAGTAGGTCTACATTGCCACCTACGACATCTACACCCACAGCAGATGAGGAGAAATTTAAAGCATCATTTGCAAATTACAAGAAAGAAGATTATTCAACTAACGTTTATTCTAGATTAGTTCAAGAATACACATTCGCTACGGACGCAAAGGACTGTCATGTCTGCACCCGCTTACCTTCATGAGCTGCAGAAGAAGTTACTTACGCAATCACATGTAGCATATTGGTTAGCTCAGTTGATAGGCGAGAATATTTTGAATATTTTTGCTCAAATTATGATTTAGTGCTTCCAAGAGTTCCTTTACAGAAGAGTATAAATTTACAAACACAAGCAAAAACTTTGGAAACAGCTTGTTAATAGTTTAGACCATCCATGCCTATAGATAATGTTAAGGCTTACAAAAACAATTGAACCTGCTGAATGAGACCCTTATAGAAAGTATTCATTATGACACTAGAGGGAAGGAACTTAAACATTTTGCATATTAATAATAGGGAGGAAGATGTTTTGAAAAACGCTTGGAAAAAGGAAGGTGAATTTAAGAAGAAAATGGTTTACTGAAAATTAAAATTAGACAGAAGACAAAAGGGAAAAATATGTGTTTACAAAAGAAGAAATCTATCTAGAACCAGACACATGAGAATTAGTAGTTGCAAACACACATTCAAAATTATCGGGGGGTACATACAAATTTTGCAAGGAGAATAAAGTCATTCCTGGAGTTTATTTTGCTTGTGAACAAGATGCTTACTTCCAATTACCTGCTGATTGGGACGTTATTAGTTATTTATCTGAGTTGTTTCCTAAGATGTTTCATGTATATAGTATAAATGCTTTAACAATGACACCATCACACAGATATACACGTAGTGCAGAAGATGGAACACAATTAGTAGGAGACATTTTTGAAGCAATCATACCACCAGTAGGAGTTTAATAAATGAAAAGATTAGAAAGCTTTCAAAATTTGTTGACAAATTGGCCACTAGTGCCTCTGAAGCTTTATCAGTAGTTAATATAGAATTAGTGGCTATTAGATCAATGGTTTTGCAAAATTAATTAGCTTTTGGCATTCTACTCACTGAGAAAGGTGGTGTCTGGAAGATACTGAAAGCCCAGCATTGCTGCTCCAACAAACCCCATAAAAGCAAGAAAATTCAAGAATCTGCAAAGAACATTTTTGATTTGAAACCTGAATTAGAACCATTAGAAAAACCTGAGATTTTAGAAGATCTTGGTTAGGGAATCCCACAATTGGCAACTGGTTTGCCACTGCTGAAGGAGGAATTTCGAGAGCTATGTTTCTGCCAATACTAATAATAGGGCTTCGCTTATTAACAATATTGGCTTTATTCAAAGGTTGTAGAAATTGTATAAATAGAAAAAAGAGCAGAGAAAAGGCAAATGAATAGAGAGGGAATTAGCGTTACATGAACAAATCAATCAAGAATACAAGAGATTAAAGGAATCTCGAGGTGTAAAAAGAAAGAGAACAGACTCAACTGAGAAGGGGATTGAACTCTAACAATTCAATTGTGAAAGTGTGATGGTTAAGATAATCCTCAAAGGGGGTAACTGAAGGTGCGTTTTAAATAATATAAAGAAAATAATACTGTTTATAATAGATGTGCTGAATTAATGTGCATGCTTTAATGAAAATTAAATGCTTTTAAATGTAAAAAATGCACTTAGCAACCATATCTACACGTACTAGACCTCAAATGGCTGAAGCAACATTGCTTGAAAGGTCGACTGACTAGAATTGCTTAACCCTACATAAAATGTAAAATTCTTTACCTTTCCATGAACATGTTTTCTTAATGAATAATAAGTGCATGAATGCTTTCATCTTAACTCTGCAGAATGTTTCTACTTACACAAAGACCACTGTTAATCCATGATTTAAAGTCATTTAGTGAAGTAATGAAGAAAACCTCATGTAAAATGCAGCATATATACTGACCTTGACCTCTTTTAACATATCTGTTTTATTCCAAAGGATGGTGTTGTGCAGATTCTTTTTTCTTTTCGTTATATAGATGTTACAGCTTTTACATGGACCATAGTTAGCATGAAAAAGAACTTGCCATATTAGAAGGTTAGAGATGTAGCTATACTTGGGAAAGTAGACTTGAATGAGCAAGTAACCCACATGAATTAAGAAATGATACAACATAGTAGCAAATTTAGATATTACTGTCTGTGGACTATTGTATTCCTGTGAGAAGAAGAGGAGTGAACGTGTTCCCATTAGATCACTGAAAGCTGATTGGATGAGAGGAGGAGAAGATGCAACATGAATACTGCAACAACATTTTCGACTGCTTATAATAGTGCTTGTTCCTAGAGTAGGTTACCACTTGCAATTTTAATTTTCCATTTTACCCCTATTCCATGCTGCTCTGATACTCTACTGAGTTTCTTGAACCTCTCTTCATGGGAAGTTCTGCTCTGATTGATTTTTGATTTATTGATCTGCTTTATATGCTGAAGCTTTATGCTTAAACTTTACTCTCTCTCTTGAACTGGAACTCTTTATGGGTTCCGCCTGACACCATTCTCTCCCGATTCCTAAAATAGAGATTCTTTCCTTTATGGAACGTGCTTAATGGATATATTGCAATTTATTCATTGGCTATTGATTATTTATTGACTTCTAATAGGATTCTTATGACTAAAATGTATGGATTTACTTGTGATCTAATAAAGATAACGTACTAAAAGATTTATAATGAAACCCTTTAACTCATATTAAACTCCCATTATTGACTGAAATTAGAATAGAAAATGTGATTATATTTATGTGAAGTATTGCTCCTGATCGACCTGTATTGGAGGATAGCAATGATTAGCCCACATGATGGTAAACCGAGTTTTTCTTTAAACTGATCTCCGCTCCAGCAACAGTGAAGTTTAAAAAAACACAGAAAATGAGTCTCCCAGCAACCACGGTGTAGGTTTGGCATATAGAGTAGGAAACATTTTTGTAACTTTATAGGCAAAATATTGAGGACTAAAAAAGGTGTGTATTTCTACACTTACCTCCACATACCTGTACCTTGAAGCGATATATATATAACTTCAAGGACTGTAGATGTGGGGTAAGAATAGTACATTTAGAAACGCCTATGTGCACTTACCTTTCAATATTTTTGTCCTCAATTTTTGGGGTACAATATTAGGTTGTCACAATATTTCCTACTCGATATTTCATACTAAAACCAGCTGCCATGAGTTATTTTTTTCACAGCCCTTTCCCATCATCCCCTCTGATTAATAGACTGGTGCCTCACGGGTGGTTCTAGATTGTTGGTACTGTTTTGAGAAATGTCACTAGATTTGCTGTGGAGCTATCGCTGCCCAGTGAGTCCACCACTATAGCAGCAGAGTGATGACCAGTTTGGTCTTCATGCAGGTTGTTTATGGCCACTGCTCTCATTTTGAGCATGCAGGTTCTTATTATCCACTTTGCCTTCCAGTCAGTGGTAAGCATTTGTAAGCTTTGCCAAAGACATATACAGAGGGGTAAAGGACATGAGATTAAATCTAGGATCAAACCAGAATAAACATTGCTGAAAAAATGACATGCTTTTATGTTGCATAAACTTCATATTAACTTCTGCTAGACACACCTTACCTCACTGAAGACTGTCAGTGCCAAAAGTAAAGAGGATGACTTATAAACAAATGTGAAATTGTTTGGCACATATTAATAGAGCTGGGCTATGCTCTTCAAAGTAATTTAGCAGATGTGAGGTTTTGCCAAAAGCATTATTGGATGTTCCAAGATATAGTCAATGTTTTTTTAATATTTGTTTGTCGTGTGGTTTGCTATTGTGAATGATGCTCCCAAAGTGTTTCTTTGCATGGACTCTGTTTTCTACTTACTTTGTCCACTAGGAAAATTAGTTTCTTGTATTATTCTTCGTATTTGTCTAAATTTGTTGTTGCTTCTATGGCCACATGTTATGAGTTCTTTCATTCTTTGTTTTTGTGGGGAAATTTGTGATGCTCCAAATTATATTCTCAGATGTCACTTTTCTCTCTTATTGAATACATGATGTGGACCAAATCTCTCATTAGTCCTGGTAATGCAACCTCTGATATTCTTCCTCTCGTGTTCCATACGTCTTACTTATTTCTATATTTTAATCCCTTGAAAATGATACTTCATTAATGTGGAATGCTTTAATCACCCTATTACAGATGACTAATAGAATAGGATGTTATACCGGATCTGGTGTTAATGATTCCAGATGGTTTCACCACCCTACTTGTCAGCCATTGCAAGTTTTTGTCTGGAATGCAGAATAGCACATGGGTCCAGGGATTACTGGGCCCATTACCACATGCTATACCTGGATTCCCGGCCATTTCCTCACACATTTTTCACCAGCATTAAGCCACCAAACTTGAGTTACTGTGACTTATACAACTACAGGCAATAAAAAGTAAAAGCCTACCCACGAAAGCTGTTTTTGCCAGTGTTGTAGCTTGAGCAACACCACCTTTCAGAGGTAACTATGCCACTGCATGTGATTACTGAAGTCTGTTCGGCCTGGTCAAACACTTTGTAACGTTCATAGAAAAGGATTTGCACCAAAACCCTAGCCCTTAAAGAGCCAGGTGTAACGAGGAGAAATGTTTTAAGTCTTCAGGGATATTTTTTTGTAGTGGAAGGGTACCTGTAAGAATTTTGGGCTATTAGTTGCAAAAGATGTGAGTCCTTGACAACTAATAGGTCCACAATTGTCTTTTTAATGGAACCAAGTACCCAGTTATAAAATTTGGCTCACGCAGGGTTGCAAAGCAGTCAAAGGCCTACTCAGGATAGGTGGTGTAGGATGGAAAAAGAATTCTCTGACATGCAACAAGAACACTGAATAAATTATTGTCCAGTTAGGGCCTTTTCTTTTAAAAAGAAAAATACTTCTATTACACACACTCTACTAAATACTATGCATTCATTTGCAAATATCTACATCTGGAAGATGGAAATACGTTTGGTAACACTCTCATATCACATTGCACTCTAGTGCATCATTTTCACAATATCCCCCACTTATACCAGATGGCACATCACAATATAATAAGGTGTCATTAGACAAAAGGCAGGTCTACTGGCTTTGTCAGGGGTTACAAAAGCAAAAGGAGGGGGTTACCACATTATTAGAAATAACCGTGTTATCCTTTGTAAATGTAACACATTATAAGGGGTGTCAGTATATATAAGGCAAGCCTACTGGCTTTGTCAGGGCATTGAGAAAAAGCTAGATCCCCAAAGTGTACTAGACACAACATGCTAGCTGTGAGGGTTATGTCTAGTACACAGGGCCCGCTACAGCACTGCACGTAAGTTTGTATCAGACTATTTTAACTTTTAACGAATAGGTTAAAATTGTACATTTGAGTGCATTACAGCCATTGTTTTCATTTGTCAGGGTTTTACCACTTTAATAGAATCAGCCACATGTCATGACTCAACCTTGCCTCACCATTTAAATAAATAGAACCAGTGCTTATAGTCATAAGCATTCATTATAATGGCAAAGGTTCATTTTACAATATCTGTTTTGTCACTCAAGCATTTGAATTGAAACAACAGTTTTTCTTCATAATCTATAGGGTGGAAAATGCAGCCATACAACCAACCACAAGGGGTCCCCACACTTTAGAGCCAAAGAGCAAAAGCACCAGCTTGGACAGTACTTAAAAGCAATATAAACTTCCCCTGGGGTCATCCTTATAAGGCCCTAGGAAACTTAGAGTTAATTTCCTAAGAACATTCCTGGGGTCTGCTGCACCTCCTGCATCCCCCAACAAAGCATTGGGTAGATGTTGCTGGTGCCTCTCCCCATCATTGAGGCACCACATGCAAACAGGTATGCACATTGGCTCCCTCACTGGGCATTTGTGGGGACTCCAGGCCCGAGTTTATGAATTATTTATGAGCAGAAACTGGCAACCACACTTCACATTACATTGTGGTTTTTTTGTTTCATTTTTAAAAGTCAACCTCATGCTGCATTCCATGCTTGGATGCTGGGTGCCCGCTACTCAGATGCAAGGCCGGCAGTGCAAGGAGCCAACTCCCACCTGCCTGGCCAGCTGTTCTGACCTCTGACACACTCACTGCCAGCACAGGGAGTGGCATGTTCCCTAGCCCACCCATGCGCCATGTGGGTGAGAACTACTGAATGGTGTGCCTCCCTCCAGACATGGGCACAGGGAGGCTAGAAGGGCACCAGTTGTAGTACCAGGGGCTCCAGTTTGCCCCCAGAGCCTTCTTCATTCCTTCCTTGGTCCTGGGGGGATGAGGACCACAGGGACAATGAAAAATACACTGGATGCCCGGTATGGGGTCTCCTTGGTTGAGAGTAAGTCAGGAAAGGGGTTCCAAAACACCCCCCCACGGGCAAAGTAATTAGATGCAACTGTAGGGAGCACTTCATCATCTCCTCGGAGCGTGGCCTTCCCCAGGGTAATTTCAAAGAAATTGTAGTGGAGCACCAGCGTACATTTTTCCTGTTTTTTTTCTCTTTTAAAGAGGGGCAGACTTCAAACCTTCATATCCTTGGACCCATTTGGCCGATTTTCTTCATCATAGACTCATTTTGCTCCTAGCTGCCAGGCCTAGCCATCAGGTGCATTTTTATCATTACTTGACTGGTTTATTGGTGCTGTTCAGAACTAAATCTTGTAATTTAAGTAAAGCAATCGTGTGTTTTTTTTATAGTTTGCTCAGATTGTGTCTGCTCATAATCCTGGATTGGTCTGATTTCTAAAGAAACTTCTATTCTGGGGTTATTTATGGTACAACTCAATTTTACCCACAGTGGAGATAACTGTATACTTGGATAACTATGCACCTTTCTCTTGTCATCTCAAATACAAAAACGGGTTGCTGCATTCAGTTGCCTATCTATTTATGTCTATTATATACAATATGTTGCTGTGATAAAATGTTGGTGCCGTGTTGCTGGCAGCATCACATTAGGTTGTTGTGTGACCATGCCCAATTTATTTTGAAATCATTACTGCCATTATCCAGTTATCCAGGTATGGCGGTGTCTCGTGAGCTGTGCTCTTAGATATGTATCCTAAGAGCCATGTTTGTGTGTATATCATTCTGCCAATATCTTTGGAAATTTGTCATGTTTTTGCCAGCTTTGAACGCACGTTGCCTGACTCTGCCCGGTTACCTTTTGTGGAGATCATCTTTTCAATTATCGTATAGTCTAGGGTACAGTTTTTGGCTTGCTTGCTCTTTTACTAGACTTGAAAAAATCAGTTCACTTTCCATGTTTATGCCTATGTTGCTAACATTTTTACAAATACTTGCCCACCAACTTGCTCAATTTAATACTGTATAGATCTAATAAACCAAATTAAATTGTTTAAAACTTCTACCAACATGATAGGGAAAATAAGTGTGTCTCACTCAAGCATGGGCACATTTATGTAATGGCTCTTTAATTTCATAACACTTTTTTTCTATGATCGCTGAGGACATCATTTTCAGGAATCTTTTTCCTAGCTTATGTAATATACATCTCCAGATCATTGATGTTGGCAAGATAATTCTTGGTGGCTCCAAGGGGACAATAGATGTTAATGATGCCAGTTATGCGCCTATCACTAGCGATTAGTATGCGTAAGATGTTTGCATTAACTTCATATTTTTCAAGTCTGTTTGCACGGATGTTTGTTGAAACCCAGTTTGCCAAGCCATCCTTTGGCCTACCTTTCCCTGTTTTTGTGGCGTGTATGCAGAAAGTTGCATACCCATCAAAATCCACATCACCAATTGACTGAGTTTCCTGGAAACAGCAAATGCTGTTTGTTTGGATAAGTGCTGCTCAATCCAGATCCTCCATTTGTGGTCTTAGCCCTACGATGTTCCAGCTAAATATGTGGCCCTGCCCGCTCACCCTCCGAGCGGCTCTTAACTCCTATGCTCTCTGTGACTCAGGTTGAGAATACTGAATTAGGGTTGCTCTGGATTTTGAATGGCTAGGTGCAAATGAAGAGGGCACTAAATGATGAGATCTAACAGAATACAGGTTTGTGCCTGCTGTATCAAGCGGAAGCAGCGCGGTTTGATCCACCACCTCAAAGCACAGACAGGGACTCTTACATTTTCACTGAAATTATCTGGAAACAATGCACTGCAGAGGGGGCTGCTAGGGCCCCTGAGTGGTTTAAGGAGCTGTCTGGGGCTAGCTTTGGAGTTCCTTGACTGATTTAAAGGGTTTCTATTGAGAGATGTTTCAAATACAGAGAGATGTTGTGGCCCCTTCTGCTACCAGGATACCCCAGGGTTCCAAGGTAGCCTTGTGCGACAAAACCTACTCTGCCAAAAATGAAACAGATCACATTTTATCGTTGTGTCTCTATTCCCTGCCCGAGGACTGAAAATAAAGCCAAACCTCTAAAAATCGTGAGAGTTTATCTCTCAAAGACCTGGAAGTGTATTGATAAGTTTTATTATTTTTGCTCTATTCAAGATGTCTTGAGATTCAGTGTGTGAAATAGTGCATCCGGCCTCTGAACAGCTAATATTGAAAATGTATTGTTAACATTGGCAGCTTTTGCATCTTCCCTACAAGTTTGTGATGTCCTGAAAATATCAATTCATCGATTGAATGAACACAAATACTCTTATGGAGGCAATTTCTTTCTACAATCAGTTGAAATATCGAGTTATTAAAGTTCCTTTTCCCCATTTCTACCCGCTTAACAATTTTTTCCACTTAAAGGCGCAAATGTATTTAATGCAATCTTAAAATGAATCTAATTTCTTATAATAGGTCAATACTGATGTTTTGATGCAGTAATACACTCTATTAAAAGCAAAGCCAATAGGTCTCACCATTGAGACATACTGGCTAAGCCAGTGGTTTCCAGCCATGCTGTGCAGCGTGGATAAAGTTAAAAAAAAAGAAAAAAGTCCTTTGACACTGTTGCCTGCTTTATTTTATAGGTGTGTGCACCCTGCATGTGTGCACCCTGCATGTGTGCACCTACAAAATAACAAAAGTACTTCTGTTTTAGTTACTGATCGAACTTGGATCGGTAACTAAATAGAAAACAAAACATTGAAAAACGTTTTTTGTATTTTTTTTAAGTTATTAACGTAAGGCAGGGGTTGTGGGGATGGGGTAATGTAAAAACAGAAGCAACAGGGGGCTCAAATGGAAGCTGTGGGGTGTCTGAAGCAACAGTATGGAAGGCAGAAGCATCACAGGGGAAACTGGGGGGGTGAATGCAAAAGCAATATGGGGAGGGCGGAGGGTTCAGACATGAAAGCAACACAGAGAGGGAGGGATCGGTTGAGCAAGTTAGGGAAGGGAGGGGGGAATGGAGAAGCAACACTGAGGGCAAGGGTGGGAGGAACGCAATGGGGAGAATCACATGGGAAATGCAACAGGGAAGGGGCGGGTGTCAGAGCAACACAGGGGGAAGAGAAATTCATGAGGTAGATGGCTTGAGAACACGTGTATTCTTATGGAGTGCTCAACACAAAAGAAAATAGTTGTGCTTGAAAAGCAAGCAATGGGAGCAGAGATGGCAGCCACTGAAAGTATGACAATGAGGCAATAATATTGACAACCTGAGCATGAATAGGAAGCAGGCAAATGAGTGACAAGCAAAGACAACCAATGATAAGCAATGGTATGGGCTCCAAGCCCCTGTATGTTCTTTGTAAGCCAAACAATGCCTCGCTAGGGGGGTCGACCTAAAAAGCACTCATGGAATAAAGTGGTCTGGAAAGTATAGGCGACTGGCATGCTAATTAGTTCTTCAAATAAAGTCATTTATTATGTAATTGATGTTTTTATTAAAGTTCTCAATCACTCCATCTTAGAATATATTTTCAGCACATACATTTTGACAAAGAGAAAGCACATGCATTCTGAGAAAATAAATAAAAATGATAAACTGTAATCAATTAATTTACCCCTCTAAAGCAGAAAGGACCTCCTGCTATCAGGCTCTGGGCTAGCCCACTATTAAGAGCTAGAAGGTAAATTGTCCCCACTCTGAGTCGAAGTTGTCCCCTCAGTGTCAGACTGAAGGATTTCCTGCAGCCGGATGTTCCTTCTTTCCTATGTAGAGTATGTGGCTACTGAAACCATCACATTCAATGGGTTGGTCCAACTAGAACTTGACTCAAGTGAAATCAGACAAATTTTGCCACTTTACAAAGGACAAAGTTTCATAATTTTGTTTGACATAGCAGTTGGAGTTGAAAGATTCACTCATACATAGGTCTTACTGAATTCTTTCAATACAAATACAACAACATATAACAGAACTGTTTATTTTGTAATTGCCATAGGTTCAAAAAGATTTCGAACCAATCTGCACTTAAATGTTATTTCAAGTTAACAAATACAAGTGTTACCAACTTATTTTTTGTTGTTCTTGTTTTTTAAGGTGTGTTAAAGTGCAAGAAAGACAAAGCCTATGAAGGTGGCCAGCTATGTGCAATGTGCTCCACCCCCAAACACTTGAGTAAAAAGGAGCTTCAAACACTGGATGATATTTCTTGCAACCGGCCAATTATATATTCTCCTCTGAGGCAAAACAATAGCAACAACAATGTAGAGGAATATGAGAGTGAACTCAGCACCATAAATGAATTTCAGGATTTGCTTGGCAATATTTCTCTGAACATGACTGACGAGCATGGAAATATGGTGAACATGGCATGTACAGTAAGGAAGTCACCAGATTTCAAAAATTCTTCTGAGTCAGACACTACCTGAAGAAATTGACGTCAATGCAACATTTTCATTGGATTTTGAATGCCCAATGAATCGTGAAAACTATGAAAAGTTATGGAAACTTATTGCCTATTACAGTGAAGTGCCAGTCAAATTACAAAGAGGACTCATGCTCAACAAAGACCCCAAAATTAGCTACAGATACAAGCAAGATATGAACCATGATGCCTATTATTACACTGGTGTTAAGGCTCATTTACTTACTGAGCCTGCATGGCTCATGCAGCCATTGATTAGCCTTCAATTAAACAGACGCAAGAGCACAGCGACTAAAGTCACATTATCTTTTTTCACTCAGTTTTCTCAGTCAATCCAAGTGAAGAATGTGAACTACCAAAGAAATGGATGGGTTATGATAGACCAAAATAAGAAAATTCAAGGGTCTCAGAGTGTAATTCAAGGTGCGGTATGTCACCTGAGCTGCCACATTAAGGCCTCTGACAACCCCTCAATACAATGGGTTCTTCCAAATGGAACCAAGCTGAAAGCGCCATATAGCAATCCTTCTAGCAGGATCTCCATCTCAAATGGTGGGCAGTTAGTTATTAACACTGTAGATCACTCTGATTCTGGTTTGTATCACTGTATTGCCCAACTCAACAATGATATGGATATAATGCCCTTCAGAATTGTAGTTGAGTCTTCAGACATTCAACCATCTGACAATATTATTGTAGTTGAAAGAAATGTTGGAGAGCAGATCATGCTGCCCTGTACTGCCATTGCTGTACCTGAAGCACAGCTGAAGTGGATCCTTCCAAACAACAGAATTCTTGATGCCTCCTTCAATACCTCACGAGACTATGTGCTGGAAAATGGTACCCTGTTAGTTCAAGACAGTCAAATCAGTGATAGTGGTTTTTATAGATGTTTAGCTGTCAATCAACATGGGGCTGATCAGTACACTTTGAATGTAAAAGTAAATAAGAAAGTATCCAACAAATCACCTGACAAACGAAAAAAAAAATTACGGCCTGTTGTAAAAATATCCACAAACAGAAACCCGATTGTGGTAGACAATGAGGATGGATCAGGGGATGGAGAAATTGATGATGTGCCCAAAAAATCTCTTAATATAAAGGATAGAGAGGTGTCATTGAAGCAAAAAAATAATCGGCCTTCGAAAGCACGAGGCAAGCAAAACAAAAAAGATAGGCAGAAGATTAAAGCATTTAAAGCGCTTGAAGGAGAAGAGGACAGCAATGTTGCAGAGGGTCGGAGGGTTTTTGAATCCAGGAGGAGGGTTAATATGGGCAACAAAAAAATTGATCCACGTCATTGGGCTGACATTTTGGCAAAGGTGCGTGGCAAAAATATTGCCATTACCACATTAAACCCTTCTATTTCTAACACAAGAATGACAACAGCACCACTATTAAGGCGTAAAGTGACAACACCCTCTCCATTAGCAAAGCCCCCTCTTCATCGAACATTAGTGCCAGTAACAGAAATAGAAGAATCATCAGGCGATGCTTCAAACATAGTAGAAGATCAGCTTCTCTACACCACTACTTCTGCCACAAGCTCAGTGACCAAGCATGAACCTGCATCATTTGCAGAGCCATCAATAAAAAACCCATCAATCGAGAATATGGAACAGCCTAGTGAATATGAAGTATTTGAATCACCAGAGGAGCTATCCACATCTGAAACTGAAACCATATCCACTGTTTCATCTGATTTCAATTCAGCTGCCCCAGGTCAAGAAGACATTGTAACAGATTCATCTTTTGGAACTGAAGAAAGCATAAATAGTATGACAGAAGAGTCTCTGGATGGATTGATTTTTGTGATTAATCCTTCCGTTTCAAGTGATTTGCACATCAAAGTGGAAAAACCATTTACAGATATTTTTGACACCGATGAGAGTCAATTTCCACTGAAATCTCCAGCACTTGACCACACTGAAACTAGTACTGATGAAACTGAATCAATTGCCAGTGTACAGCTCAGTGATGTGGACAGAAATGTTGAAGATAAAACGTTGCTACCTAGAGACATTATTAGTGAGGACGTTATGGATCCAATCACCATTGCCACTGCAACAGTCATACCAGTACAGCCAACAGGTGCCATTGCTGCCATAGACGTTGTGATTCCTCTGCCCCAGTCACCTTCAGATAAAGCAGCAAATAAGGACAATGGAGTAGAATCATATGAAAATTCTGCCCGTTTTGGTAATGGAGACACTGCTGGAGAAATTGGGCCTGATGGAGCTAGGTACAACAGCCAGACCACATCACCAGTCCCTTCCAATCGACATTCCAAAAGCAGAGAACATATTATGACGCCTATGCCAACAGCTAGCTCTGATGTTATCATTGCGAATATTATCACCCCATTGGAGGAACCAGGCCCAATTACAACTGCTGTACCAAGTACAAGAAGGGCTACAACAATAAAAATCATGACACAATATCCAAGGACTACAACCTCCAAAATTATAGCTAATAATTATATTCAGAATTCCAGAAGAAGACCCAATGGGAGAAGACGATTACGGCCAAATAGGATTCGCCCAAGACCAAAAAATGTTCTTCCCACCCGCATAACCTTGCCAGAGGCACCTTCCATTCAAAAGCCATATCTAGGAATATCTGAAATAGATCATTCTACCAAAACGTCCTTTAGACTAGACCTTTTGCATGGCAATAAGCATAGAACTGAGCTGGAGTTTGGAAAATATGCATATGTAACAACAACCATGTTACCAACCACATCAGCCAAAGGTTTGCAATTGTCAGAAGATAAACGAAAAGTTGCTACTTCAGTAACACGGCCTACAGTTCAGTTACCTGAACCACCAAATATAATGCATACTACCACTACTACTGCTACTACTACTATTACTGCAATTAAAGCTACACAATCACCTGTTACTATACCTCTGACTACTCAAATGACAAACAGTAGGCATAGGACAAAAGGAAAAAAAACAGGAAGCATAGAAGTACATTTGGCACAGCCTACGGAGCAGAAAAGTACGCTGGCAACTTACAATGATGGTTATCATGGAAACACTATCATTGGGCAAAAGCATGATTCCATAGATGGTCTGCCACACACAGACAGCACCATCTACCCAGACACCTTAGTAAAGGTGGTGACACCAGCAATTCTTGATCAGTCATTGACTCCGGAGTCCATTATTCCATTTCAAGAAGATTCCCTTTACATTAGCTCAGAAGGACAATTGTACCATACAACATCAACAGTACTTACACCCGGGTTACCAACTACCCTATTACCCATTAATCTGGCAAGCACAGCTTTGGCTTCCACGGTGCCTTCAGCTATATATACAACGCAGACACCTACTCTAATCCATGGTAATGGAAAATCAAGTACTGCTGCTAAAATACACACAACAAAGACAGTCACCATTTCTGCATCACACAACACACGGGAATATTCAATCACTAAACAAATAAGATACAAACCATTATCAGTTACTCTTTATCCAGTGCCAGGATTTACGAAAGTACCTAAAAGAGAAGAGACAAGGCATGTGACAGTGAAGTTGAATGAAGTGACTGAAAGAAATTCAGTGAAAACAGAGTCCTTGTCTCCAGTTCCACAAATTGCACTTGTTCCTTTTGCACAACCTGAAACTCATTCTCCACCAACTTCATTGGTTACTTTAGTGTCCTCCGTTCCAGCTCCATCCACCAAAAATGTAGGAGAACAGATTGGATTCAATCAAGTTGAATCTCCAAAAATGGAAACAAATGATGGAATTGGCAACAACGAAAACAAACTAGTGCCTCAGCTAAATGAGCATGGTACTTCATTCTCATACCAAAACAGGATTCAGACCAATCTAAACCAAAAACAATCCAAAGAAATATACAGTGGAAGGTTAAACAATAGTTTATTGATGAGTCCACACTTTCGCAGACAGCCTGGACATGCATCTAATGTCAACCAATGGCCTGTTGCAGTTCCTCCACACTACAGTCAAAACCGAGGCACAATCAAGCAACCATATTTACCGACCCGAGGGCCCTCACGATATTTTGTGACTAACTCACCTCTCCATTTCACAAATAAGCCAGGAATTACAGCATTTGCTGCAGACAAAATCCAAGAGAGAAGGATGCATACATACCAACCTGCTACAACACCCTTTCAGTTACATAGGCCTAATCCTATATTTCCAGGTCGATTTAGCAACCAGGGAAATAGTAGAACAACTATAAACCATCGACTGTTTGGAAATAACTATGCAACAGATGCTAAGGGTACTGCTATGAGAATCCCACATCAAGGTGTGCCATATTATATGAACCCCAGAATCCCACAAATGTTTAATAGAACAAGAACCTTTAACAGGCTAACTACTACATCAAAGCCACTGATACCTTTCCTCCCAAAGCCGCCAACAGTGTTGGGAGAAAGGAATATAGCAACAGTCTCGACTAGCCATACCGCAACACATTCTGTACTACAGACCACACCAGCTTCAGCACGACAAGAGATCAAGCCTACAACTACGCACAGTTCATTACCTACAACACATTTGATGACCACAACTTCAACAATCCTTCAAAGAATGACGACTCACCAAGCACCAACTCTTTTCATCCATAGAAATAACCACTATAATAATCACTATTTGCCGTTAGCACCACATGCAAAAGGGTCCAGTCTGAATAGCTCGAGTGCTGTACAACCTTCACCAAGTTTTAAAACACTCAAAGAAATGCCCAGAATAACAACAAAAGGATATGAAACCCTAGCCATCCCTGCTGAAATGGATGCCCTATTCCCATGTGACACAGTGGGTGAACCAAAGCCTTTTCTTACATGGACCAAAGTCTCCACAGGTAAGAACAATATATATTTTTTTGCTACTACCCTACTCTTGCACAGACTTACTCACTCCCAAATGTTTGCTCCCTGGGTCTTGTAGTCTACTTCTAGCGACAGACGTAACCTGCGCCTTCACACCACATTCGCTGTTTTTCTCAGCCGCAAATAGCTGGGAAGCCCCTTAATATGTCAGTGCCTGTCTTACCCGGAATACATTATGAGGCAACTACTTAAACTGGTTTATAAGCTCTGACCCACATTTACTTCTCTCATACCACATTATCTATTGTTTCATCCACTGGTGAGGATTGTCCCTTCCTGTGGAATCTCGTTGTCAGTAATGGTGCTGAAGGTAACATGTGTCTGATGATTGGGTTTCTTAACATTTTTTTTCCTTTTCACTTTATTGTTAATATGCCTAGGAAAACATAAGCAGATACAATTTTTCTGCAATTTACTCCCCAAAACTCTGCTAAAAGTTGAAAATATGTTATTATGTGGCTCAGTTAATTCTGGACCGGCCTTCCTTTAGGATATTTTCTGGGTCTTTTTTGTCTTTTGCATAGACCATGAATCGCTCCACTGTATCAGATGTTTAGATCTACCTAAACACTAAAAGGCAGCCAATAGTATTACAGCATTTCAATGTAGGTGATAATTTTTTTTGATGATTACACATTACACTAAGACATTAAAAACTAAATCATGATAGAAGTCATGTATCGGCTTTCCTCATAAGAAATAAACAAAAGGGATTTGGGTTGGCCTCCTACATTAAAACGATCAAGAACGTTGTTTTCTGTCAGCAGTGTTTGAATTTGTAGGTGGTAAAATATGTTGGCAATATGTGAACTTATAGTGAACAATGAAAAATGAATTATAATGTGCAATGTGGAGGTGGGATAAAGCACTTTTCAATTTGCGATGATACATTTAAATTACTGATAAATTCGAATTCGGCTGGCATCTTTTCAGTTCACAAAATTATAGGGACAAATCTATTTACTTGTTCTAGCCAATAGCTTCAACTATTTTCAATAATAGTTAAGATTACACTCTGGAGAGATTAAAGTAGTTATATTCTTTGTCTGATTAATACAGAAACCCCATATTGGATTCCCAAAGATAACCTTACATTCTTCTTCTTTAAAAATCATAAAGAATGATTGACTGAATGTATAATGTATAGTAGTAATTGGACATTTGCTATTTTTTGATTACTCCAAAATTTGGAGCACATTTCTGACTTTATGGAATGCTAAAAGAATTTGAGGGTTACTCCTAAAAAGTATTAGTTATGGTTTTCAGTACTCTTCTGCCTAACATTTCCACATTCAGAATTCCCAACACGTGGAAAATTGAACAAATAAAAATGTAATGCAAATGTGCCTTCACAAATATATATTTTCATTTCCTTCCCATCGAGGATCCCTTCCACTACACCGCTATAAGTTTTTAGAGTATTGATGCCATGTTTCTGCCCCAAAGTACTCTCAATCTTTTCATTGGCAGGCGTGTGTTATTCCTTGGTGAGAAACGTCCTGCATGGAGAATGCTGGTACCCGAAAACCAAGTTTGGAGGTGATGGCCTACTTTTGCAGACAGCCCTTCTAGAGACTTCCCACAAGATCCCTCAACCTTCATTTGCCAAAATATGTCCATACTAAGACAAACTAAAATTTCTAAAATCCCTTTAGTGGGGCTATCATTCTGGAAGTCTTAAGTCTGTGGATCAGGATGGGCACTTGGTCCAATGCATCGTTTGCACCTAAGTTGCATTTAGGTGTGCATATAGCTTGAGAACTGGGTCCACAGTTACCAGTTACTTACTAATTTAACAATTTAACATTCCATTCAAAAGGAAACTTTATCAAACCTGATGACCACATCCAGTTTTACGTGACCAGAATGACTATGACAGTCAAATCAAGTATATCTTTATTCATCACAATTCCGAGGAATAAAAGTTTAAAAAAAGAAATACGCAGTATATACAATAAGAATAAAATCCATAAAGGTACAGTTATAAAGCTATTCAGCATAGAAAACTGTCACAATATTGCACATTTCCGTAATTTGAATAGTTGCCAGGTAGAAGAGGAAACCGTACAACACATCAAAGGACTGTGAAGTTGCTTTAAAAATTGAGGAGCAGGTGTACATTGTTGACATTTTACATTTTTTAAAATTGGCAATAAAATCTTTCTTCTGGGCGTTTGATAAAAAAAGCAAAAAAACATGATATGTAAAGTCGAGTGGACAGACCTCCTGTCACAGGGACAAGGACTCAAATCAGATAACGTGCAACATTTGGAAGGATAACCGACCAACAGAAATAAACCTGGTGAGAACAAATCTGTGCTGTCTGTTTAAAATAAAGAAAATATACGGTTGAGGGCCTTCTAGTGTTTTGACCAAGTTGTAAGAGCACACCCTAGATTTTTGGTTATCAGAATAATCTATGGTCAGTGTGGTCTTATTGTAAAATAGCTGTTTTAAAATTCCTTTCCAATGAAAAGACAGGACTCAGGTGTGGCAAACAAACCCGGGCAGCCAATCTCCACACAGGCTTTTTTCACAGAAACAAACCATGGGATATCTAGAGCAGATTGAAGCCGAAGGCAATTCTTTATAACTAACTTATTTATGGCAGTCAATGCTTGGCTCACTATTTGGAAACCTTCCAAATTAACTCAATGTTAAAGTAATTAGCAATATTAATGAAAATCAGGCCATTTTCTCAGCTTTAAAATCTGTCTTGTATCCTATCAGCTGGGTTGGGTAAATGTGGGGGCTTGGTTTACAAAACGTTTTTCTAGTTGTAAGTCAGACCTACACCTTGATAAAAGGTGTAATTTGCAAGGGGTTAGGTTGCACTTCATCTACAATATTTTAAGTGCAGAAATAAGGCTGGGAAAATGTGTCAGTTATTAACAAATGTGCTAATTATGCCATTAGGTTTTAAACTAAGGTAGGCTTTTGGCCATTATTAGGATGCCACAGAAAGGTGGTCAGGGAAACTGGAAACAAATGTGATGAGCCCCTAATCAGAGTCCGTATCATTAAGTCATAAAGCCCCATTGGGTCCTTGCACCCAGGCACAGACGGGTGCTGTACACCCTGGCTCTTTGGCATGTGTTTACTCATAAAAAACAGGAGAGAGAGCACCTCTGCAGGCAGTGCATGCACAGAAACTTGGAGTAGAGGTTCATTTGCATCTTTGTTTCTGGGACCACTGACACAGAATCACAGAGCTGCACGTGAACTGCCACTCTGAGAACCTCTACATGCACTGCCTGTAGCATGTGCACTTCAAAGTGGAGTTTTGCATCTGAGCACTTGCGCAACAGCCAGTGGGATTTCAGAGTTTATTGGGTACATAGCACTTTTTGCACCTGAGTGTAGGCACAGAGTGAGGCTGTAAACTTCATGATATGGCTCTAGAAGTAGCTTAGTGGGTAATTAAAAACATTTGTAACTGCATTTCTCCCACTATATAGCACATGTAGGGGCCTGATTCACAGAACTAACTTACGTCAAAAACGTAAAGTTAGTACTTTTTGGTATTCACAGAATACACTTACTCATTTTGGTATTCACAGAATGAACTTACTCATTTCGGTATTCACAGAAGTTAGTAGTCCTAACTTTAGGACTCCTAAATGCCTTCTGTGAATACCGAAAGTCTTAAAGTTAGGATTTTTCTCAGTTTAGGAGTAGTAAAGTTAGGAGTCAACTTTACAACTCCTAAACTGAGAAAATCCTAACTTTAAGACTTTCGGTATTCACAGAAGGCATTTAGGAGTCCTAAAGTTAGGACTACTAACTTCTGTGAATACCGAAATGAGTAAGTTCATTCTGTGAATACCAAATGAGTAAGTGTATTCTGTGAATACTAAAAAGTACTAACTTTACGTTTTTGACGTAAGTTAGTTCTGTGAATCAGGCCCGTAATTTTCAGTTGTAAGTTCTGCTTACAGGATCAGTAATCACAACACAGATTTGACCGGGAGACTGCAAGAAGGAACAGACGAGGAAGCCATATTTTAAAATTGAACTGAAAACAATTGCATAAATTAAACGAAAAGTGTGCTTAATTTAATAACCTATTACATCAGTGGTTTCCAGTCCTTCAAATGCATGCATATAGGCTTAGGGAAACAGGAACAATTGTGTTTACCTTGTGAATACCATACATGTAGGCCTACTTTTGGTGCTAATCCTGATAGCAGTGGCATTAATTCCACCTTTTTTCATAAATCAGGCAGAGGTTTGATCATTGCTTTTTGAGTGACTGTCCCAATAAATCTCAAGAAGACAAACAAGGTATCAAAGAATATAGTAATATGAAATAAAACGAAGTATGCTGTTTCTCTTATAGTCTGTCAAACATATTTTTTATCCCCATGCAGGAGCAACAATGACGGCAAACACAAAAATACAGAGATTTGAAGTAATGAAAAATGGCACATTTGTGATACGAAACGTACAGCTCCAGGACCGTGGACAATATCTATGCACAGCCCAGAACCAATATGGTGTTGACAAAATGGTTATCACA
Organism: Calotriton arnoldi; assembly: GCA_963921515.1. Classification (NCBI taxonomy): domain Eukaryota; kingdom Metazoa; phylum Chordata; class Amphibia; order Caudata; family Salamandridae; genus Calotriton; species Calotriton arnoldi. Next base: position 902,942 of record CAWUFW010007816.1, on the reverse strand, counting down.
TTGACGGTTGTTGCGCAACAGCCAAAATTATTAGTTCCCCGTTACAGAGATGCCACAGTTTATCTTGGAGATACTGTGACACTTGAGTGCCCAGCAAGCGGAACTCCGGCACCTCATATGTCTTGGGTCTTTCCAGACCGAAAAGTCATTAGGGCCACATCTACCACAGAGGGGCGCATAAAGCTCTATGAAAATGGAACCTTGTCTATTGGGGAGAGCACTTTTACTGACAGAGGATTGTACAAATGTATTGCCAGCAATGCAGCTGGAACCGACAGCCTAACAGTGAGGCTCCATGTTGCAGCATTGCCGCCAATCATTCAGCATGAAAAAGAGGAGAACATCTCACTGGCTGCAGGGCACAGTGTCTACATCCATTGCAGTGCAAAGGCTGCCCCGGCTCCTACTGTTCGATGGATCCTCTTTGACGGCACTCAGGTTAGGCCTTCACAATTTGTAAACGGCAACCTCTTTGTTTTCCCAAATGGGACACTGTACATTCGTAGCATCTCTCCCAGAGACAGTGGAAATTATGAATGCATAGCAGCTAACATAGTGGGAGCTGTAAGGAGGACTGTTCACCTGACTGTAAAGAAGGCTTCATCAAATGCGAAGATAACCAGGAGCTCGCCTCAGAAAACTGATATCACTTATGGAAGTACCCTGCGTCTGGATTGCAGTGCTGATGGCGACCCTGGACCACGCATACTATGGAGACTGCCTTCTAAAAGGCTGGTGGATTCCCTCAATAGGTAAAGGCTTGTTTAAGGATATTTGGGGCATGTTCAGAAGGTTAGTACACTGTAATTCTGCAGAGTATAAATGGAAGTCTTTAGTAGAAAGTGGGGTGTGGGACACTGGTGCAGAAATAGGGGACATATATTGTCTAGGCATTGGTGGTTTCAAATCCAATTCTGAAAAATAAGCAGCGTCTAGTACCATGATATTGGCTATGATGAGCTGCTCATAGGTAATGAGGTACACTGACATTATCATCATAATCCATTTGTGTAATTTGGTAAGCATGGATGCCTTAATGTAGTGTAGTCAATCGATAATCCTAATTTGAAGATAGGGTGCTGTTAGGGTGAAGGTACAGTGGGAAAATAGGTTTCAAATGCTTCTAGTATTTCGTAAGACCTTGTAGAAGTTGGTGTTGAGGAGAGGTTCCAGGACATGTTGTGTCTGCATTAGATCTGTAGATGTATTCCTAGGGTCTATTACGTTTGAATATGGGAGAAAGCAATGTAATAGTGATGTGGCTAAGAACATGGACACAAGGGGTGCGTTGAAAGTGGTTGGGTATGATTAATAGAGAAGGAAATGAGGATGAGGACAAGGGTGCTGCTATTGGTGTGGGTATTCCTGGTATTGTTGGTAAGAGAGTTGTCAGGTAGCCATTGTTAGAAAAGCATATGCAGCATATGCAATACAAAGGGCCATATTATCAAGAACGGCGATAACATTATCGCCGCTTTAGCAGCAGGAAACTGCCGCTAAAGCGGTGATAAGGGGCTTGATAATATGCCCTTGAGAATTCCAATAGAAGCCCAGGTTTGTGGTCCTTCACACCAGAACCTGGGCTTCTATTGGAATTCACAAGGGCATATTATCAAGCCCTTTATCGCCGCTTTAGCGGCAGTTTCCTGCTGCTAAAGCGGCGATAATGTTATTGCCGTTCTTGATAATATGGCCCATAGTCTTTAAAACAGTAGCAAATTAAGCTCAATCTTTGCCCGTGAAATTGGATGAAGTTGGGAAACTTTGCCCATTTCAAAAGCAGTTAAGGTTTTCTGACTTTGCCTGAGGTGAATACTACCTTGCCTAGTATTGAATTCCTGCCAGATGATATCCGACCCACAAAGGATGAGGCGTCATAAAGCAGGAAATGAACATTAGGTATATGGTGCCAAGGTTAGGAGAGCACAGGGGGTCTCCCAGCTAGATATTTTATTTATTCACTACCTCTGAGGGCTTGCATTATATCTTAGCATCTTTGGGCAAAACAAAGTCACTTCTCATCACTCAAGATCTTTGGAATCACAGTATTTACTTTGAAAGAGGTTTGAGAGGGCCAAACTCCTAGTGTAGGGGTAGAATCCTTTTAAGAAATGTGTTTGGTAGCAGATGAACCTCAATGACAAGCAGGACATTTGTGCGATGCAACAGAATGTGTTATAGACCATTTGAAGAGCATCTACTGTGCAGGCATCCTTTTTGCTCAATCAATGCCTCACTGATTGTCATGAGGGGAAGAGGAAGAGACTGGGAATTGCTGTTATGTGTAGGAAGCAAGATTTTGTGATCAAGAAGTAAAGCAAGATTTTTTGTTGTGAAGGGCTTCTTTTTATCAAGAACGAGGGTAAGTCTGATTGTTTCATAGAGTTGAGAAGAGATTGAAAAGGGATGACTTGCTATAGTGGCATTGGTGCTGTGTATGTAGAGTGGTTGTTGGAGGGATTAACTGGATTTGTGAGTTGTAAAAGGGTGGGATGAGTGTCAGGTACATTGAACTCTTCTTATTCTGGGTAGGGGAAGGAGTTGTATGATGAGTGCTGTAGAAGAGGTAAGCATGTTTGAAGTGTGTGCATGTAGGGGGTGGTACTGATGGCTCAAAGTGCATTTACAAATAGATACAATGTAGATAGAGCATAGGTGTTGGTGGTGTACAGGCCACTGAATGCAAATCTTACAGTTAGATTCAGCAAAGATATAGATCACAGTTGGATACTGTGTGGATTCTGCATAGGAGCAGTGTAAGTGTATGGAGAGGACAGTGGGCAAAACACTCAAAGGGGCACATGCATCAAGCTATTCTGCGATCGCAAACAGTGCGATTCGCAAAAATCAGCCGTTTGTGGTCGCAAAATGGCTTTTTCTAATGCATGAAAGTTTTTTTAATTTGCAATTTAGGTAATTGCGATTCCCTAACCTGAGGATGCAAATAGGGAATCGCAATTTGTGATTCCCAAATGCACATGCAAGAAGCATTTCCTAAATGCGAACTGTGCATTTAGGAAACGCTAACTACCATCAACTTCAAGTTGATGGTAACCATGTGCCTACTTTGAAAAATGCACAAAACTGCATTTTTCAAAGTGCCGTGTGGCGCACACATGCCCCTAGGGCATGTGTGTGCCATACATGTGCATCTTTTTTTGATAAGGGTGCCTCAGGGGGGCCTTAGGCCCCCGGGAACCCTTGCCTTTGCATTACCTAATTTGCGATTACCAATTAGGTAATTGCAATTTAGGTAATGCAAGACCATTCTCACCTATGGGCCTTGAGGCCCTTAGGAAAGAATGGAGTCGCAATTGCAAATAGCAATTCTCTAATTGCGTTTACGATTCTTAAGGAATCGCAATTAGAGAATCGCTATTTGCTGTCTGTTTCATTGCATTGCATTTTGCGATTACCAAATAGAGATTTCTAAAAAATCACTAATTGGTAATCGCAAAATGAAACTTTCATGCATGTGCCCAAAGTTCTGTTTTTCTCAAAGTAGGTAAAACACAGATGTATCATATGTTAGCAGGGCTCAAGGGGGTGCCAATCTTTTAAAATATTGTTCACAGGAAGGTAATAAACACAGATCAAACATTGGTATCAAACATAGGTACAATGTAGGTGAAGAGTGAGTTCAGGGGGTATATGGATACACCTATCACTCAAAATATAGTTCATGAAGTCCTGCTACCTTTCCCAGATCCATAAGTGATGTGCGATCCAGTCCATGTTTTTTCCTTGAATTCTGGGACTTGTTTATTCTAGTTGAAACAGGACTACAAGTCCCATAATTCACAGGAAAAAACCTGAACTGAAGCAGTACATCATGCATGGACCTGGGAAACTTGGCATCTATGCTCATGGAGTTCTACAATGTACATTAAAAAAAACTGGAGCCCTGCTCCATAGTGCATGCTCAACTTCCCACAGGGAGGAAAAAAAGCGCAAGACTTACTTTGTATAACCCTCACCAACCAGGGTTACCCCTTGGTGGCATGCTTCATCAGAGGGTTCTTCCTGTTCCGCTGAGGAACCAGGCATGCTGCTACCTGTTGGATACACAAGAGCACTGAATGTCATAACCAAATGATGGTAAATAAGAGTTGGAGGGGTTTTACTGTGAATTAAAAATACCTGTAAGGTAAGAAAGTTATGCTTTATTCCATCCTCCAGACGGTATGATTAAAAAGGGAAGAAATGTAGAAAGAATGTGTTGTTTCAATGACGCTTCATTCTACATGGTCTACATGTTTCAAGCCACCCTTCCCTGTGGCTTTCGTCAAGGCCAAGGATTGAACTCCCTGATCCCATTCCTAGTTAGAATATCCAATAACAACAAAGTGTAGCGACTTCACACACTCTGCATGCGCAAATACACATTTCACCTACTTGGTACTATATTCTGTGATACCTGTAACACATAAGGAGAGAATTTGCCTGCCATATACATGGCACGTTTATGAGAAACAAGACGCTTCACACCAGTATAATAGGCATGATGCGTCATGCATTTTGCTTGAAACAATCTTGAAGCGGTTATAGCCCGTGCAGGCAGGTAGGGATACTTCAAAAAGTGTTTATCTGAGCACATCTACTAAAACAGTGATGAACCGTGTGATCGGGCACTCAATTGTCTTGGTGAGTAGATTAGCTCCCCAGCACTCAGCGTTCAGAGCGATCCACATACACTACACACACTCGCACTCGGATCACTCAAAACTGGTCAAGCCGGGCAAAACAGGTAATATTCAGGTCCTAGTGATGCGCTCTCAGGTTAATTTGCAGAGACAAGACCTTGATGCAGTAAGTACGGCATAGCCGATACATTACCTCAATGCAGGATGAGGTTTTTCTTGCCCATATTGACTGCTCTGCATTTACTTATACACACAGAGTGTGACTAGAGGCTCGCTTTGCCACCGGAGGACCTATGGAGCAACATTTTTGTAATGTCTTAAAATTCTTCTAAGTCTTACAATTCTTGTAATGTCTTAAAATTCTTGTAATATGCATGTAAAGTCTTCCATCCACTTATTGTATTGTTTAGTATGTCTGTTGCAATTGAGTACCCGATCACAGGGGTCATCACTGCTTTAGGAAATGTGCTCACATAAACACTTTATGAAGTATCCCTAATTGTCTGCACAGGCTATAACCACTACAAAGTGTTTTTAAGCAAAATGCATGACGCATCGTGCCTATCATACTGGTGGGAAGCGTTTTGCATAAATGTGCCATGTATATGGCAGGCTAATTCTCTCTTTATATGTTACAGGTATCACAGAATATAGTACCAAATAAGTGAAAAGTGTATTTGAGCATGGAGAGTGTGTGAAGTTGCTACACTTTGTTATTATTAGATAGTCTAACTAGAAGTGGTATCAGGGAGTGTAATCCCTGGTCCTGATAAAAGCCACTAGGAAGGGTGGCTTGAAACATGTAGAAAGAAGGGTTATTGAAACCAGACATACTTTCTACGTCTTCCCTTTTTAATCATAGAGTCGGGAGGACGGAATAAAGCAAAGCTTTCCTACCCAACAGGTATTTTTAATTCCTAATAAAACTCCTCCAACTCCTATTTGTCATCATTTTGTGTATACCATTCAGTGCTCAGTTCTGCAGAGCAACAGGAAGATACCTATAATAAAGCATGCCACCAAGGGATAAACCTGGTGGGTGAGGGTTATAGAAAAAAGCCTTGCACTTTTTCTCCCTGTAGGAAGTTTAGCACACACTACAGAGTAGGGCTCCAGATTTTTATATATATATGTAACTAGAAGGATGAGCCCTCCTCTGGGAAATGTCTCTTATCTCCCGCTATTTGTATGGTACAACAGAAAGGAAAGCAAGGTACTAAATCAGTACAGCAAAGGGGTCACCAATCACTCGAAATAAATTTTTCAGGTAAATACATTAGAAAAAAACAGTTTCCAGGTATGCATAGAATAGATGCAGCTTCCAGTTTTTTTCTTGTTTTTGGTTTGTCCATAGGGTTTAACCAAGGTTTCAGGTCAGAAGCAGCCAAAGGGTGATTCACTTAGCACTTACATTGCATCACATCATTTCACGCTGCTCTGCAACACAAAGGGCATTAGTAGACCTGTGGGATGCAGTGAGTAGAATTGTGTCATCAGGGAGGGTCAGAGAGCACTGTTGCCAAGTGATTGGTACAGAATAGAACACAGAGCTTGGCTGTCTGTGGAATGATACCTGCCATTATGTGGATGTGAGAGTCCACCGGGACTTGTCCTGTGTAATTTGGTGGTAGTGCTGGCTCTGTCTGTTGGGTATCAATTGAAGGGAAAGGAGACATAAGTGGTTAATCCCTCAGGTGCCCCTTGCCTCCATTGGCAGTTGGATTGCACTTCTCTGCAATATGATAGGCCTAATTGTATCTTGGAGCTTGTGTGTCTGTGATAGCAAGGCGAGTAGGATGGTCAAAAGGTGTCCTGTTGATGATGGTGGCACAAAATAGAACACAGTCTGTACACCGTAAGTGACGTTGGTGGCCTCCATGTTGTTGGTGTGCTCCTCTTGGAGCTAACATCAGACCTGATCTTATACATCCGAAGCAGTAAGCATAACCCACCTCCCTGAAAAGATTTGTCTTGATTAAAAGGAACATTTTGTGAATTCTTTATGAACAGATCATTTTAACTTAGTTTGCAAGGGCTCTTCCTCAAAGCTTTGGCTAATTCTTTAAAAGAACTTAGCAGAAATAAGCAGTCATGTTCACATCTCAATGCAGTGACTGAAAATCTTCTATTTATCTGCCTATGCAACTCTCAGGAATAATTTACAAATGCTGTTCTTTATGCCAGATGTCATTCATAATATTCCGATGGCCATAGAAGTTTGTTCCTCTGGACATGACTGAAAAAAATTAAATTGTACATTTTGCCATGCTCAAAGTAGGTCTTATATAGTAAGAGCTGATTCCACTTGCCCAGTTTCTGGATTGCATCAAGAGAATTGCAAGAGAAAGAGGGTTCTGTTCTGCAAGGTGTTCTCAGAAGAGAGTTGCTGAGTTGTGAGAGGTATCACTGGTGTGGTCTTCTCTTCGGAGGAACATACAACTCCTGCGCTGTTTCCATCATACTACTGTAGCTGGTTAATATTGTTTCAGATAAAATTCAAAGTGAAAAAGGGATTTCATCTCACCATGACCCATTGATGCTATACATTAGATCTGACCAAACTAAAACACCCCCAATATGATGTGCTTTGTTAACACTGCACCCCTGATTACCACCGATGTTGAGTGGAATTTCCATATGGAATTCTGCTAAACACACTTATAAGTGGTCAGGTGTTCCTGCAACCAGATTTCCTGAGTTCAGGAACACCAGACCCTGTATTATCTGTCTGACTGCTAAAATCGCGTAGGAAAAGGGCTGTATTGTAGTTTGGCCCCATTGGCGGCCCCCATGCAATCATCAGCCAAGACACCAGGAAGCATATAATGCTTCCACCTACAAAGCAATGTTTTCCCATGCCCTCCTCAAATTTCCACACCCCACTCACTCGCCTCACATACAGAGATCCTGCATACATTTGCAATCTGCTCAGAGCAGATGGTATATATCTACGTTAGACCCATCAAAATGGGGAATACCATGGGAATAACTGTCTGGTAATTCCAGAGCCACACAGCTATTCCCCAATTTGATTGCTTTGATTTGTAATTTCAGAATATTGCACTTGATTCATACATTTTCAAGGAAATAGAGCAAAAAGCCTGAGCAAGCACTATTTGTGTCATTTTGTGCATGCTATGTGCATTTCTTACTGGATTTACAGTAATAGCTTTCACAATTTAAAGGGCCATAGTTAGTCTGAGCACAATTTGCAAGAGAACGCAATTTTAACTCAACGTAAAGTTGGGGTTACTGAAAAAGGCCCAAAAAATATTCCAACCATTATAGAGGCACCATAGCCAGGGTCTACATGAAGACTTTTGCACTTTAGTTGTCCAATATGAAACTGATTGCCAACAATGGTACATTCAAGTTGATATTTCTTTATTTTCCATTGTTCTTTTCTGGATTTCCATTTTCACTCTTACTAGTGCAGTGGTTCTTTGAAGGGAATAATATGAAGCTCATCTCTAGTGATCATTTACTCTGATTCAGGAACAAAAAACTTTCATCAATAGATATGTCTACCTTGAGACTGGATGTTAGCCCTCTAATATATTTGGGATTATATTGAAGGCAATTAATTTATTAAGGTAGTGTCATTTTCCAACTTACATCTAGCATTTTTATGTTTAATAGCTCTTGTGATCAATATCTAAATGTAAGTGAACATATTTTTTGTTGTATTTACGTGATTGTGAAAGCCACTATGTAGTAACTTTGATAGAATTTATTGAAGGCATTTAATGAGAGTGCTGCACAGGAAAAATAATACTATGGCATCAATCAGGTGATGCATCTGAGATGTCAGGGATAATATCAAAGGTGGTTGAGAGTGTGTGATGCCACTGGGTATGCTATCAGACTAAGGTAGTAGCTAGCAGACACATTTCTGATTTTATAGACGACCTGTGGTGAGAAAACTATAGAAACATTTTTAATAATTTGCTTCTCCAAAGTGTTCTACAAAAAGGGCAATAAAATACCTCACTGTCCTTTTGGTTGCCTTTCCTTGACATTAGCCCCATGTTTTGTAATCCTAGTGCAAAGAGAAATAACTTAAAAAGTCTGGAAAACAGTAGCCGCAATACACTTTTTTCTATCGCTTAGTCATTGCTCCTGCAGTAACAAGATGGCATCTCATAACACGCCCCTTGATGCTGCCACCTCACTCAATTGCAGAGGTGAGAGGAGCAGATAGGGAGGTACCAACAATTATTCTGCCAATCCAAGCAGAATCTAAGACAGAGAAGATGGAGGGTTGCAACTAGTGCTCGCTTACAGCATCTAAGGCCTTGTACCTTTTAATTTTTAAACATAAGTCCAAGGAAGGGTACTGAGAGATGGAAATTATGTTTTTATCTGTGGATACTCCCCATACAATTTCAGCCCTGATAGCATTTTTACTTACCAAAAAGACAGAACCCTTATTTAGCCAATGCACAAACTTGCATGTCACCAATATTATTTCAATCCAAAAGCTTCATTGTCATCTATTTGGCACAAAATAATTAGGACAATGTTCTACACAAAATGAGGAAAACAGCCAATCATGGATTTAGTGTATAGCAGGGACATCTTCAAAAGAACTGTGCAACATTTAATGAAAGTTTATGAAACCATTATATCCTCACAGTATTTGAGTGAGCTTTTATGAAATGCTATTTTTCATGTCAATAGGGAAGTTGTTCATTGTAAATCATTCGTTTTTTCTTTCTCTCTCTAAATAGTTTTGAATCGCGTACCAGAGTCTACACAAATGGCACGTTGATAGTTCAGTCAGTCACAGACAAAGACGCTGGAGACTATCTGTGTGTCGCCCGGAATAAGATTGGAGATGATTACGTGGTACTCAAGGTGAATGTTATGATGAAGCCAGCGAAGATAGAACACAAAAATGAAGTTAACCATAAGATTACCTACGGTGGGGATTTGAAGGTTGATTGTGTTGCCACAGGCCTTCCTAATCCAGAGATTTCATGGAGCCTTCCTGATGGAAGTATGATAAACAACCTAATGCAGTCAGATGACAGTGGAGCACGAACAAGAAGATATGTTGTCTTCAACAATGGAACACTATTTTTTAATGAAGTGGGAATGAAAGAAGAAGGTGATTACACGTGTTACGCTGTCAATCAAATTGGTCAAGACGAGATGCGGGTGAGTATCAAGGTGGTAGCGGAACCAGCTTTGATTAGGAATAAAACATACACTGTTATCAATGTTCCCTACGGTGATGTGCTCTCAATACCCTGTGAGGCCAAAGGGGAACCGGTTCCAAAGATCACTTGGCTTCCCCCTTCAAACAGACCAATATCAGCTTTCTCTAACAAATATCAGGTGCAAAGAGATGGCACTTTATTTATTCAGAAGGCCCAGAGGTCTGACAATGGGAATTATACCTGTGTGGCACGGAATGAAGCTGGTGAGGACAAGAAGATTGTGAATATCCATGTCAATGTTCAGCCCCCTAAAATAAATGGTTTCATGAATGCAGTAACAATCATTCAAGAAACAGGCATGAAGGATACTCGAAAATTGATTGACTGCAAAGCTGAGGGCATCCCAGCTCCTCGCATGCTTTGGGCTTTTCCCGAAGGTGTGATATTGCCTGCTCCATATTATGGAAATAGAATCACTGTACACCGTAACGGAACACTTGACATCAAATTTTTGAGGAACACTGACTCGGTGCAGTTAGTCTGCATAGGGCGCAATGAAGGAGGAGAAGCAAGGTTAATCGTGCAGCTCACAGTAACCGATCAGTTGCAGAAGCCATCTTTCAAAAGCCACCCTTCTGAAAAGCTTGCCATGGCAGCAGGACATGCTGTTAGTCTTGATTGCTCTGCGGAGGGAGTGCCTGAACCAGAAATTGTGTGGGTGCTGCCAAATGGAACAGAACTTCAAAGTGGCTATCACTTGAACCGATTTTACCACCGGAAAAATGGTACTTTGCACATCAGTAGCCTGTCTACTGCAGATGCTGGGGACTACCGCTGTACTGCAAGAAACATGGTAGGATATTCAGAGATACTTGTCTCTCTAAAGGTGGGCCCTAAACCAGAAATAAACAATCAGTACAAAAACTTAGTGAGTATTATTAATGGGGAAACATTGCAGCTTCATTGCATCACTCAAGGACACCTGCGACCAGAGATCAGTTGGATATTGCCCAATGGAGTTCAATTAAAAGGCCCTCATGCTGGAGGCCGCTTTTCTATTCTTGAGAATGGTTCCCTCATTGTTCGTGATGCTTCAGTGTATGACAGAGGAACTTACTTGTGCAAGGTAACCACTGAATATGGTTCCTCTGTTATGAATGTTCCCGTCATAGTTATAGCTTACCCACCACGTATCACCAGTGGGCCCGCACCCGTCATTTACACTCGACCTGGACAAGTAGTCCAGCTCAATTGCATGACTATTGGAATCCCTAAAGCAGAAATAACTTGGGAACTCCCAGATAAATCCTACTTGACAACAGCAGCACAGTCTCGCTTGTATGGAAACAAATTTCTTCACCCACAAGGAACACTGGTCATCCAGCACTCTTCACATAAGGATGTGGGCTTCTACAAATGCACTGCTAAAAATTTATTGGGCAGTGATTCAAAGACAACATATGTACATGTGTTTTAATGACTTGACACATACAGTCAGAAGAAATGTCCCTTGAAGACAAAGAGGACCACTGATCTTCCCAATGGATACAGTTATAGGGTACCACTTGCAAATGAAATACATCGCGTGAAGGTTCTAGAACGTGTACTTCAATTTAACCATACACATCATGAGATGTTTTGCATTTTACAGGTACAAAGCTGTGCCAAAGAATATTGGATGTTTACTATGTTAATAGGTGCTCTTTAGCAATGGCTTACATAAAGAAAATACCTCAAGAGCTCTTCGGACAGAATGGACCATGAACCAATCCTTTAAGGCTCTGTTCATGGAAGGATATAAAAGTGCTCATGAACTGATGCCTGAGGTAGGAAGGGGCGCGCATGAACTCTGCATCAGTGAGATGGCCACGAATAGCAGAAGCACATCACATTTTTGCCTTAAAGTGATGACGGTGGAGGAAAATGTATTTCCCTTTGAATGAAACTTAATGCGCATGTTATTTCTTCTTTGGGGATAACAGCAAGATTTTGTAGACAGCAACATTTTGCTTGTAAAGAAACTGGGTTAAATCATTGGCCAAGGCATTGATTATGAGCTGCAGTGAACGCAGGGCATCACAGTATCAGTTCAGCTTAAACAGCTTACCCACCATTTTCAAAAGAAAGAGGCTAGGCTTGTTGTACATTTTATGGGTACAGCTAGAATTCCACTTTGCCAAGAAGCTATACCCACCTGTCCTTGCGTTTCAAGAAAACTGAACAGAAGTGCATGAAGTAGACTCTGAATGTGGCTCCCTCTGTCCACTAGGGCCTAGTTCTTCTGTCCTTTCACCCCCTACCTACCACCCAAATCCCAATGGAATATCTGGTTTTGTTCCCCTTATAAATAATTCACTGTGTGATGCCCATGTACTCATAGATCCCTCTGCTGCCTGATTTAGAAGGAGAGAGAATGGAATGGTATCAGGCTAGATAAGTCAATTACGGAGGATTCAGAAAAAGTAATACAAGATCACTTTTAATATTTTGAAGGATAGAGTGAATATTATCTCAGAAATTGCTTTCAATTGAGAAGCATATGTTTTGCTGCTGGTCCATTTCTAGAGGCTGTGCTTAATATGTAAAAGGATAAATGCTGGGTCCCAAAGTTTTTCTCAGAAGCCCATCAGTGCCACAGCCGAATGTTGGGGTTGCTGAATACCAAGGCTTCATTCCACATCATGCCTCTTTCTTTCACCACTATACTCCCTTATCTCAGTCTTGCAGATTCTTTTTCACCCACTGCCTCTCGCTTTACTTCTCTCTCTCTCTTTAAAACTGTTTTCCGTCTTTCTCTTCCTCCTCTCTCTAGTTCTGGGTCGAAAACTGTTGATGAAAAATAAGTTCTGGTGTCAAAAACAGAGTGCCATCTGCACCAGTGTCTCAAATTAAGCACTGTCTAGAAGTAAGTACTGGAAAATCTTGATGATTTGAACGAATATCTAAATTTAATCCCTATAGGATCAACAGTTTTGGCCAGAACAGTAAACAGTACTTTCTTCAATAGTCAAAAAGTGTTAAACATTCGAAAGGAGCAGAGAGAGTGGGGACTGTGAAGCTGAATAACACGCCTTACTTGACAAATGGGTTTAACTCATATTCTAGCAATAGTACATCAGCATTTCTGGTATTACGTTGTCCCGTTTGATACAAAGAACCATATCTTTGTAGGTGGTGATATGTTTTGTAGATCAATATACACACCGGCCTTAACATTCTGAGCTAGACTCGAGGAAAGATTGAATTCTGATTTTGAATTTTGCGTTCTAAGCCTCGTGATGAGTGACGTGGCCAAACTAGTGCGAGTAGCAGTGCTCAGGAAAGCGGCCATGTTTGTCGCTGCATTCTGCAGTCTAGCGCGCTCTGCTGCCCCCTGGTGATGGGGCCTTAAAGGTTCTGCGTAGAGTCCAGTTTTGGTAGCACCGGCCCTCACAGGCTTCACGGATTCACTTAATATTGCAATTACAAGCATTAGATTACCAGAGAAGTATTACGAAAGAAGTTGCCTTGGATAATAATTAAGACAGACGGTTTGGATCAAATGTGTAATTTTTTTTTCCTTGTCCACGTGAAATAGTCCAGTAAACTATTTCTAATATTCCATGAGTTCGAAATGTGGTTCAGTGTACAGCCTTTCATATAAATAACTCGACCATAAAGAACACATATCAGATCCTCTGCAAGCTTTATAGAGAGCTCCAAATCATTTCAGTCTGCTCACATTTTCGATAATATATGTATATTTTTTTTTAAAGAAATCCCGACTATGAGACATAAAGGAATTGCAATGGCCAGTCTCATTTCTATAAATTATTGGTCTTTAAAAGACTTTGATACGTTACTGTGTTTATAATGTTAAGATCGTTGTATTGTACATTTTACAATAAATAATATTTCCCAGACTCTTTCTCACTAGTGTATGAGATGTGTTCCGACGAGAAGGCTGGGGACTAAGGTTTCGATGCATCTGGAAACAGAAAACCACACAAGACATGGAAATGTTGCTGTGCCCACCACCAACCCCTTGATTCTGTAATTGCCTTTACCTTATCTCTGACCTTTATCATCTGGAACATGTGATACTCGTGAAATTGTATTTGCGCAAACCTTTTTTCCAGGCTGTAGGAATGTTTGCTTTTTAAAGCTCATTATGTTGTCAACATTTAATTAACTCCAGGTTTTGACCCAAAAAAAAAACAACAAAGAACTCAAGGTGAAATGTGAGTTTGATGTTATAACAGATGGTTGCCAATCAAGGTGGGAGTTGTTGATATACTAAAAACAAACACACACGTTGGGCTGCAATTTTTACATTCCTAATATTTATTACATTAATACGTATAGGATTATTAAGAAATACAATTAAGTTAACAGTGACGTCTAAGCATCGTTATTTGTTTCTGGTCTATTTATGTTTTCTTTTAAAAAATGCTATTAGATCTCACTAATATCACGTTTCTTCTTTAAGGTATTTGAGACTGTGGGGCATATTTACAATGAAGCGACAGAGTGCGGCGTTAGCCTTCCTGGCTTAACGCCACGCTCCGCCACTTCAGAAACGCAGGGCTGCACCATATTTACAACAACATGGTGCAGCCCTGCGTTTCCCCCTGCGCTGGCGCTAAAACGAGGAGAAATAAAGCTTTTCTCCTCCTTTCGCCTGTTTAAGACCAGGTATTCCCTGGTCTTAATTTTGGCTCTGCTTCCTATTTACGCCCCCATTGTAAATAGGGGGCAGCTTCAAAATCAATGGGTGTTGCGGTTGAACGCCCACCACAACACCCATTGCCCGCCCCTTTCACGCTAAGTGTAGCGTGAAAGGGGGCCTTATTTACAAGGCAGCGTTAAGCCACGTTAAGTGGTTTAAGGCAGCCTTGTAAATAAGGCAAAGCTCCTATCGCCATCATAACGTCACTGAAAGTGACTTTTTGGTGGCGATAGGAGCTTGTAAATATGCCCCTATGAGCTAATTGACATTTTCTTTTTATTTTGGGATTCCTGTGCATTGTGCATTCACAATTCAAATCAAGCACTGGCAATGCCCATATGTCTCATCTTGAAGAGCATAGTGTTTTTTTTGCTTTTGCCAAAATTCGTTTATTTTTAGCTTACCATTCTAAAATGATCATCTCCCACATTTGAATGGTAAAGTAAAACAGCCAAATTGACTAGGGCGAGTCACAATACGCAACAGCTTGGAATGTTTTTAACCATTCCAAGATGGGTGCTGAGTGTGTGCAAGCACTGTGCCGCATGCACATGTGTTTGTTGTGACTCACTCGCGGCCATTTTGGCCATTTTACTTTATCGTTCCATTATGGTTGAAGGACATTTTAGAATGGTAAAGTAAATATAAAAAAATAAAGTGAGCCGAATGTAAAAATATTATTGAGCAGTTTTGTCGCAGTGTGCAGCTGTCGGTACATTGGCAAAAAACACATACAAATTTAAAAAAAACAGAGAACAGGGTGGGAAAAGTAAATAGAGAGAGTGCAGGGGGCATAGCACAAGAGGAAAAGCAGTGCTTGGGGGTGGATCTACTTTTTAAGGATAAGTATATTTCCAAAATGCTGGCCTAATACCAACACTAATGGACAACCCTGTTAGCAAATGTCTCAATCCAGCTGAACAACAATAACCGTTGAGTGAAAGAGGATGTCCAAATCCCCATTCTACATATGCATCTGTGTATATGTAGGCGCATATTTACAAGCCCCTATCGCCACCACAATGTCACTTTTAGTGACGTTGTGTTGGCAATAGGGGCTTTTCCTTATTTACAAGGCAGCGTTAAGCCACTTAACGTGGCTTAACGCTGCCTTGTAAATAAGGCACCCTTTCACGCTGCACTTAGCATGAAAGGGGAGGGCAACGAGTTTTGCGGTGGGCATTCCACCACAACACCCATTGATTTTAATGCTGACCCCAATTTTCAAGGGTGGCGTGAATAGGAGGCAGCACCAAAATGGAGACCGGGGAAAACCTGGAGAAATGTTTTATTCCTCCTAGTTTTTGCTGTTTCCATGTGTGCTGCCTTGTGCAGCACACATAGAAACAGCAAATTGCCTATGATTGTTTATGGGCAGGAAGGTGACCCTTCTATGTGTGCTGCATTAAGCAGCACACATAGAAGTTTCAAAACGCCATGAATGATTGTATATGTGCAGGAAGGGAGACCTTCCTGCACATAAAAAATCATTTCCCCCAACGCAGACACCCTTCCACTATGGTGCAAGGGTGTCTGCATTGGACCTAGGCAGCGGAACTTAGCTCCAGCATTAGGGGAAACGCAGGGGTGTGCCACATTCTTGTGAATACGGCACATCCCTGCGTTTTCAGAATGGAGAAGGGTGGAATTAGCAATGTTTGCTCTACACCACGCTTCTCCATTCTGTTGTAAATATGCTTCATTGTATGTTGTGGGATGACAATAGCTCTCACCAGGCAGCTAAAGCTGACTGTGGGCGAGACCTAAAAATGTGCAACTCACATGAGTCAAAAATTGACTGAAGGACTTGTAGGCGCACAGATCACAGTGCACACACCTAAGCGCCTAAAGTGCAGTGCTTGAATATTTGCGTACAAAGGGAGCTGTCCACTTAACTTTTCCAGCAAATTTGTGTGCACATTCCTAATGGATGGGTGCACAAACTATCAAAAAACTTTGCCCTAGGCACAATTTCAAGAACCTCACTAAGAAAAACACTAAGAGTGTTTTGTTTTCTATCTGATGAATAAAATTTCTTAAGGTCATAAAATCGACTATCAATTTTGAACAGTGCACTGGCGAGAATGAAAAAGCAACATCATTATTGATGTGATTTAAGTAACGTGAATTGATTTAAATAGACAATATGATCATGAAAAGTTGATTATATAACAATGAAACAAGTAAGCTACATTTGCAAAATATATAGATATAAAATACAAAAATGATTCACAATCATACAACCACACTCCTTTTTGGCAAGCATGAGTCAGAAAACTCCTATTGACATTCTGCATTACAATCTAATAGGTCGTGTTTTCTTTTATTTCAAGTTAATGCGGTGTCAGCTTCGCTGTTTTTATTAATCTGAAGCCTTCTTCAGTATACACAACTGTCAAATCATCTAAGCTTGGCACATATCCATACATAGGCCTAGATATACTAAGGTTTGTATTGGTGTTTGCTCAGCTTGGCACAATTTTGCACCTTAAGCCTGAGCCTTTTTTATTTGTATGTATATAGTAAGCCATGTAATGCTTTGAGTCAATTTCCCCCACAAAAATGTTGATTAATAATGCAATTCTGTGATCAGGAGAGAGTCAATTTATGAGTGCTTACTTACTACAGAGGCAGGAGAGCCCTCCTCCAGAAAGTGGAACTCCTGACTACATATTGCAGAAATCAATAATTCTCAGAAGTCAATTCCATGTACTTCATGACATCAATGTAGTCATCTCGTTCCTCACTGCAAACACAGGGTGAGTAATTTCCTTTTGTGGAAGTTTACGTCATGAATTATAATTGTAACCCCAAAGATAAGTCCAGTGAACTTCAGTAGAGCATATTCTATTAGTATATTCATTGTCAACATAGAGGCATCAAGTCCCTCTTCTTTAAGTGGCTTTCAACTAAAAGTATGAGATGCAATCACTAATGCACTTACTTTGAGCCCTTGTTCTAGCCCTGGTTTCAGTATTTGCAGGCCAAGGGCACAAGAATGTACAATGTGTAGAGACGTCATTCAATGTGTAGAGAGGTCATTTGTGACCTTTTTTGGCTTGTGCAATGCCATATGGATGTGTATTGTGTCGCATGAGCTTACCATACATGTGAGAAATTGGGTTGTTGATTGAAGGCGGTGTGAGACCTGGTCAAGCAACAGCCACAATCCCTTGCAGGGTGAACCACAAACAGTCACTAAATTAAGTTGTATTTAACCATGGTTAGCTTGGTGCAAAAAAGCAGTTGGGCTTAACTTAGAGGTAATGTGTAAAGAATTAATGCAGCACACAAACTGTTTTAAAGTGTAAACACAAAACAAGAAAAAAATCCCAAACCAATTTCGAAAAATGCAATCATTTTTAACAAATTATTTGACAGCAAAATGACAAAGCTACAATCAGTAGAACCTGAGTTATGAATTTTTTAAGTTCTTAGTGAAAACTAGCACCTAAAAGCTCAACTCACCAACTGCAGACATCTAGTTGTGCGAGACCGGGTCAAAGTACAAAAATATGGCCAACCGCCGTGAAGCGCAGTTCGGATAGAAAAAGTGGATTGGGCCCGGTCAGCGCTTACCTTCGGACTTAGAAGAAATTCTGAGAAGAGTGTCTGAGAAGGTAAAGTTCAGCTGGGCAAGGCTGTAGGTGGTGTCCAAAGAGGGAGCTTCGTTGTTGGATGGACTTGGGTCGAAGTCGCGGTGAAGATTTCTACGTTCGGACTTAGTTGCCAAAATAGAAGTCAAAAATCTCCAGTGGGACTAGGCAGAAGGCTGTAGGCAAAGACAGCTCCATGACGTCGGATACCCCTTTGGCAAAGGTCTGCTGAAAAGGATTTGCTGCTGTGGAGAAGAATGTAGTGGGAGAAGCAGCAAAGTTAATCCAACCGGTGATAAACCTCAGGCGGATAGGCGAGCAGGTTGATCCTGGTCTCCTCCGGGTTCTCAAAGAACTTTTGGGCCAAAATTTGTCTTTGTCCTCAATTTTGGTTTTTAAAGATCTGGGGACCTTTAGCATCGCAACCAATGGTCCTGGACTGGTGGAACACATCTTGGGGATTGGGTACAGGTGCGAGTTTAAGATGGTGGGAACCTTTTATGTCCCTGTGGCTCTCATCAGGAGTACAGCAAACTATCCCTTGGAGTCACTTCTGGTAGTCCTGGGTGCAGGTGGAGATACGGGACTGGGAGGAATTCAAAAAGTCTAACTCTCAGCTGCACCCAGGCATGTGACCCAAAACAGAATGCAGGCACAAAGAGCTAAGGGCAGGAAAATACCAACTTTCTAAAAGTGTCCAAAATTGTAATGAAAAACCCGACTTTACCATTAAAGAGGGGTTATAGTTACAATTTCATAGGTACCAAAAATGATATATCTACCTGCTCCCAATTAGGAATTACAGTTTATTAAATGTAATAAGCAATCCCCAATGTTAACCTATGGGAGGGGTAGGTCTCACAGTAACGAAAAATGAATATAGGAGTTTTTCACTACCAGGACATGTAAAACCTAAAAGTACATGTTCAAACTTTTAATTACACAGCATCCTGCCCCATGGGTTACCTAGGACCTGCCTTAGGGTTGTCTTACATGTAATAAAAGGGGCGTTTAAGGCTTTGCAAGGGAGTTTCAATGCCAAGTCGACATGATAGTTTAGAAATGCATTCAGACTGCAATGGCAGGCCTGGGACATGTTTAAGGGTGCTACTTAAGTGGGTGGAACAATAAATGCTGCAGGCCCACTGGTAGCATTTAATGCACAGACCCCGGGTATATGCAATACCACTCTACAAGGAACTTATAAGTAAATTAAATATGCCATTTAGGTACATGCCAATCAAACCATGTTTAGGGGAGTTAGCACAAGCACTTTAGCACTGGTTAGCAGTGGTAAAGTGCACAGAGTCCTAAGGCCAACAAAAACTAATTTCCGAACAAATTGGAGGTAAGTAGGAAAAATGTTTGGGGGAAACCACCCTAAGGCTGACAGGTCTAACACATGTGCCCCCCCTGCTGAAAGCGGGGAAAACTACCCAGACTTCTGGGAGTTCTCATCTCTAAGGTGGAAGAAACTGAAGATACCATCAGCACTGAAGTGGTCTGACCCAGGACAGTGTTCCACTGTTAAGTCCATTTCCTGTAGGGAGATGGACCACCTCAACAATTTTAGATTCTCAACCCATATTTGCATTGGCCACCTGAGGGGTCTGTCTGAACCTGGAAGTGAGTCACAAACAAGAACGGTCTCACCTTCGTCAGTGCCCAAACCACAGCATAGGCTTCTCTTTCAATAGCATTCCATCTCTGTTCCCTGGAAAGTAACATCCTAGCGATGAAAGCTGCAGGTTGTTCTAGGCCCTCATCATTGAACTGTGATAAGACGGCCGCTATGCCATGCTGTGAGGAATCTGTTTTGACTATAAATTCCATAGAAAAGTAAGGGGGCCTTGAGCACATCGGCTGTGCATATGGCCTGTTTGAGGAAGTCAAAGGCCTTCTGGCAAGTTGCTGTCCTGATCACCTTCTTTGGCTGTTTCTTGGAAGTCAGCTCAGTCAAGGGAGAAGCAATGGTGCCATACCCCTTCACAAATCTCATATAGTATCATGTGAGGCCCAGGGGGGCCCTCACCTCAGTTTGAGTTTTTGGGGGCTCCCAAGCCAGAATAGCCTTTATCTTGGCCTGGAGGGACTGCACCTTAACCCTGCCCACAAGGTGACCCAAGCACATCACAGTCCCCTGCCCTATCTGGCACTTACTGGCCTTGATAGTCAGGCCTGCGTGTTGCAGGGCCTAAAGCACCTTCTGCTAGTGAAAAAGGTGGTACTTCCAGCTGTACTGAAGACAGCTGTGCCATCCAAGTAAGCAACACTTAAGGACTCCATACCAGCCAAGACCTTGTTTGCCAGGCTCTGGAATGTTGCAGCGGCATTTTGCAACTCGAAGGGCATCACTTTAATCTGAACATGGCCCTGTGGAGTAGAAAAGGCTGACCTATCTTTACCCCCTTCAGTTAGGTCAAACTGCCAGTACCCTGAAGTTAAATCAAAAGTACTCAGGAACTAGGCAGCCACTAATCTGTCTATGAGCTCATGCTCTGAAGATGGGGTGAGCATCAGTTTTAGTAACTGAGATGAGCCCCCTTTAGTCCAGACAGAACCAGAGTTCTGGTGCAGCACCCAGTGGGGCAGCGTTTGACACCAGCACCACAGGGCTGGACCAGGGGCTACTAGAGGGCTAGGGTCAGTACAATGAGGCTGAATAGGGTCAGGGATGAGTATTTCATCTCCTCATCCTATTATCTATGCTCCCATACCCACCGCTTGGGGGTAGTACCCCCAGAAATCTTGACTGTCAGGGCGCCCTTGGCAGCCACCCCTCCTCCTGACACTGGGGGCAATTAATTCCCCAGAATGCAGTCTATGGGCATCTGGGGACTAACTATGACCCTTCCCACCCCACTCCAGAGATACCAAGGCAATAGGGCGGGAAAGTCCTGCCCATGGGCCCACACTACACATCTGGCCGGTTTGCTGCTCTGGGGTAACTAGACTTTCCACTACCATGGTCTGGCTATACCCAGTGTACCTCAGAGAAGTGACTGGTACCCCATTCACTTTCACCTGGTAGAAGTGAAGACCCCTATCCTCAGGGATCATCAGCTCACCCTCTGAGTCTATAGCCCAACAAAGGGAGATCATGGGATGGTCTATGACCATCACCTGGGGACTACTTACCCCTAAAGCCATATTAGCCACCCCTGTGAAGGTCCCACCAGTGGGTGGTTCCTTTGGACAGACAGAGTCCCCCTGCTTGTGTCCCAACTGGGAGCACTCAAAGCAGAGGGTGGGAAATGGTGCATAGTGGGCCCCCACCCACTAGAACCAACCCCCTGTTTCTCAGATGGAGCAAGGGAAACCTTTCCTCCCCCTTACTCTGAGACTTGCCTGGGTCGTCCTTAGTCTCCACGCACTCTGCTGGGGGGAACCTGAACCACTCTTCTTCAGGTCACTCCCGGGTACCTTCTTGGACACTATGCTACTAGTGCAGAGGTCTGCCTCCTCAGGAAGCTTCCTGGGGTCAGTTAGCTTACGGTTAACCAGATGCTGGTGCAAGTCAGGAAAACTGACACTGAGCATGCGCTCTGTCATCATTAGATGGTATAACCCGTTAAAATCACTAAACTCACTGCCTCGTACCCAGCCATTTAGTGCATTACTGGAGTAGTCCACAAAATCTACCCAGGATTGGTTGTTGAGCTTCTGGCTGTTCCTGAATCTTTGCAATACTTCTCAGGGATCAGCCCAAATTTGGCAATTAAATTGGCCCTCATAGGGTATACTTGGTTTGGTCCACAACCTCTAACGTGAGAAGTGTATCCTTCCCCAGTGTAGGCATGTGTTTCCACAGACCACTCCTTCCAGTGCTCCTCAGGAACCCTGTGAGCCTTCAGTGCAACTTCATAAGCAGAAAACCATTTATCAATATCATCTCCCACCACATAACTGGGTACCAAATCCTTGGCTATACAAACTCTTTTTTCTATTTCAGGTACTTCATGTATGCCTACCCCCTCACTGCTGAAATCTGCCTGCCTAACCTTGATATCCAGCTCCTTCGGACTCAGTTTATGAGGCAGTAAAATTTTCTTCTCTGCTAAGGTTCTCTCTGCCTCAGCCTTCTTTGCCTCCAAGGCCCTTTCAGCCTTTTTCTCCTCGGCCTCTAATTTTAATTTGGCCATCTGCAGCTCGAACTCTCACTCATCACTCCTCTCCCTCAGTTCCTCTGGGAATAGGCTGCAGGAGGAAACACTGCTTTCTGCTCTGACAGGGAGCTGAAATTCAGGGATTATACCCTCAGCCACTGCAGGGGGTTCCCCAGAAGAGCCATTCTCAGACTCCCCCTATCCATTATTCTCCTCAGAGTAGGCTTCTGTCCAGGCCTTCAGTGCCTTTTTTAATTCCACATTTTTGGTGGCACTCTTGGCAGGAAGCCCCATCTCCTTGAAAACGTCTTTAAACTGAACTACTATATAGGTTTCCAAGTTGGTCAGCTCAAATCAACGGTTCAGGTTGTAGAACCAGCAGCCAGAGACATGATTTGAGGAAACATAAAAAATAAAAATGAATGAAGGAGAATTTAACATTTGAAATGGTCTTGGATGTGGATTGGTACTGTACACCAAGTCACTGTATGGCACTGCACAAACCAAAGTCCTATACGCACCGCTGATCACCAATGTTAGAAATTGGGTTGTAGGTTGACTGGATATGAGCCCTAGTCAAGCAGCAAAAACAATCCTAGCCAGGGTAAGAAGCTCACTCTCTGGTAGCTTGGCACAGAGCATTCAGGCTAAACTTTAGAGGCAATTTGTAAAGTATTTGTGCAACACTTCAAACAGTAAAACAGTGAAAACATCGCCCAAAAGAATCCATACCAGGTTAAAAAATAGAACTTAATTTATTAAATAGAACAATACAAGAATGACAAAAATCAATAAGTAGAACTTGAGATATGAATTTTTAAAGAATAAACTGTAAAATAGCACTTAGAAGCAATAAGAGCTTGCTTTGGGTATCTGGTTGCGCTGGACTGGGACAAAGTCAAATGTTAAGGCTGACCACAATGGAGCACTGGCTGGATACAAGGACTTAGTGAGGCCCGCTGAACAAAAGCACTTTGAGCCTGGATGCATTGATGTTGAAGATGCAGAGTGCAACCAAAGCGATGCATCGGTGTTGATTCATTCAGTGGGGGCAATGTGCCAATTCTGATCCACACATGCATCAGCTCCAATGAGCGAAGAGCTGTGATGCTGAGATTCGGCAGCGATGTCGAGGATGCCGTCGACGGAGATGCAGAGACCTTGTGCAGTGGTAGTTCCAAAGGCGATGCATTGGGGCTGATCCACGCAGTAAAAGTGATGTGCAGGTTCTGGTCACGCAACAGGAGCATTGCACCGGTTCCTCTCTATGTGACAGGGGCAATGCGCCAGTTCTGATCCATGCCACAGCACTGATGCATTGGTTTGGCATACTTGCATTGGTTTTGCTGAAGCAAACACCTTAGGCCTCACATCCAAGGGTCCAGAACTGGGATGGCACCACTTGGCAGGGCAGACTCACAGATGGCAGAGTCCAGGTGCAGAAGCAGTTAGTTTGAAGTCTTTTAAGTCCCTGAGACTTCAGATCAGGAGGCAAGCCAACTAGCCTTTGGAGTCACTCTGGATTTAAGTGGTGCAGGTCCACTCTTTCTCACCCAGGCAGAGGAGCAGCAGGCAGCAGGGGAGCATGGCAAGGCAGGAGTGCAACAGAGTAGCAGTCCGGCAGAGTGACAATCCTTCAGAAGCACAGCAGTCCTTCTTCCTGGCAGAGTCTTCACATGTCCAGAAGTGTACTGAAGTGGTGGCAACAGAGGTCCAGTACTTATATCCTGTTGTGCCTTTGAAGTGGGAGAGACTTCAAAGACAGGCCTTTGAAGTACACAGAAGTCCTCCCTTCCTACCCTTCCTACCCTGGCTCCTGACTCTCACTACAAGGGGGGGTATGCAGCCCTTTGACTAGGTACAGAACACAGCCTATTCAGGTGTGACTATGGGTCCAGCTCTTTGCTCCCATTCTCCCAGGATGGCCCATCAAGTCACACCTAAGCTCCCATTGTGTGTGGCTGTCTAGGGGGAATATACACATCCCAGCTGTCACCCTTCTAAGATGTGTATCAGAGACAGGCAGAAGGCACCAAATGGCTAAAGTAAGTAAATGGCAAACACAAGGAGATGTGCTTGCTAAAGTAAGAAAGTGCCAACTTTCTTTAAAGTGGCATTCTCAGAATAGCAATTTAAAATCTGACTTCACCATAAGTTTGGATTTTGAATTGTGATTCCAGAGACACCAAACTCAAAAAGTCTATCTCTTCACATTTGTGAATCCCAATGTTAGCCTAATGGAAGAGATAGGCCTTGCAGTAGTGAAAAACATATTTTAGTGTTATTCACTACCAGGACATGTAAAATTAAAAGTACATGTTGAGCCTTTTAAATACATTGCACCCTGCCCTCTGGGTTCTCCAGGGTCTACCTTAGGGATAGCATATGTATAAAAAGGGAAGGTTTGGGCCTGGCAAAAGGTTTATTTGCTACGTCGACATGGCAGTGTAACTTGCTCATACAGGCTCTGCAATGACAGGCCTGAGCCATGGTTAGACGGCTACTTAAGTGGGTGGCACACGCAGTGCTGCAGACCCACTTGTAGCAAATAATTTACAGACCCTGATCACATTTAGTGTACTTTACTAGGGATTTATAAGTAAATTAAAAATGGCAATTGAGTATGAGCCAATATTACCAGGTTCAGAGGAGACAGCACATGAACTTTAGCACTGATTGGCAGTGGTAAAGTGCTTAGAGTTCTAAGGCCAACAAAAACAAGGCCACAAAAAGTTTGGGGGCGACCCTGCAGAGAGGGCCATTTTCCAACACTTACACTTTCTGCCCAGGTTGAAATTCTACAGGGGTAGCCATCTTGGTGTACCAGTGCTTCATAACCTCCTGGCTAACCTCCAAGTTCTCAGAAGCTTTCTTCCAGAACCTGTCCATTTAGTTCCGGAGGGCTAACATGTAGATAACCAAATCCAGAGGATTCTTGGGGGCTTGCTACCACCCCTCCTTAACCAGACTGAGAGGTCCCCTGAGAGGGTGACCATACAGAAGTCCAAAGGGGCTGACCCCTTCCGTGGCACTTTCTTGTAGGCGGCAGTCCCTTAATCATGCCTTTTAGGGTCTTGCGAAATCTTTTAACAAGCCCATTTGTTTGAGGGTTATAGGGTGTGGAGAACTTGTGAGTTACTCTACACTCCTTCCACACTGACGTCATGTACACAGACATGAAGTTGGTGCCCCTGTCAGACACCACTTCATTGGGGAAACCCACTCTGGTGAAAATCCTATTCAGAGCCCTAGCCACTGCTGGTGCAGTTACAGTCCTCAGAGGTATGGCCTCTGGTTATCTAGTGGCGCGTTCGGCCAAGACCAGATTAAACCTGTTGCATAAGGCTGTCTAGGGGTCCAACGTTCCTACAATGTTAATACCCACCATTTCAAAGTGGGTACCAATGACAGGTAAGTGATTCAGGGGAGCTTTTAGCTTTGTACCTGTCTTTCCACTGGCCTTGCCTGTTAGGCAGGTCCTACAGAATGCATCTGAGGAGACCTTCATCCGGGGCCAATTGAAGTGGGAGACACGCCTGGCAAAGATCTTTGTCGTGCCCCTGATTTCCTGCAAGGGGTATTTCAAGAGACAGCCCCAGTAGAAAGGTCCTGTAGCATTGGGAGGCTACTAACACATGAGTTGCCCCATGCACAAGTGTCTTAGGCTCACTATACAGGACTATTCACCCATAAGGAAGATGATCTCCAGAGGTATCATCAGCTGCCTGGGCTTCAGCTTGCCTCCTCATGTCCTCTAGGGTTGGGAACTCCATCTGTATCTTTCAGAACTCCTCCTTGGTGGGTCCTCCTTCTGCTTGCCATCCAGCAAGCTCAGGCAGGTCACCAAGGGAGGCAATGTGCTCCCCAGTAGGCTCCATGGTAGCCTCCTCCTGCGCCCCATCCACCTGTATCATGGGACATTCAGGTACTGGTTTCCCATGTCCCTTGTCCTTCCCTCTCTTAGCATCTGTCTGGGACATTTTTCCAGGCTCTAGACCACCTTGACTCCCCTCCTGGGCAGCCATAAACCTGGTGGTCACACAGACCCACTCAGACTACTCCAACATTTCTAGGTGTGACCTGAGCTCCATGTCCTTCAAGGCAGTGTGCTCCAGATCATTCCCTAACAGAAAATCCACAGGCATGGCAAGGCTCACAGCAACTTTCAGAAGACCTGAGACCCTCTAACCCCCATTAAAAGGGAATCAGAGCCACAGAGTAGTGGCTTTCCCAGTTCTCTGCTACTACAACCTCGTGAAAGTATTGAGAATCACTTTTGGACACCAGATGACCCCTTACAGTAGTCACACTGGCTCCTGTGTCCCTCAGAGCCTCCACCCTCTGCATATTGATGGCGACCCACTGCCTATACTTGGAAGTACTGGCGGGCGTGTGGGCTTTGGGCAACATCTCCTTGTCACTCAGGGACATTAGGATAACCTCACTGACCTCCCCCCACTAACTTGGGCCATCTTCTCCCCAAGCATTATGCTAGCCAACCCCTGGGTCTTTCCCCCACTGGAGGGTTGTGCCTGCTTGGGACACATGGTATCACCCTTACCTTGCCCTTATTCACAACACTCATAGCACTCGAGGACAGACTTGCTATGATTCTTATCAGAAAAGCCTTTTTTCTGGTGACCAGATTGGGATTGGGACCCTTTCCATTGAGAACTATTTTGGGGGTGTTAGATTTGGGGGTCTCTAGTTGGCAGAGGTAGGTACCTTTGTCCAAATAGGGTCCCTTGAGTCTAGTCAGGGAAAGTAGGTACACTCCTGAAATAACCCCTGCTCACCCTCTTGGTAGCTTGGCACGAGCAGACAGGCTTAGTTCAGAGGCAGTGTGTAAAGCATTTGTGAACACATACAGTAATCAAGTGACAACACTACAAATGGACACCACACAGGTTGTATATTTATAAAAATAAGTATCTTTATATAGATTTATCACAAGACCATAAACGACAAAAATAATCCACAGTACTGTCAAGAATGCTTAGTTCTGATCAAAAAGGCTTAATTCAAGGCTCTGTGCGAGTCGGTAGCCTCCTCCGGCTACGGCGATGTCAAGAACAAACAGAGTCTAACAAATCCAGCTGACCGCGTCGAGACGGGCCAACACAGCGTAGACAGACTCGGTCACAGTACCTTTTATTTGAAGCGGCAGGCACGGGCGTGCGAGCCGGATGGCTGTACGTCGCGGTCGTGATGCAAAATGGAAGCGTTGCAGGACGCGTTGTCCCTCGAGGCGGTGCAGGCAGAATCCCCAGCCCTGTCACTCAAAAACACCAGACAAGGAATACACAACCTAGCAGAGGCAGGCTTTGGATAGTTAGACAAGAAAATACCTACTTTCTAAAAGTGGTATTTTCAAACACAGAATGTTAAAACCAACTTCACTAAAAGATGTATTTTATCATTCTGAGTTCAGGCATACTAAACTCGAATTTCCACCATGTTCCCTGAGTCAGTTAGGATTATAAAATGTAATAATCTAACTGCCAATTCTGGCCTATGGAGAACAGGTAGCCTTGCGATAGTGAAAAACGAAAATGGCTGTAATTCACTATTAGGACATGCCACACACACCAGGGCATGTCCTACCTTATACTTACAATGCACCCTGCCCTAGGGCCTACTTTAGGGGTGACCAACATGCAGTAAAGGGAAGGTTTAGGGCCTGGTAAGTGGGTGTACTTACCAAGTCGACATGGCAGCCCTAGGCTGCACACAGGCTCTGCAATGGCAGGCCTGACACACACTTTACAAGCTGCTCCTGTGGGTGGCACAACCAGTGCTGCAAGCCCACCAGCAGCATTGGATTTACAAGCCCTGGGCACACTCAGTGCACTGTACTAGGGACTGACAAGTAAACCAATCATCCAATAATGGAGTCACTAATACACAACACAATTTATCATAGGGAGCACTTGCACTTTGGCACTGATTAGCAGTGGCAAAGTGCCCATGAGCATCTAGTCCAGCAAAAACATATCGAGAACAGTGGAGGCATTATGAAAAAAATGGAAGGGAGACCCACGCCAAGGATGCCAGGTCTAACAGGGGGCCTTGAGAGAACTCTTACTTTTAATCCCCCCTCCTTCTTCTCTTTAGATCCCTGACCACTCTTTTGGGAGTCTACCCAGATACCTTCTTTGACACTCTGCTGCTGACTCAGAAATCCGCCTCCTCTGTAAGCTTCCTGGGGTGAGTCAGCTTGCTGTTTACCAGGTGTTAGTGCAGCTCTGTAAAACAGGTAATGAGCTTGTGCACCCTCAGAATAAGCTTGTACAGCCAAACTAAACCATCCACTTTACTGCCGCTCACCCAGCCTTACAGTGCCATTATAGAACAATCTGAGAAGGCCACCCAGGACTGGTTTGGAATTTTCTGCCTGTACCTGAACCTCTGATGGCACTTCTTAGGGGTCAGCCCAAATTTGGTAAGAAGATTGGCCTTCATGGGGGCATACTTAGTCTGGTCCTCTACCTCAAGTGTCAGAAGTTGGTCCCTCCCTACCGTGGTCATGTACCTCCAAAAGCTACCCCCACAATACTCCTCTGGGACCTTGTGCACTCTCAGAGCTACCTCATATGCTTAGAACCATTTATCTAAATCATCTCTCACCACATAACCGGGCACCAAGTCCTGCGGTATGCAAACCCTCATCTCTCCATTGGGCACTGCTTGTACACTGTCACCAATATTGCTGGGCTCCATCTGCTTCCCTCTTAAGTCCAGCTCCTTGAGACTAAGCTCATCGGCCATCCTCTTCTCCTCCATCCTTAGATTGACCAGCTCCAGCTCCAGCTTGAGCTTCATCTCCTCTTTGCTGTCCTCCAGCTCCTTTGGGGTCAGGCCCGGGCAGACACACTGCTCCCTGCCCCATTCTGGGCATCCTGGGAATCTACTGGGATTGAGTTGGGCTCTTCTCACAGCTAAGGACCATGGGTTGGGTCTTCTTACTCCTCATCCTCTGTTTGTGTTTTTGTTCCCTCCTCCTCGTTGCCATTCAGGTCATCGTCTCCTGAGGTGGACTGCCACCCCTGCACCTCCTCAAATGTCCTGAGAGCTACCTGGAGGTCCTGTTTGGTAGCCTTAATGTCTGCTTTCAGCTCCGTATGCTTGCAGAGTTTCAGAAGCTCATTCCTGCTGAGGGTATCAAAGTTGCTCAGATCCATCTCCATGGTGCAAGAAAGGAAACTACTGCAATTAAATGTAGAAATGGAGGAAACTAGCCAATTGAAAAAATAAGGAAGAATTTAAAGATGGGTCAAATTATTTATCTGGGATTTTTGTGTAACACAAAGCACTGTATGGTACTGCACAAACACAAGTCCTGATCCACACCACTGAACACCAATGTGAGTAATTGGGTTGTTGGTTGACTGAGGTGTGAGCCCTGGTCAAGCAACAGCCACAATCTCTTGCAGGGTGAACCACAAAAAGTTGCAAAATTAACCTGTGCTTAACCCTGGGTAGCTTGCCACAAAAATGAAGTCAAGCTTAACTTAAAGGCAACATGTAAAGTATTTATGCAGCATACAAACAGTAGTAAATTGGAACCACAATGCAAGTAAGATCCCACAACAATTTAGCAAATTGAGCACATTTTAGTACATTATTTGGCACCAAAATGACAAAAATCCAGTCAGTCAAATCGTAGTTATGAATTTTTAAAGTTGTTTGTGAAAACTAGCATCTAAAACATCAAAGTGCCCACCACAGATATCCCGTTGTGCAAGACCGGGTCAAAGTAAAAAAATACGGCAGAGCACGATAGAGAGAGCTTCAAATACCAGCAGTGGATTGGGCCCGGTCAGCTCTTACTTTTGGACTTAGAAGAAATTCTGAGAAAAGTGTCTGAGAAGATAAAATTCAGTGATGGTAATGCTGCAGGCGGTGTCCGAGGAGGAAGCTTTGTTGGTGGATGGACTTGGGTTAAAGCCACAGTGAATATTTCTATATTTGGACTTAGCAAACACCAGGAGATGATGGACGGAGAACTGAAACCTTTCAGATATTCACCCCCAGTCACAGATTTGGGTTGAATCTATCATCATTCTTTAGCTCACTTTGCCACCCAGTTCAGACCCAGTCATATGCAAATCAGTCTTTACCCTGTTCCTCATGGGAACAGTTCAGCCTGAACTGCCAAGCCTGGTTTGCCCTGGACCGGAAACAAGCATCTTGGGACCAGTATCGTGGAACGCCCCTCATCAGCCAGGCTACTTTGAAACCAGTGGCAAAGTGAGCAAGAGATTCACGTCTGGGCATACCCTGTCAACTTAGGGTGAACAAAGGAGACACGAGGAGATGATGGATGGAGTGCTGACATTTTTCAGACACTCACCCCCAGTCACAGATCTGGGTTGAATCTGTCATCGTTCTTTAGCTCACTTCGCCAGCCCAGTTCAGACCCAGCCATATGCAAATCAGTCTTGACTCTATTCCTAATGGGAATGGTCCAGCCCGAACTGCCTTGCCAGGTTTTTCCTGGACCGGAAACAAGCATCCTGGGACCAGTTTCGGGGTAACACCCCTCTTCAGCCAGGCACCTAATCCCTCCATTGTGTGACTATCTGGGAGGAATTCACAAAGTCTAATCGTCAGCTACACCCAGTCATGTGACCCAAGACAGGCTGCAGGCACAACATTTTTAACTTGAAATAGGGTTTATCATTACAATTGCATAGGTACCAAACATGACATATCTACCTGCTCCCACTTAGGAATCATAGCATATTAAATGTAGATAAGAAGTCTCCAATGTTATCCTATGGGAGGGGTAGGCCTCACAGTAATAAAAAGTTTTTGTAGGGGTTTTTCACTACCTGAACATGCCAAACATAAAAGTATGTTTCCGATGTTTTAATTACATACCACCCTGCCCCATGGGCTATCTAGGGCCTACCTTAGTGGTGACATATGTAATGAAAGGGGAGTTTAAGGCTTGGCAAGAGTGTTTAAATGCCAAGTTGACATGGCAGTTTAAAACTGCATTCAGGCTGCAATGGCAAGCCTGGAATATGTTTAAGGGTGCTAGTACAGAAGGTGATTGGACCCACACACTTAGCTGGTCACCCCCTTGATCTCCTGTTTACAAATGAAACTAATACTAGGTTAAAGTCTCCTATTCCCTTGATCTGGTCTGATCATAGCTTACTAAAATTCTACATACAAGTAGCAAATACTCATGAAAACATAAGCTCTGAACTGAAATTGTCCAGGCCCTGGAGAAAAGTCAGCCTTGTATCCTTTTCTACCTATTTTAGCCCTCCCCCACTGTCAGGTGTAGAGAATATAGACCTCAGTTTGGATATTTTTGAGAAAGCAATCTCACAGGCCCTAGATACTATTGCACCACTGTCAACAGCCAAATACAAGTCTTAAGTTTAACCTTGGTTTACAGACGCTCTGAAAAATTGATAAACTTGCTAGTAGGATAGCTGAACGTAAATGGAGAACAACAAAAAGCATCAAGGACAGACCAGTCTATAACAATTACAGACATTAGTTAAACAACATCAAGTAAGCCAAAAAAACTTACATCATATAAAGGATCGACAAGGCTGCAAATTCTCACAGGGAACTATACAGAATCCTGAAAGAATTTACCAATCCCTTATCTAGCCAGATAGACAGTCCATCCTCGCAAAACTGGATAGACGCATTGTCTACTTTTTTTGAGGAAAACATTGACAGTATTTACAATACTTTTCCCAAGTATAGGATGGAAGAACAAAACATCAAGATTGGTGGCATACAGACTCCTAGTACAGTACTCCTAGAAGAGTTCACTGAATTCACTCAGGAGGAAGATAGAACTGCTCTTTTCAGGATCAAATCAGGCTCTTCAGTTGACCTAGTTCCACCCCGTATTCTGTCAATTCTCTCTCCTGTTCTTCTCAAAGGTCTTACTGACCTTTTTAACATGTCTTTAAACCAGGAGACAGTTCCAATTAAATGGAAATCAGCTAGGGTCAAACCCATCCTAGAAATACAAACAGCAGATCCAAAAGAGCCCAGTAAGTATCGGTCAATATCTCTACTTCTTTATTTTGGAAAAGTACTGTAGTCCCTGGTTAATAAACAGTTAACAACCTATCTAGAAAGCCATCAATTACTAGACCCTTCTCAGTAAGGTTTTAGGGCTGGTCATAGCACTGAAACATCCCTAGTAGAGGTAGCCGATAACATAAGACTGGCCCTAGACAACAGGCAGTCAACAATGCTGGTCTTATTAGATTTATCGGCTGCTTTAGATGCCATCTCCCATATAACTTTAGTACAAAGGTTGCAGGATATGGGAATCGGAGGCAAAACCCTAAACTGGCTGAGAAACTACTTAAATGGTTGGTCTACTACTGTGCAATTAGGCACACTAGTTTCCCGCAGTTTGATGGTAGATAAGGGAGTCCCTCAGGGATCGATACTCAGCCCCATGCTTTTTAATATTTATGTTGCACCTCTGGCAAGGATAATCAGATCTTATGGATTTGATGTAGTTTCGTATGCAGATGACACGCAGCTGTTAATCACTCGTGGACCTAACCAAGTAGACACCAGAACCAGATTCAAAAGCTGCTTGTTTCATTGAAATACCTGGATGCAAACTAACCATCTTCAGCTAAACGCAAGTAAGACCAAGGAAATATTATTTGGAAAGGCACATGAACTTTGGTCAAACGACCGGTGGCAAGTGAGCCTAAGCCTCTGTCCATCTCCTAAGCCCATGGTACGAAACCTTGGTGTAAAAATAAATGATAAACTATCTATGAAGGACCAGGTAAATCATGTCCTGTCCACCTGCTATGGCATTATGCGAACCCTGCGTAAAATCTTCCAATGGATTCCCTTGGAACCAAGAAAATCATTCATCCAGAGTCTAATAATTAGTTGTCTAAACTATGGAAACGCGTTGATGGCCTCCACAAATGAGAAATTTTATGCCAGACTCCAGGTGCTGCAAAATACTGTTGCCAGACTGGTGTTGAATCATCCATCTCGGTCCCCATCAGCTCACAGCTTAAAATCCCTGCATTGGCTCCCTTTTAGGAAGCGTGTTTGTTTTAAGATCTCCTGCATGACACACAAAGCTTTGTATGGAAATTGGCCAAGGTATTTGGCCAAAAAACGTAACTGGTATGTACCAAAAAAGTATCTTAGGATGGGGCCAACATTTTTACTTACTGCTCTCAGCATCCGTACCACCAGAAATGGCGGCAGATCCTTTTCCTACTCAGCTCCTGTTTTCTGGAATGAACTACCAATGCAGCTTCGAACTATTACATATCATGGAGAGTTCAGAAAGAAGCTTAAAACCTGGCTTTTTAGACATTGGGGCATATTCTCAAGGACTCATCGCCGATTTATCGGCACTTTAGCGCCGCAAAAGTGGTGATAGATTTTCAGCCCTATTCCCAAGCTGGTGCAAACTGCCGACATCGCCAGTTTCCCTGCGATAGCTACCGCAAAAAACATCGCCACGGATGAGTGCGACAACTAACGCTAATGATATGCAGAGTAGGCGTTCCCGTGCAAAAACACACGAAAACGACCAGTCAGATCTGCAATGCGAACCAAGAACAGGCGATAAGGTGCGTTAGATGCAGAGATTTAACACCTGCCTTCTGCTGGTGCTAAGCAGTACGACTACCTGCAGTATGAAAGGGAGCCCAGCCCAGAGCCACATCTGAAGACCCACAGATGCCATCGAGCCAATGAACATGCAGCGCGGAGACCCAAGAGGGCCACAACACCCACCGCCACCACCCCCAGGACCCCCCCCCCCTCCGGATCCTCCCCCAGACTACCACCGAGGCAGCGTAGGACAAGACAGCGGACCTTCCGAAAACGGCATGGCCCCTCAGCCACACAAGTGCAGAATGTGGGGAGAGGTGGGAACCAAGTATGTGTGAAGGAGGCAACTCACCAATGAAGAAGAATGTACACAATGCAAAGTGTGGCGGTGATGTGCTGGACAGACCACAGAATGCAGAGTACAGACATGTCCATGTGGACATATATGCTGCTGGGGTTTGTAGTGTTGTGGACAGTGGACGCAAACATGTTACCTCAGGCAGTGGGGAAGACCTTGGACATGTAGCTGTGCCGTCACCCCCCTGTAAGCGTAAGCGCAGTGGGCTGGGCCGGCATACGCCACTCCAGCGTAGGAGTGCGGATAAAAAGGCCGGGGCTCTGGGTGTGGTTCTCTTCCGTGATGGGCAACGCGTCTGCCAGGGCGGCGCACCTCACCCTGCCAGAGTCCACCGCCGTGACCTCCAGACTCCGCTACACAGGCCCCCAGCGCATCCAGCGGCACAGCAACACGGAGTCATGTGTATGCCGGATACTGCCTCAGTCCTACACTGCGGTCAGCAGGTCCCACAATTCAAATCGTGCCACATTTCTGTTAATGGAGGAAACCACTAGTCAACAGACATTGCCCCCAGTGCGGCCCGCCCGGACGACGCATCATCGTTGGCTGTGCACCTGCTGAGCACTCCAGGTGCCACTGACCCTGTGCAACACAAGTCGACACCACGTGGCAATATTGAGGCAGAATTCAGTAGGCAAAAAAACATTGCTCCCAGTGCGGCCGCCCAGACGATGCATCATCGTTGGCTGTGCACATGCTGAGCGCTCCAGGTGCCACTGACCCTGTACAACACAAGTTGACGCCACGTGGCAATATTGAGGCAGAATTCAGTAGGCAAAAAAACATTGCTCCCAGTGCGGCCCGCCCGGACAATGCATCATCGTTGGCTGTGCACCTGCTGAGCGCTCCAGGTGCCACTGACCCTGTGCAACACAAGTCGATGCCACGTGGCCGCGGGCCCTTTCTGACCGCTGCTTCCGGCCTACACTGCGGTCAGCAGGGCTCACAATTCAAATTGAATCTTGATTCATTTATGGCAGAGTCCAGTAGGCAACAGACATTGCTTCCAGGGTGGCCCGCCCGGACGACGCATCAGCGCAGGCCGCGCACCCGCCGAGAGCTCCAGGTGCCACTAACTCAGTGCACCACAAGTCATCATCACGTGGCTCTGGGCCCTTTCTGACCACTGCCTCCGGCCTACACTGCGGTCTTGAGTCTTCATTTATTCATGGCGCAGTCCAGTAGGCAACAGACATTGCTTCCAGGGCGGCCCGCCCGGATGACGCATCAGCGCAGGCCGCGCACCCGCCGAGCGCTTCCGGTGCCACGAACTCAGTGTAGCTCAAGTCATGGACCCTTTATGATGTAATCATATGTGTGTGAGTCCAGTTCTGGTGCCCCTACCTCAGTGTACTGCAAGTCATGGACCCTTTATGATGTAATCATATGTGTGTGAGTCCAGTTCTGGTGCCCCTACCTCAGTGCACTGCAAGTCATGGACCCTTCATGAGTGACTCTGTGTGTGTGATCTGATGATCACTGTTCTAGTTGTTGCCAGCACCAACCACTCCCTGAGGGCTGACTTACACTCACCCCACACCCATCCAGCACAGGCGTCACTGGACATGTGACCCTGGTAATAAAAAGGGGCCACGCGCACGTGCCCGTAGCCAGTTCCACTATCTATCTAAGTGTGTCCGTGTGGTCATTATGTATGCGTGATGGCCCCTGGCCCTACCACATCACATCATTCTGTGGACAGCCGACGCAAGCATGTCACCTCAGGCAGTGGGTAAGACCTTGAACATGTAGCTTTGTCCCCCCCCCCTGTAAGCGTAAGCGGAGTGGACTGGGCCGGCGTACGTCAGTCCAGCGCAGGGGTGTGTAGAATTAGCCCGGGGCTCAGGGCTTGGTTCAGTTCTGGCCTGGACAAGGAAGTCACCAATGCGTGTGTCTCTGTAGTAGTGTCGGCGCCACCCGGCCCGCAATTGACAATGTTGCAATGTAGCATGCACCCGGAGGGCGGTCTCGGACGAACAGAGAAATGAAGGAGCGCAAGACCGCTCGGGGTCTTGGCTCATACATGCCAAGTGTTGTGTGTATCTGCATTGCCACAGCATGAGCCAAATGCCTAGCCTTAGTCGCAGCGCGAGTTCAGCCAGGCATGAACTCTACATATGTGTCCGCACTATCCTTATCATAGGCCTACACTCACGTGGCCGCCCACCTTCAACGGCCAACATCACAGTGCCATTGTCAGTCTTGTGGACATGCGCAGACAGGCATGACAATGGTGTGCCGTTGGAGTGCAAGTGATGCAACCGCGCAGCGCACACAGGTAAATAGGCTCGGGGGGAGGGAGGAGCAGCTGTGAGGCAACGTAACACACAGTGATGCCGCTCATTTGCCACATGTGGCAAATGAGCGGAATCACCGTGTGTTACGTGGAACTGTACTGTGCACGTATGCTGCATTTACTGGGGGCACTGCCATTGGTAGTGCTGCGGATCAGTTACCGGCTAAGCTTCCGCCTTGCCAATGTCACCTGCGTGCAGCCTGTGTTCCATTGTCGCTCGTGCATATTCGAGTGGTCCATGGATGTCTGCCTATCCAACAGGATGGTAGCCGAACTGGATTTCGACATGTGTGTGCACCCCCTGTTGGCCCATGACCATGAGTGTCACCGTGACACCCGTCTATGGGATGCCTGGACACTTGGCATACATGCTGGCAGCTGGACCTGGGAGATTGCAGAACTCCTCGTGTGCAGTGACCAAATTGAGCCGCTCCCCTATTGGGCTGTAGTGCTAATTGGTGAAAGGGGGTGGACGCAGCACATCTGTCCGGACCTGCTAATGGTTAGCCTCGCCGACCTTTTCGATGAAGTCGACAACGACCTCATGTTGGAAATGATTGCCTACGAAGCTGCACTAGCTTTCATGGACGTGTAACTACGTACCTGCAGACACAACAGTTTGGAACACATTGCACATGTCCCGACACATTGTTGGAACTTGGGGTTCTGGTCACATCTCCCACGACGACAGTGGACATGACGCGGGTAAACACACACCTGTGAATGGTGCGGCACTCCCCCAGAGTGGACAGCGGCGCTTGGCAACGTTCCACGTTCTGACATACTGCTGCATTGGTCTGCATGTTGTGGCACTTATCTTGGCCGTACTGACACGCATATGCTAATAAAGTCTACGCACCTTCACTTGTATTCAACTGTGAAGTGTGTTGATTTGTCTGACAATGTCTGTCTCACTGCCTATCTGGGTCACGGCCATAAATGCATTACTACACCATCAGGGATGTGGGGTTGTACTAGTACATTATCATCTCACAGTTTCCTGCTATGCCACATGCGAATGGCCATTTTCCACACACAGGCGGCAGCAGTTGTGTCCTCTGTTCTGTTGTGCTGGTGTTGCTGTTTGTTCAACATTGTTGTAAATGTTGCTGTGATTTGGATCTTATGTGTGTGTGCTGCATTGTAGGTGAGTTGCCCCTTCAGCTCTGATTTGGCTGGCCCTTATCTCTTTCAGGCGGTGTGCCTTTCACTTCTGTGCTTATGCAGTGCTGTGATGTTGCAGATTTGGGTAAATTGGGCTCTTGGTTGGACTTGTGACTCTTGGCCATGGTTTGTCCGCAGATGTGCTCTACTTAATTGTGCATGTGTGCCATTGTGCCCATCTCCCCCCGTCCCCCCAGTCCCTGGTCATTACTCACCCTGTTGCTGTTGTGTCAGGTCATGTTGAGCAGTGTCCGGTCCCCCAACTCCTGCCACCGTCTCCCCACTGATGACTGTGGTCACCATTTCCTCCATCTCATCCAGCTCCTCCTGTGGCGCTGGACTCCCACCTCCAGTCTGCATTGCTGCCTTCTGGTTGTCTGCGAGTTTCGGCTTGGTCTTGCGCTTCACATCTTTCCAGCGCCTCTTGACCTCGTCCATTGTCCTCTTCAGCACTCCACCTGCATTCGCCTTGTCCACGATGGACTGCCATATTCCATTTTTTGTTGCCAATGACACAGTGGAGGTGACGAACAGTTGTTGATGGTGTTCTATCACCTCCGTGATCAGGATCCTGTTTTCCTACGGACTGAACCGCGTCTTCCTCTTCTTCTTCTCCTTGCCCTTCCCTGACCCCGAGGTCCAAGGCTGGTCCTCCGTGGGGCTTGTGGGGTTCTGGTTGTCCTCTGTGCTTGCTCCGGCTACCTCCATGGTGCTTCGCAGTTGTTTGTGTTTTGTTTGTGTTTTGTGTTGCCGCTTTTATTGTGCTTTTTGCAGCCTGACTTGTGGGCTTGCAGGTCTGGCGCTGCTTATCGCTGGATTTTTTATCGCGATTGGGCACATCGCAACTTTTTTCACGTTCGGGTTGAGATTTTTATCGCCGTCCCGGTAATGTTATCGCGGACATTTGCCGCGTTATCGGGGTACTATCGCATGTTACCGCCGTGTTGCGAATGCCACGTTAACACAGAGTTATTTTCCCGCGATAGACGGCGATATGAAAACTTGCGTTAACCTATTTTGGTGATGATTATCGCACGTTCTTGAGAATATCCCCCATTGTTTTCTTTTCTCTTATGACGTGAATGATTCCCCTCCATCGAACCCGCTACAGTGCCTTGAGACCCTTCTGGGTGTTATGTGCGCTTAACAAATGTAAATAACATAACATAACATAAATTAAGTGGGTGGCACAATAAGTGCTGCAGGACCACTTTTAACATTTAATTTACAGGCCCTGGGTATATGGTATGCCACTCTAAAAGGGACTTATAAGTAAACTAAATATGCCAATTAGGTATATGCCAATTAACCATGTTTAGAGGTGTGAGCACAAGCACTTTAGCACCGGTTAGCAGCGGTAAAGTGCCCAGAGTCTAAGGCCAACAAAAACAAATTTCAGCAAAAATTGTAGGTAAGTAGGCAAAAAGTTTGGGAGCACTCTAAGACTGACAGGTATAACAATACATTTTCCCTTTCCCATTTTATACTGTAAATGTGATGTAAATAGGCATTTTAGAGGCAGACTCTTTAGGGCTTCTAATCCGACATGTACTTCTATCACCTTTTGGGTGGAGGGAGAGAATTATGCTGATATCAGCAGCTAGGTTCCAGCACCAATGTGGCTGAACAAATAAATAACTAATTTTTATTGATGATTTCGCAATATAGGGTAAGTTAATGTAGATATTTCTTCATTTTCTTTTAGTAATGTAGTCAGGCACTGTTTGTCGTTTTGAATGAACTTCAGAGCAGTAAAACCGCCCCTACTAGTTTCAACAGCCATAACTGGAATGCCACACAGTTTATATTAAACAAATCCATGTGAAAAAATCATTAAAACACTCTGTCAATCAAAGTATTTTTAGTCAGCAAAGTAGCCATAAAAAGACAAAACTCACATCATAACTTATGTAGTTTAAAATTTAAAAAAATGCAAGTGCATCAAGTGCAGACCATGCTGTTCTGAAAGATTTACACATATTTAGCACCCACCATCGGATAAAAACTGAACACAATAATAAAACAGTATTATATCAGTTCTTATATCTGAGTCCACAACATCATAGACACCTATCTAAAAAATCTTGATAAACATGATATCAAAGATACCTTATGTTTGGGCTAGAAAACATTTGATTTCATATGTCTCCTTATCCTCAGTGCTTGCTGGATATAGCTAATAAATTCATAACATATAGCTGTAAAAATCGAAGGCTACGCATGAACGATCAGGAGTTGTTTGTGTGTAGTATTGGGTGTAAATAGTGAATTCTGGGCGAAGAATAAAATGCACAGAAACACATTAAATGAATAAAAGATTATGGAGTAGTATCATCGTAGGGACAGCAGGGCAGGGTGGAGAACCAAGTTACCTGCTCAGGAAAAGCAACCAGAAAATGGACTGTGGACAATCTGAAACAAGTTAAAATCTGTGCTCAGGATTAGGTATCCGCAAAAAATAGGTGTATCAACGGACAGTGTCCATCTCCTGGGTCATTATATTTCTGGCATATGTTCTGTGGTTGTAAAAAAGAGTTTTTAACATGACCCTTGAATTATTCTCAATTTAATTTGGGAACTGAAAGAGATAAGAGACACCAAGTTCTGTGAATGCTCTTTTGTTGAATGCTAACCAAGGGATAGATTCCATATGGTCAAGTTTGGCACAGTCTTCAAGGATTTGATGGGAAAATTTAGTGTGCGGAAAATACCAAATCTTCAACCATGGTAAAAGTGGTGCAATCTTTATCGTGTCATCCATGTGGGAAAGACCAATTTCTGTGTGGGTAATGAAACTAGTAGTACTTTTGGGAGTTGCTAGCAACCTGTTTACAAATGTATTTTCTATCGCTTGCAGGTACCCTGTGTGAGTATAACCTCACACACCAGCCCCAAACATGGCCAGGGACAGACATTTTGCTTTGTATGTGACTCATTCTTTGATTGGCTTGTGACCAAGTCTCCTGGTGAATTTAGAAATGGCATCCTCTGCCTCTGCACATTTATGAGCCCTCTGGGTCAGAAGCTTGTCGCACTTTAAGTTGGCATCCAACATAATTTCAAGATGGTTAAAAATTCAAGACCTTGGTGATGGGAGTCTCGCCAGTGTTGAACCTAAGTGAACATGTATTCTTTGGCCCACAAGTCGAAATATATGATTTCTTTTGGTTAACCTTTAATTTTAGTTTCCCCATAAATTTGTTAAAGGAATCAAATAGTAGCTGTAGCATGTTAGCGGTGCGGGAAATTAGCACTGCGTCATACTTATAAAGAAGGATGGGCACAGGTCGGCCACCCACAATGGGAGAATCGTTCCCTCTAGCCATCAGCACTTTATCAAGAGAATTGATGTAGAAGAGAAAAAGAAAGTGGGTGAGGATACAACCCTGCCTAACCCACTGATATCTATTAAAAGTCTCCGTCCTGGCCATAGTGAACTTGTGGAGTAGTACTCCAGTGTAGGTGTTTGAGAAGTTCTATGAGGGGAGACTTGAATCCCTGCCTGGCTCATCATATCCTACAGCTTGCCCCTATCCACCAGATCGAAAGTGTTGGAGAGGTCCATGAATGCCATATGTGAGGAACCTCCCCTTGCTCTAACAGGTAATTAAGAGCAAGTTGAGGGACTGTTCCACTTTGCCCGCACTGGTGGGGAAGGCATAATGTACATATGAAACATATTGTACATCTTAAAACACTCAAATTAAAGCCTTCTTTAACATAGCACAATTTAAAGGAATCATATAAGAATAAAACTTCCAAATAAAACCGAAAAAAGCTATGAACAGCATATGGTTCTCCAAATCTAGCTTACTGTAAACAGTCAAAAGGGCTTTACTGGCCTGACAGTCCAACAATAATTTGTTTTACCTCCCACACACCTTATTGGCTCACTGTCATCGCCATTTTCATTAATATGGTATCCCTCAATACCATTTCGTTAAGCTTCCACTTCAACAATTTATACACCTTCTCCCTCATCGTCTACACCAAAAATGTTCCATAAATCAAAATGCTTCTGAACCCCTCAATCACCAGTCACTCTTATATTATTAGTGGCTACCCCCTAAATCACATGGTAGAGTGTGACTTAAATGAGACTATTTCCTCTTATCTAACCTCCCCAAATCACAAAGTATCTCCACCAAATTCTTGGGATCCTAAATCTGTTACCAAGACTTTCACCACCATCACAGCTTTTGTTAAGCTTATCAACTATCACGTTTTTGGATCCTTACCACGCATAGCCATCTTGACACCTCAATACTCCTTTCACTTTCTCTGAACTCACTCAACCCTACATCAAACAGCTTCTGTGTTCCACTCTTTCCTTTTGGATAAGCCCATACAACCTGTTATTGTGCTTGAAACTGAAAGCCTGATCCTCATAAGATTGTAAAGTGTGTGTTGTGTGGGTGGCAGAAACACACGTGATGGTCCTGTAGGCCCACATAGTCTTCATCCATTTCTCCTTCCAATCTTTATTACTTTTGACCAAAAACTGTATGGTTGCCTTTATCACTCAGTGAAGCATCACTTTCAGCTGGATGATATAAAGAGATGGATGCAGTTCCCAATGAACATGTTCTTAAGATCCAAAGTTGCATGCCATTTTCATGAATAATCGTGACTAAAACTTCTTCTATCCAACAAATGTCTGTTTAGATTGTATCAACTAGCAACTGTGCATGAATCTATCCAATTTCTAAAATAGTTAATTAACAAAGCTATGTACTTTGGCACTTCTTCATAATGGATCTGTCACACCCAGAGGAATCAGACTTTCATTGGACTCGGGTTGTACATTCTAGCAGGTCTCCACAGCACTCATCTCCTGGGCCAAGAATTGCCCTCAGGGTGCAAGTTCATGGTACATGTCCCAGATAATGGCCCAGTTGCATTAGGTGCCTAGAGCTGTGCTGATGAAAAATGTATCCCTCCTCTGGGTCTTGGAGAGAAAAGCCTATGCTTTTGTCTTTTCTTCCCGCTGCACTCCAAATGAAATCAGACTTTGCCCTATGGTCTTTTTCACATGTCAGGCCTTGGGCTGAAAAAGAGTACTGGAGGTGCAGGAAAGTTGGGAGCAATTTCACTGTGGTAATATTTAATTTAAAATGGTCACTTAAATGGGCGGTTGAAAGCCGACCCTTATTCTCCAGGGTTCTTTTTGCCTCTCTGGCTACATGAGGTTGGTGAGGATTTCCTCTTATTTGTCCCAATCCTTTTATCATTCCCAACTTAGCCTGTTACCATTTTCTGTTCAACAATAATCCAATGCAAAACTGAGTTTTAATAGCCTGTGATATTACATCCCATTATATCTCTCTATGCAAGGTGGTTGTTCAATTAGAAGAGTACAGCACAGCACATTCACATGTAATTTTTGTGTCTCAGTCATCGTCCCTTGTGTTACTAATTTTGTCTCTTAAATTAAAGGGTCTAATTATCAGCATTTTATCCTGCGGTATTTTGTATTTCAAAAGTTTGTCAATCTATGCCCTGCCCTCAGGGCTGAGTTGTGTTTGTTTTTTGTACTTCTTAGCTTCAACCCATGTGCCATGTTGTTAAAACTCTTGCAAAAGAAACAATTGATGGATGGAATGCTGGACAATATAAACATTCACCCCCAGTCACAAGGATCTGGGTTTAATCCATAATTCTTTTGCTCACCACACCACCCCAGTTTGGAACT
This sequence comes from Calotriton arnoldi, assembly GCA_963921515.1. Lineage (NCBI taxonomy): Eukaryota > Metazoa > Chordata > Amphibia > Caudata > Salamandridae > Calotriton > Calotriton arnoldi. The sequence continues at coordinate 859,634 of CAWUFW010007816.1, read as the reverse complement.
AGTCATATGCAAATCAGTCTTGACCCTGTTCCTTATGGGAACAGTCCAGCCCGAACTGCCAGGTCAGGTCTTCCCTGGACCGGAAACAATCATCCTGGGATCGGTTTCAGGGCATCACCCTTAATCAGCCAGGCTAGCTTGAATCCAGTGGTGTAGTGAGCACGGGACCGACGTCTGGGCATACACTTCCCACTTAGGGTGACATATGCAAAAGAATCAATTGATGGACAGAATGCTGGACAATGCAAACATTCACCCCCAATCACAAGGATCTGGGTTTAATCCATCATTCTTTTTCTCACCACACAGCCCCAGTTTGGATCCAGCTATATGCAAATTAGTCTTGGCCCTGTTCCTTATGGGAACAGTCTAGCCAGAACTGCCAAGCCAGGTCCTCCCTGGACCGGAAACAAGCATCCTGGGACCAGTTTCAGGGTATCACCCTTCATCAGCCAGGCTAGCTTGAATCCAGTGGTGTAGTGAGCACGGGACCCACGTCTGGGCATACCCTTCCCACTTAGGGCGACATATGCAAAAGAAACAATTGATGGACGGAATGCTGGACAATGGAAACATTCACCCCCAGTCACAAGGATCTGGTTTTAATACATCATTCTTTTGCTCATCACACCACCCCAGTTTTGACCAAGCAATATGCAAATCAGTCTTGACCCTGTTGCTTATGGGAACAGTCTAGCCCGAACTGCCAAGCCAGGTCCTCCATGGACCGGAAATAAGCATCCTGGGACTGGTTTCAGGGCATCACTCTTCATCAGCCAGGCTAGCTTGAAGCCAATGGTGTAGTGAGCACGGTACCCACGTCTGGGCATATCCTTCCCACTTAGGGTGACATATGCAAAAGAAACAATTGATGAACGAAATGCTGGACAATGCAAACATTCACCCCCAGTCACAAGGATCTGGGTTTAATCCATCATTCTTTTGCTCACCACACCTCCCCAGTTTAGGCCCAGCCATATGCAAATCAGTCTTGACCCTGTTCCTTATGGGAACAGTCCAGCCCGAACTGCCAAGCCAGGTCCTCCCTGGACCGGAAACAAGCATCCTGGGACCGGTTTCAGGGCATCACCCTTCATCAGTCAGGCTAGCTTGAATCCAGTGGTGTAGTGAGCACGGGACCCACATCTGGGCATACCTTTCCCACTTAGGGTGACATATGCAAAAGAAACAATTGATGAACTGAATGCAGGACAATGCAAACATTCACCCCCTGTCACAAGGATCTGGGTTTAATCCATCATTTTTCTCACCACCCCTAGATGTGTCTGAACTGGGGTGGCGCAGTGAGCTAAAGAACGATGATGGATTCAACCCTGATCTGTGACTGGGGGTGTGCGTCTGAAAAGTTTCAGCGCTCCGTCCATCATCTCCTTGCGGTTGCTTTGTTCACCCTAAGTTGGCAGGGTATGCCCAGACATGGGTCCCTTGCTCACTTTGTCACTGGATTCAAGCTAGCCTGGCTTATGAGGGGTGTTACCCCAAAACCGGTCCCAAGATGCTTGTTTCCCGTCCAGGGTAGACCTGGCTTGGCAGTTCGGGCTGGACTATTCCCATGAGGCACAGGGTCAAGTCTGATTTGCATATAGCTGTGTCTGAACTGGGGTGGCGGAGTGAGCTAAAGAACGATGATCGATTCAACCCAGATCTATGCCTGGGGGTCAGTGTCTGAAAAGTTTCAGCGCTCCGTCCATCATCTCCTTGCGGTCGCTATGTTGTTCAAACTCAGCATCCACCAGCTTCCAAAGAGTTTTTATCTCCCTAGGGCTTTCTCTTCCTACTGTCACACTTTTAAGAAGACACCTGCCATCTTCCCCATGGTTTTATTGTGAAGCATGATATATTGGAAACATTAATGAATCCACATTTCTTTCAGAAGCTTGTTTAAAGAGGGTGAGAAAGGTGACTTTTGTGTCCAGCCCTTGACAGATTCGAAAGATCCCTATCTTCTCCTATCCTTTCCCACGGTACTCCCAGGCACAACTTGCGAACACATAACATCCAACTTTATTTTTGATCATCTCCTTTATTTTACCATTGATGTAACACTTGGCACAGTGGAAATGTCTGGTGCAAATTCAGGTTCAGGCTGCACTCTGATTGATCTTTCCCTCCAGACCGAGGCTACTCATTACAAATCAATACATTTAAATAATGTGAAGCACATTTGGCCTCACGAAGATGGCAGAGAGTATTAGATGTGCAAACCATGAAGGTGTTCTAAAAGATTAGCAAAGTTACAGATTCAAATCATCAAATTAGTAGTAGGTCAATAGCCAACCCATGAATGCTTTTTTCAATATAAATCAAAGCAATTAAAATAACATATGCAAGGGCAAACTATTATAAATTTGTCTCAAAATAAATCAAAGCAGACTCTGTTTCTCATGAGGGAAAACCCTACTCAGCTAAGCTAGGGAAAAGTCAGGAAGTTGGGAGCGCCAGCGTGGAAAGCATCTGAAAGGCTAAGGGCCTGATTCACAAAGGGCCTCTGGAATCGTGGTGGAGGCCCCACAGTTGTGAGGAGTCGCTGCACTTGGGGCAGAATCTCTGTAATGAGAACTCTTATTACGGAGATTCCGCCCCGAGTGCGGAGACTCCCCCATGACTGCGAGGCCTCCACAACGAGTGTGGAGACTCCCCCATGACTGCGAGGCCTCCGCAACGAGTGCGGAGACTCCCCCATGACAGCGAGGCCTCCACAACGAGTGCAGAGACTCCCCCATGACTGCGAGGCCTCTGCAACGAGTGCGGAGACTCCCCCATGACTGCGAGGCCTCCGCAACGAGTGCGGAGGCCCTTTGTGAATCAGGCCCTAAGTCTATAAATGAAGTAAAGCTTTGTCTAGAATGCTGGGAAGGACTCTGTGCATGAATCAACTTAAGCTGCCTCAGGCAAGGTTAAAAGGTATCTGCTCTACTGGAAGCTAGAAGTAAGGAAGCATAAGGGGAATTTGCTCTAAATTAAGTTAAATTGGAATCTATTCAGTAAGCTGCGTAAACATTCTTAAAGTAAGAGGATTCTACCATCATCAGTAACATAATTTCTCCACAGAGCCAACGAATCATGTGAGACAGAAAAGATACAGTTCCAGTCTCATGAAAATATACACAACTTTCTCACAAGCAGGCTTCGACTGTGACCTTCAAACTAGCAGATAAGACATAGAGGGAGCTCTCTCTTGCAGGTGCAGTTAAAAGGCCTCTATTAAATATTTGAAAATCCACCAAAATCTTAAAGAACAAAACGTTTTTTTCTGCATGGGACATGAGAAAAATAGACATTACGCGTTTTCAATGTTGCTTCAGCTTTTTGACAAAAAAATAAATATTGGCATTTCACAAGCAAAGTAATCAACTAACATGAGCCCCTTTTAAAATACAGGCCTACATTAACTAGAATCAGTTTAAACAAGGAAAATGTGCAGAAAATACATTTGCATTTGGCATGTTCCTGTTGATATATGTGCATAAATAATTTAATAATCAAAAAGCTTTCACCACTTCTCCACACCAATCACAGTTGCTTTCTTTCCTTTCAATCTGAATGTCCATCCTACGATACCAGAAACCATGTCTAACAAGCCTATTCATTCTACAAATACCAATATCTGCTTGTACTCTGCCTCTTAACTAACTAGGGGAACGATCCTGCTTTCAGCACAAATGTTGTCTTTGAAGAGATCTGAATACAACTCTGAAATTCTTTTACTTTTCAGGCTGATTCCCCTCATTTTCTAAGACTTAAAAGTGTATTCTGCAACTCAATGTATAAAAGGGCATTCTCAGTATGACTGATTATCTATTTCTCCCAGGTGATTGAGCCATCAACACTTTGCCAAGTCGCAAATGAAACCACCCCATTGGCCATTCGTTCAGCCCCTGGGCTTCAGGTAAAACACATAGGGACGTATTTACAAGCCCCTATCGCCACGGGACCGTCACTTTTTATGACGTTCCTGTGGCGATAGGGGCGTCGCCTTATTTACAAGGCAGCGTTAAGCCACTTAACGTGGCTTAACGTTGCCTTGTAAATAAGGCCCCCATTCACGCTATGCTTAGCGTGAAAGGGGAGGGCAATGGGTGTTGCTGTGGGCGTTCCACGGCAACACCCATTGATTCTGACGCTGCCCCCTATTTACAAGGGAGGCGTAAATAGGAGGCAGCCCCAGAATAACAACCAGGGAAAACTTGGTTTTACCCTGGCGCAACGAGAAGAAATGTTTCATTTCTCCTCGTTTTTGCTGTTTTCATTTGTGCTTTGTTGTGCAGCACACATGAAAACAGCAAAAGGCCAATCATTGTTTATGTACAGGAAGGTCCCCCTTCCTGCACTTAAACAATAATTTTTTTAAAATGCCGTTTTGCAACTTCTATGTGTGCTGCATTAAGCAGCACACATAGAAGTTACAAAACGGCATTTAAAGATTGTTTGTGTGCAGGAAGGGGGACCTTCCCTTGTACTATGGTGCAAGGGTGCCTGCGTTGGCGCTAGGCTGCTAAGTGTAGCACCAGCCCAGGGGGAAACGCAGGGCTGCACTATATTCTTGTAAATATGGTGCAGCTGTGCATTTCTGAAGTGGTGGAATGAGGCGTTAAGCCAAGAAGGCTAACACCTCACTCCGCCACTTCCCTTGTAAATATGCCCCATGATATAAGCAATTTGCAATAAATACATAATTTCGTGGCACTTATTACACTTAGAGACTTATGACAGAAATGGGCCTAGAATCCAACTGAAAGTTTTATAGGATGTACTTTCCTTTAAAGACATTATTATTTTCCTTGAACCTCAAAGATTTCAAAAGTGACCTTTCTCTTCATGCGGTTTCTTGCTCAATTTCCCAACAACATATTGTAACTAAATTACTTACAGCAGTACTCGCACACATGCATTGTGCCAGTTTTCTGCTGCAACTCTCACTTAGTTAAAATATTATATAGGTAGGTTGGGGAATAAAATTTGTAGGTTAAAAAAAAGGAAGCATTGAACATTGATAATCCACCTGCATGGAAGGCTGAGATTGGCTCCGTTGATAGGGTGGACAGCAGTCCTTCATTTTGCAGGTTGGTCCTGAAGTCCAGGCTCTTGTCTGCTGCTCACACAGAGGAACTTTGTTCTGCATTTTGGTTCCCCATCTCTTACAACCCTGTCAAAGATCACATAACTCACACTCTTTCGACCCTTTATGAGCTGTAAAAGAGGTATCTTTTGATGGCTAGCAGGACGGGGCTGCCTCAAAGGAGGGGTGCTGCACAATGCAACTTCAGAAACAGCTAAGCTATTGAGATGCAAATCCAGCCACCTGCCTATAAACAGCCCTGAATGTGTAAAGGAAAACCATGCTGGGGACCTGTCCTTGGAGTATACCCTTGGGGTCCGTTTCTTTCATTCAGCTTGTTTCAAAGTGTTGATATAGTGTCAGCTAAGGAAAAGGGAGAGTAAGTTTTGCCCAGGATCAAACAGTTTGTTAAAGTAGTAGACCCGAGACTGCAACATACTGATGCTTCTGTATTACAATTTGATGAATATACTATGGGACTGGGCACTTCTCTGCTGCATTATGCAATATACAGTTCATTTTGTGACCCCCACTCTTACTAGCAGCTTTAAAATTGATTATAAATACTCCTAATCTTGTGGAAAAGGTAGCAGAATAATAAATTCAAAAAGTGATTGCCCAAGAGCACGCAATTTGGTCAAACATGAGGCTGGGATTAACAACTATGGGTCTGATTACGATTTTGGCGGACAGGGTTACTCCGTCACAAACATGATGGATATCCCATCCGCCAAACTACAATTTCATAGGATATAATGGGATTGTAATTTGGCGTACGGGATATCCGTCACGTTTGTGAAGGAGTAACCCTGTCCGCCAAACTCGTAATCAGGCCCTATGTCTCCTGGGTCCACATTTCCAACTAGCCTACTAGACCACAGCTGTGGTAGCAGTGAATCTAATGGAAAGGCCAAGGGGCTGCCCTTCCAGGAAAACCCATTCCCAGATAAATGTCACTGTGCTACGAGCCCTGCCCATCTTTAGAATAAAGTGATTAATTCCTGCATATTTAACAGGTGAAGATGAGATTAGATGTCGAGTATCCTAGTTCCATGGCTAAAACATATACACTGGACCTGGACCTTTGGCAGTAAGTGATTCTGGTCAGTCTGTGAGGTAGATACTTATATTTGTAATTGGTGTTTCAAAGTGTTTGGCTTTTTCATTCCATTCCGGATACTGGAGTTTTTCGTTTTCTAAACTTGTTTCCGAAAAGTTGCAATAGCACAGCCACGACCCTTGCAGGTAAGAGCCAGGGCCGGACTGGCCATAGCGGGCACCGGGCGTTTCCCCGGAAGGCCGCTAGGGTGGGGGACGGTTTTGGACCCCTGGGGGGCCGTTTTTGTTACCGGGGGTCGGCAATATCGGCCCCCTGTAACAAAATCGGCCGAAACCGGCCCTCGCAAACTGCTCGGCTGCACTCCCCCTCACCCCAGGGGGGGCCGCCTGAGCAGTTTGCCAGGGCCGGTTTCTGTTCCCAGTCCGGCTCTGGTAAGAGCGGTGGGGCAGTCAGGCCGGGTGGGGCAGTCGGGCTGGGTGGGGGAGTGGGTGTTTCAACAGACGAAGATGAGAGAAGATTAACTATTTATTTAATTTTCCCTCCTGGTCGTCTGTTGCATTGTTGAATCCCCTCCCAAACCGGCCCCACCGATCTTACCTGCACGGGCGATGGCGCAATAGTGGGCAGTCTTAATCTAGGAGGTGGTAAAGGGGTTACAACTCAAACACAATATGAATATTAATCACACTTGATAAGCTGAATCCCCGGTAGAATTATATCTTTTAAAATGGCTTGATTTAGAGGAGGGAGATTCAAAATAAACCCCCCAAAATGTGCAAAGCAACTCATAGGCCATCCCTCCTCAACAAACATCTTCTGAAGTCTCCACTGACTCAAACTTTCTCCACATGTGCAATGTGTCTGCACATATGCAAAGTGGCCTGCGAAGTGGCAATCTGCCAATCTTTGTGCTTAGAATGCTGGAACTAACTGCAGTTATTTGCCTGCATTTTAAGTTGAGTGAAAGAATGAAACTGGGACAGGGAGCAAGTAGGGACAATTATCCTCTTGGTCGTCCAGTTTTTAGTGATATTTGGGGAACAGGTATTAATAGCCATGATAGAGGCAATATTTCAGGTATCAATTGACTAATAATTGTTTCACCTAATTATGCACTCTCAACTTCAGCTCAGGCACATAATTGTGTGACAGGCAATTAACAACAGTAAACGCCCTCTTCAGAAGGTGCTAACCTGCTAAACTGTAAGAACCTCAATAATAATAAATAATATGTAAAGAGTGTCCGCGGCGGCCCCATTGATTAGAGCAGAATACCAAATATTTGAACTTTCTGTTACATGAATATCACAGTTTTTACTATAGGGCGATTACTAACTCACAGGATGAGAACAAATTAAAGTTACATTTATTGTGGTGAGATAAAATAGCATTATACTACAGATTGCATGTACATTCTACCACATTAGATGTGCGCTTGTCGTTGCCTTTGTTACCCTAAGAGGTTATTTGATTCTGCAGAGTAGCCTTGATTTCAAGCTATTCCTGAAATCTGTTCTAGAAACAACATCTATTCTTAACAAAGCAACATATCTGGATTCTGTCTGGAAACATATTTTGCTCTTTTGAAGCAAGGAAAATCTCTGAACTCTCGAGAGAAAAAGCACCAGCTGGTTTTATATAAACAATTACTTTAGCAGGTTTTACAGTTATTTTGAGCAACAGAATCACCAACTAAAGGGAGAATTCAAAGAGGATTATAACATTGTTGCTTGCATGCCTATTTCGTTTTCTGTTTTTAATTTACTCCTTTCGAAATTTTATTTAATGTAATTTATCTGAATCTAATTATTATTCAATGTGATGAAGTTCATGGGATAAGCCTGGTTGTCAGTGGCAAATATTGTTAGTTGCATAGGATTATGACGTTCAGAAGGCAGAAGCATAGGATATGGGACTAAGGTTTTTCACTTTAAGATAGGTTGCACTTGCATGTTATTGGAGTCAGGAAGGTGACTGGAAACTTTTTGGACGTTGGTGTAAAAATGTGGGATGGTGGAAATAGGATTGGGTCGGTATGTTTTAGCATGTACAAAATTATTAGACCACTGATGAGCTAGGTCAAGACTGGCAGATGCAAGTCGCAGAACTTAAGCCCAGATCAGCCCATGAACCACCACACAGTACAGTACACGAATATGTGGAGAGCTATCTCCGAGTACACTAAGAGATGTTGATGTTAATTAAATTAAATTAGAAGTTCAGCAACAGTGGAAAGGAAGAGTTAGTGTAAGCAGCAGAGGCTCCTCCACTACGGCAGAGGAGCCTTGCCCCCTCTTCTAGCAGTGTAAAGAAAATACAAATAAAACGATAATAAATTGTGGTTTATTATCGTTTTATTTTGTGTCCCGCAGTCTTGGGGGCGGGGCCAGGGGGATAACTGGCACCCACGGGGAGTGGTATGCAAGGCTATCAGCGCGCATGACAGTTTGGCAGACCGTCTCAGGCCGGCTAAACCGTCCTGCTCACTTTACATGTTCTCCACGCAGGCTGCATTACAGCCTGGGTGGAGAACATGCCCAGTGTCCCAGTCCCTGGCTGAGGGTCTGACCTCTGCACTGCAGCGTTGTGATTTGCTCAGGGGAGCCTGGGTGCTTCCTTGTTCTGTCCGGAGCAGAGCAACGATGAGGAGGGATAACAAGAAGAGAGGCGGCAGCAGCTGCAAGGTGGTAAGTTACATTTTATTTATTTTACTATCACCCTGCCCCCCTGTCACTAGGTGTAAGCTATGGAAGAACCCGCTGTTGCAAACAGAGACAAAGATGATGATTGATGAGAATAATAATCCAGAAGCTGGATTGAAAAATACAGCTGGCAAGACTTTCAAGTTTCAGGGAGGTAGAAGAAAGATCAAACAGGCAAACACTGAAGTAGTGGCAGGTGGAATAGAAAGGAACTCGGGAGGGAAAGAGTTAAGAGTTTGGGATGACAAGAAGCAATAGAAGTAGCAGCAGAACTTCAATGAACCGTGTGGTGGACTTGATAAGTGGTGATTAGAGGCACTGAGCTCATTTTACAGTGATCCCGAGCTTGGAGCATGTGGGGTTGCCTTTGTAACTTCAGTGTTTGCCAGAAAAAGATACTGATCCTTCTTTGCATGTGCACTGCTTCAGAAGGTCACATTCTGAGAGAAAGCTGGCACCATTATCCATACATGCAGTGAGCCCTAAAGTAACTGACTTGGGCCACAGGCAGGAGACACTGACCTCTTGAAGAACCTGTGGGACAACAGTCCTGCCCATCATTCTAATGTGGTAATACTCCAGCCAAATCTTCCACTTCAGCTTGGTATGTCCCCAGGGTGCTGCAGAGAGCTTGACAAGTTCTGGGGTGGTTGACAAATAAAGATTAGTATTTCCTACCAATCTCTCTCTGTTGGTCGTGTTCTAGAAAAAAGGTAAGAGCGAATCTGCTGTTCTTTAGCACAGTTTATCAGTCAATTCATATTTTGAACTAATACTGAATAATTCTTAAAAACAAAATCCTGTCACTTGACACCTAGAAACTATTCAGGTAAAGAACAGGTTGTGTTTATTGCAGACCCAGCAACCATATTCCATATAAAAACTGTCTCTATTTACAATCAGTACTGGTGTAATTTGTCATAGAATTGATAGGTAATAGCATCCTGGCATCACAATGCACCAGTACACAAATATACCATTTCTTCCTCACCAACTTGTATTCTCCATTAAGTAAGGTTAATGATTTTGATAGGAGTTCTCCACACTATACTACATGGGCACATTTCTGTCTGACAGAACACAATCAGTAACATTGTCATTGTTTGCACAGTCTCCCAAATATACTATTGTGTGTGGCCTCACCACTTCAACCTTCTGCTTGATGTCTTTGGTGATCTTTCTCCACAGTTTTAGAGTTGGAGTTCATGAAACGCATCCCTGGAACGCTCTTCTAGGAAATGTAGATTTTCCCCTGCTCAGGTGGACAGAAAATCTGAATTTTATTAAAGACACAAAGGCTAATATTATTGCAATCTCCTTTTTGGCCGCTACTCACAGCAGCCACTTCAAAGAACATGGAACCCTAACAAAGATTCCATCACAATTAAAAGCCAGAACCCCCAGCCATCTTCCTTCTTTTTAGCATTCTGCAACATATCAATAACATGCACAAATAAAACATTCTCAAACAAACATAACAAAGTTCATAACCAAGGCCCTGATTTAGATGTTGGCGGATCTGGTCTTGCCATCGCTTTTCTCATGGTTTTCCCGCCCGTCAACTTGGCAGTCCACCCGCTGTATTTAGATGTTGGCTGGCAGTGGAGAGAAGACCGTTGGAGTAAAAAAAAATTAATTTGGTGGTGGTGGTTGTGGGTGTTGTGCTGTGGATGTACATTCAATAGTGGGTTTATGTTACTGGTGTGCATTGCTTTGTGTTAAAAAAGGGCATTACATATACATTTTGACACATTCACAATATATATGTGTAGTGAGATGATGATAAGTAGTACTTACTTGTCTTCACACCACCATGACCTCACTCCGACAGGACTCCGCCGCCAGGACACCACCAGCACAACGGGAACATATAAATTGGCTTGGCATAATCCCGCCGGCCTGACGGTAACGGAGTTCTGTTGCTGCAGCATCTAAATACAGCGGGTGGAATGCCATCAGCCCGATGGAGTACTTTGAACAGCTGCCAAGGCGAGATGACGGTAGTCCCACCAAGATCTAAATCTGGCCCCAAGTCCAAAATCCAAATCCAAGTGAAACACTTCTCCAGAAAGTCCAAACACGTTCCATATCCTCTGTAGATTCCAATTTCATTTCACCTGCTTCTTATTGTTGTGCACGAGCTACAGGAAAAATAATAACAATGAACACTGGGTTAGGCAAATGGGAGGGATAATATTACCCTCTGTGTCTTTAATAAAATCCAGATTTTCTGTCCACCTGAGCTGGGGAAAATCTACATTTTATGGCAAGACAGGAAGCCAACATTATTGCAAGTTTAGAGCTTTTCCAACAAGCATGAAGCCACACTTTCAACAGGTTTAAAAAAAACCTCCAGAAAATCACATAAGTTGACCAATCTGCACACCTCGAAATGTCTTGCAATGCGCTCCCCAGCTGACGCACCCCGCACAGAATGTGCACCAAACAAGCTTATATCCACACCAGCATTTTTCATCACTTCCTTCACCCAATGAGAAGGAGTAGGAAAGATACAGCTTTGAGGCTGTCTAAAAAAAATCAACTTCTGCTCAGATCTTATCTGTGACGTTTTCCTCTCACACTCCTTGACACAACGCACCACACACAATTTCTCATGCTCATCAAAATAAGGGTAGAATATTGATTCTAAATTTGTCCTTTTATTCAAAAGAAAACACACTCCCTCAGGGGAAAAAATCCTGCTTAAAATGCCTAGGGTCATTAATTCTGAAACCCTTCTAAACAAAAGTAGACAGAAAAAAATTATCAACTTTGGAAACAAACCTTTCAAACTCAAAATATCATTAGTACCTAAACCCTCCAGATATTTAAGCACTTTAGAAACATCCCAAATGAAAATATATCTAGAAACTGGTGGTTTTGAAAAACTTATACTCCTTATCAATCTCTTCACCAACACATCCTGTCCAACCGTAATACCATTTAGCAAGACATGTCCTGCTACAATCGCTGAGCTATGTACATTAATCGTCCAGTATGACAAACAGTTCTGGCAAATAATTAACCACTTCTACAACATCCACTGAAACGGGATCGAAATCCCTCTCCACACACCAGCAAACCCATTTCTGCCATGCCAGTCTATACATCTTTCTGATACCTGGTGCCAAGTACTCTTTAGTAAGATTTGCTGCTTCTTGTGAAAGCCCTGGCACCTCCCAGACACACATTTAATTTTCCAGGCCACCAATCTCAACTGCCCTGACATAACCATATTGTGTATCACTCTTATTAGACCCACTAGTATATCCTGAAACATTGGCAATAGAATTGGTAACTCCACCGACATTTCTAGGAGTATTGGATACCAAACTTGTGACTTCCAAAGAGGTGTCACCAACACCGCCGACTCTTTCCACTTGTTCACCATCAAGGTTACATGAGTAATCATTGAAAATGGTGGAAAGGCATAAGGCCCTCCAATTATGCTGGAACACATCTTTCCCTGCTGACTCTGGGTCTGGAAGCCAGCTGAAAAATATATGTCAATGGACATTCAACCTTTCTGCAAACATATCCATCTGACATGGACTCCGAAACCCCATCAACTTCAGGAAAACCGATCTGTTCAGAGTTCAATAGATGGAATCTGTGTAGTTCCTCGACCACCAATCCGCCTCCACACTGCTCAATCCCAGAATATGCTCTACTTGCACTAAAATATTCTGCCTCAAGCAATATTTCTAGAAAATGTTTGCCAGATCCACAAGATCCTTTGACCTTGAGCCCCATAGCTTGTTCACATTTCTCACTGCTGAGACATTGTCCATTCTCAGGAGGACTGAACACTTCGCATTGTCTTTTGTGAAGCTCCTTATTGCAAAAGACCCTGCCAAAAGTTCAAAACAATTTATATGCAGTCGCGGCCCATCCCCTGCCAAAGTGGTGGGCGGGCCGGAGGAGGCAGCTTGGGGGACGGGACTCAGGGGACAAAATAATAAATAAATAACCATCCGCTCCATCCTGCTCTTCCTGCTTCTGGTCCAGGCTCCCAGACTGCACTGCGGCCAATCATGACGCTGCAGGAAAGCAGTGTCAGAATTGGCCTGAGCACTACAACTTTGCGCTCCCAGGCAGACTGGGAGCCTGTGCCTGCTTTCTCCACCCCAGCAACGCAGATGGGGCTGGAGAAAGCTTCACTGTGCATGAGGTGGTTGGGCGGCGTAAAATGGCTGGCCAAACACCTCATGTGCTTGTCAGAGTCCTGGAGTGTCGGTCCAGCGGGATTAAATAAAATGATAATAAAACGGGTTAGAAACCCATTTTAATTATCGTTTTATTTGTGGCTGGTGGTAGGGGGGCGCTCCTCTGCCCTAATGGAGGGGCCGCCGCTGTTTATCTGACATCTGCTGTCCTCCTCTGACCATACTCTACCTGTTGAAACCACACCACAACATGCTCCCCAACCTGCTAAACTCGCGTTTGATTCTATAATCATCTCGGGATTCTCCCCAAAGATAGCTTTTCAATTCCATGTCTCCATATTCCTAAACCACCAAACAAGTTCCCCTTTTGCTTCCTCTGTGGGCACAATCTGTTCTCAATATTGCAAACCACCTCTCAAATGCTTGACTTTCTGGCTCTGTAGTGCTATATAATTCAAAGGACCTGAGTAAATAGTCTGAATTGTGGAGGGCAACAGACCTACTACTCTTGGTAACATTCACAATGATACCTTCTCCAAACTCAATACCTTCCATATCTGTTTCTTATCCTCTTCAGCTTTTCTTTTTGGTAATTTCCATTGACCTTCCACAGTGTTTACCATGAGCCCTAAGAACTGTGGGCTTATTTACAAGCCCATTGTGCCACGGCTTGTAAATAGGCCCCAGTGTTTCCTGACTCGGGTTAGACACGGCTTCTGTCTGTTTACAACGAAACCTAGATCCTCCAACAATGAAACCACCATCCTTGTGTATTCCTATACCTTCTATCTGTCATGATCCATTAACAAAATGTCTGCTAATTAAATTACGCACACCACGTTGACTTCAATACCCTGCCACCGTTTGAAGAACCTTTGTGAAACGCCGAGGGGCTGAAGACAGACCGAACGGTAGACATACAAACTTCCTCATTTTTCCAGATCACCTGAACTGAAGAAATCTCTGATGGAGTTTCCAAATTTTAATTGTCAAATAAACGTCTTTCAAATCCAGTTGTGTCAACCAATTCCCTGTCTGCAACACATCTCTTAACAAGTGCTTGCCCTCCATCTTGAAATGTTGGCACTCTACCCAATCATTCAGGTTCCTCAGTTCCTTGTCCTTTTTCTTCACCGGAAATATATTGCTTACTAACCCCTCTAAATGGTTTCTTACTTCCACAATTGCAACCTTTCCTTCCAATTCTTGAACCTCCTTGCTTACCAAATCTGACACATCTGTACTGAACTTTATCATTCCTGAGAAATGGCATTGAACAGGCTCTTCTATAAAGTCTATGTGATAACCTTGCACCGTCTCTAGGACCCAAGGATCACCTGTTGTCCGAATCCAGTTGTTGAAAAACTGAGCAAGTCTGCCTCCCAATTTTAATGGGATAAAATAGGGTCTTTGACTATCTGGGCATATGAATGTCAGACTCTCTAAATTGGGGGATGCAAATAGATGAGAGTAAGGTCGGATTAAATCAGCGTGCACTCTTAATAAGAAGGAAACATAAGTCCACAACAGGAGGGGCCGGGTCACCGGCTCTAAAAATCTACCAAGCCACCACAGTGTCGGCGGCCCTTTATGGGGCAGAGATTTGGGGGTAAACTGATGCATCCCTATTATCCATTGAGGAAAATGAATGAAAGGTCTTCTCAATTTGCCGAAAAGTACCCCATTAGTTCAGTTGAGATTCGATCTAGCCCTTAACCTCATCCATTTGGTATCTCTTCTTAAACCATTGGGTGAGGGTATGGTCCACCCTGGAACTAACTACTTACAGAGAGACACTTAGGGACTTGATTAAATGTGATAAACTTGTCCGCACCCCAAGGCTGAAGCATGTCAGAAAGCAGTTTGAACTGCTTAATCTGGGAAATTTGTGGATCACTCCTGATGAAGTTACCAAAGGTGACAAGATGTTGTTAATTCAAACCTACTGGGAATGGGCTTTGACTAGAACCTGGGTTGAGCACAGGGAGGGTTCCCTAACAGGGCAACTCCTCCTTCACAAATCTTTGCCCAGTTTTGAAACCTATTTGGACAAGATTTATCCCCCTGGGGCGAAACATCTGTACATCCAGTTTAGAACTGGCTCCCTACCCATAAGATCCTTTACCATGAGATGGCGCTCAATGAAGTGTGGTCTAGAGAGTTGCCCTTTTTGTCCATTGTTAAAGGAAACAGAGGAGCACTTCTTGTTTTTTTGTCCTAGATATTCTATCTTACGCAAAAAAATTGTTAATTTAATTGTGCAAGCTGGAAAGTGTAAGACAATACTGGGAGACTGTGAATATTGAAAAGTGACACTAGTATCTTTTATACTAGTCAAGATTCAATAGTATTTGTGGTCTCAAGTTTTCTTTGGGGGGCTTGGTCAACACCTATGAAAAGTTTAACATGGGAATTTGTAATCATTATAGTTGCTATATATGTATGAGGTGCTTTTTATAAATCTAGTCCCAATAGTCCAAACTGATTTTACTAATTGATTTTAATCTTGTTTTTTTTCTATGTGATCTTTTTAACTATTTGATAGCAGATCAGGGCATTTAACATCTATGAACATGAAGAGAAGGATAATTCTTTTTTGACTGGTGTGGCCGGGGTATTCAACCTGGCTGACAAAGTTATAGCCTAGCTTTAGGTTACTTTGGAGGTCTATGTTGATAGTGGTATCTGTTCCCCAGAGGTCTCCCGCCACCTTCATCTTATTGTCACTGTCTATTATAATGATTATACATTGTATTAATTAGTTTTATGTTTTATTTATAATAATGTATTTATTGCAATTGCACTTTTATGGTCACGAGACCGAAATAAAGTATATTGATGACGATGAATAGGGTCTATTCCTACCTGATCCCCGGGAACCACAGTCTCAGCGGCTCCCTCTAGTTCTTGATCTCTGCTTTTGGGGATAGAAACTCCTGATTGATAAGGGGTCTGATACTGGCTGGGCCTAAAGCCTCATGAAAACAAAGCCCTTGTGATACCCTGACCACGGCCGGGAACCAACCTCTTGTTCGCCTGGCCTCTACAAAAACACATCTGTAAAAGACCTTCTTAATCTCTCATTGAGACCTCTGTAAAGAACTAAATGTCCCTACATATTTGGACATTTTTTGATAAAGTTGTCTCCAAACAGCAAACCATTTGCAGCCTGATCTGCTTCATAATTGGCCAATTCCACCAACCTCGGGTCAATCTTTAACAAAATACTTTTGCTACGCTCCACTGATATTACTGTAGTCCCATTTCTGAGCAGACGCACTGCTCTTTGAATACGCTCTCTCAAGTCCTCAACATCCAATGTTTTGCAATATATGCATCCTCAGCCATATCAGATCCAGCAAAATGTCCTGACACATCCTTAGACACTTGTCTAGCCCGTTTCTGGGGTCTCATCCTCCTTTGCCTCTAAATGCTAAATTTTTTGCATCAAAGTCTGGCATCATCGTGACCTTATTAGCCAAATTAGGCCTTGGGCATTCTGACCTCAGTCACATCCGAACATCTTTGGGAATCTGCTTCCTCAGCCAGGTCTCAACATAATCGACCACATGTGCTGCTGGGGACTACTGAGGGGAAAGTGAATGCTTCAAAAGCAGAGGAAAAACATAAAGTCTCCTAATGGATCTGTTAGAGACAAAGCTTCCCTGCTGCTCATGCACTCTAAGGGCTTCAACCACAAAATATTTCTTTTGTTCTCTTCATCTGAATCAAATTCTGAAGAGCAACTCAAACCCACTTTTGCACTGCCAGAAGCCTCATTGCAAAGAACAGTAGAATGACTAAGGATCTTTCTAGGCTTCTTAAGTACCTTCTCAGGTCCTTTCCTCTGGTCCTCATGCATGTCCTCAGCACAACCATGCTTTGTGCAAACACAAAACCAAAATCTGCTGCAGCAGATTCAATCCTTTTTGCCTAAATCAGATCCACTTCAAGATGATTCCTCTTCCTACTTACTTTACCTCCCTTCTTTTCTGCTGTTCCTTCACCAGCTGACCAATACCTTTCCTCTTGAGATGTTAAACCTCTTGCCTGTAACATATCATCAATTTTTCTCTCCATCTTGTCATTTAAATCAGCTGAAAATGTATTCAACATATTATTAATGCTCTCCTCTAAAGAGATCTCCATGCCCCCTAAAGTGTTAGATTCCTGACTTTACCTTAATAACCAGTATCACACCAAATCAACTTGCCTAAACACCAACTAAGCCAGAGGTCTTCAAACATTTTAATGCCGAGACACCCCTGTCAAACCTTTTTTTTAGGCGTAGGGACCCCCTCCTGACAAAAATTTCTAGAACTTGGTACTCCTCATCATTGACAACTATTGACAACCATAAACGACCCCAATTCCCATAGCAAATCATTTTTACAGTGGGGAAATAATATTAAACAGTGTTTATCACACCAAAGGTTAGTGAGCGTGGAAGCGTTGTCAAAGGTGTGGCTAAAAACAAAGGGCCTCATTTATGAGGAATTGGCATAGGGCAACGCCACAAGTCGTCTTGCTGCGCTGGCATACGCTAATGTGAAAGGGCAGGAATGCACCTTATTTATGAAATATGGTGCATTCCTGTCCTTTCCCCCTGCGTTAATGCACAAATTGCTGCCTAGCGCCAATGTAGGCAGGATTGTTTTTGTGCCGGAAGGGTCATATTCCTGCCCAAAAACAATCCAGAGACGCATTTTCCTCTTTCTATGTGAGCTGCAGAATGCAACACACATGGAAAGAGGAAAAAACGAGGAGAAATGAAAACATTTCTCCTCGTTACGCCTGCTGTGGGGAGGCGTGAGGTTTTGGCGCTGCTCCAGGTTTACATTGTTTTGTAAATCTGGGGCAGCATCAAAATCCATGGGTGTTGCGTGGGAACACCCATCACAATGCACATGGAACACCTACTTGACAGACTAAGGCAAGGCAGCGACTTGCGCTGCTTTGTCTTGCTCCATATGTATGAGGCTACGTAAAGCCACGCAGGGTGACTTCTTGTTGCCTCATAGATATGATTGAGACACTTGTGCCACCGGAGCTTCAATAAAAAGTGATGCTCCAGTGGCGCAAGCATCTCACAAATCAGCCCCAAAATATTTTGTCCGTTTTTTAGTTCTTTCACCATCAGGTAGGTACATATAAAATAATGGGTAGCTTAAATGAAAACTAAAATTTTAAAAGCTGTTACTCAGTGGGAAATGCACTGTAGTACATTATGAAACCTTTATTAGTTAATGCACTGCAGAGGTCTGTGTGTAACCAGAGAGCCACAGAATTAAATTTGGTTGGCGCAGTGAAGAATAGTGACTTGTGTATTTTTAGTGCTACGAGGTCACAGCCTGTGACAGAAAGCACTGTGAATGTGTAAGTCAATATTTTATTTTTGCCTTACACACATTATAAGATAGACTGCTACAAACTGTGCAAATAGTTTTAGGATGAAATGGAGCTTCCAAAATGTAAATTTCAGTAATACCGGAGCATAAGTGATGCATTTTTTTTTTGCATAACTGTCCCTTTAACACCTCCTCAAGGATACTAAGCGCTGTGTAAATTATGATTAAAAGCATGCACTTCACAGCCCAGTTGTTAACTCTTTCTACTACCACCCAAAACAAAACCAAATCTTTGCCATCACAAAGCAATGAAGGCCAGAATCGCTCCCAAGCACCCTTTACATTTGCAGATTAACTCATAACACACGATTGCATTTCATTCAGGCAACCAGGCATGAAGGATTGTTTTACCTGTCTGCCCAGCCTCTTCTTTCACAGCACAGGAAACTCAATTAAACGTCAGCTGAAGCATTTTAAACATCGGAATGAAGCGTTGTGGTTTCCACAAGGAAGAGCACATGTTTTAGATTCCAGGCAGAAGTGAGTCCTGGAAATGCGTGACCCCCTTCCCAGGACTCCATGTCCCCCCTGGGGGTCGCGCCCCACAGATTGAAGACCTCTGAACTAAGCTGTAAAGATTCCAAGTAGCAACTGAAAAAACACCCCATTTCATCCCAGTTTGTCAAACTTCCATAGCTATTACAGAAATCTATCCTTTCTCAATTTCCTAAAATGGCTGCCCGCACGTCACGTAATGTGTGAAGCGGGTGTACCCACATTAAAGTCCGTCTTCGCTGTCTACAGTAGACACTGATGGAGTTACATTTCCTCAATATTGCTGCTAAACAGTACCAACAACACAGCATCACCGAACATGCTAAAATGCCACACGACAGCCACCACCAACTCAGCGTGTTGGCCCCCGGGCCAGTACGCAGGCCGCACCTTCCAGCATTCGCACTTCCAGCTCAGCATGTCGGCCCCCTTTGCCTTAGCATGCGGCCTTCACCTACTGGCAACTCCTTTTACACATGATGAAGCCTCAAATTGCTCAAGCTCCTGCGCGCTAGAGATCCTGTGTGCAGCAACCACAGTGAGAGGGATCTCATTGGACTCTCCGACAGGAAACGGTACCGTTAAAGCTTAACTCTCTATCCTAAGGAATATCTGCTTTATGTGAACTGACTCAAATATTAATGAAAATAAGTGAAAATGGTTTCACATATTAATTATTTATGCTCAAGCTCTTGAATTGTACATTCTTCTCTAGCTTAGCAAGCTCCAACTTCAGCTTTCTTCCATCCCTCCTGTCTGCCAGCTCCTATGTGGACAGGTTCCTGGAGACACTGCTCCCTGCTCTGGGAGCCACCACTACTTCCTGCATGTTGCTGGTCCTCCTACAGGCAGTTCCAGAGCCACCTCAGGCTCCAAAATCAGGTAATCCTCCTTCTCAGGAATTTACTGCTCCTCATCTAGGCCATGATTCCCTGCAACCTGGGTCTCTACCCAGGCCCTTAAGGCTTTCTGCAGCTCCTCCTTCCTGGTGAAGCGTCTCATAGAGACCTGAAACTCCTTGCAAAAGATCTCCACTTGAGCCACAGTATAAAACTCTAACTGGGCCAGATTAAACTCCACAACTTCAGTTGTAGGTGTTACTTCTCCAGATTGAGACATAATTTAGCAGAAAAAATCAAAAGGCCAATTAGTGAAAATTGAAAAAAAAACTCAAATTGGTCTTAGTATGGAGTTGTAGTGAACAAGCGTAACTATATGGTATTGCACAGACACAAGTCATATCCTCACCACTGATCGCCAATGTTAGAAATAGAATTTCTGGTTGGCTGAGGTATGCATCCAGGCCAGGCAGAAATCATCACTCTAGTCAGGTTAAGCTAAGTACACACTAAAAGATAGCCTGTGCTCACCCTCTGGTAGCTTGGCACAGAGCAGTCAGGCTTATCTAAAGAGGCAATGAGTAAAGTATTTGTGCAACACACACTATCATAATGAATACATCACATAAAAACGAGAAGGGAAACCTTGGGGAAACTGCGTTTCCTCCTTCGTAGCGGCAACAGCCGCCAAAATTTCATCATCAATTTTAGTCATAGATCTAGTAACTGCTGCTACCGAGCAATTGGCTACTGCAGATTTGGCTGCCTCATCAGTCAGAGAATTACCAACAGCGTGCGCTTCCACACATTGATGGCCCAATGTATGGATAACATGTGTGAGTGGCAAACGTTCCGTAAGAGCGGCCACTCAGACCCAAAGCTTTTTAGGCTTTATTGTGCTACCTTTAGAATTGTGAAAATCATTTTGTGTCCAGAAAAATAAGTTGTCATTGAAGGAACGTACACAGTAAAATGAATCACACACTACAAGTGTAGGGACGTCTGGATCAGCAAACTTAAGAGCCAATACTGAAGCACCTAGCTCTGCCCATTGTGCCGTGCAATCCCCAAGGGTTTGTGTGTGCACCAAGGAGGATTTGAAATCACCATCTACTATTGTGCCTGCCACAATTGCGCAGATTGCTGAATAAGCATGTTTAGAACCAATGGCTGGCTGTGCAGACCCATCTGTGTAAATAATGCATTTGTACTGTTCAAGAGGGAGCAATGATAAAGAAGGAGGATGAACATGTTCATATTATAAAAACTCCTGTGTTTGCAAAGAAGGGTCAAAGATAAAGTTGACATCAGCGGACGTCAAAGAACTAGGCCATTGTATCCAACGTGGATGTAAGGCTTTAGAATTCGGTACACTAGCCTTCATGACTGCTTCTAAAGCAGGCACCGGCGAAACCATGAAGATGGGTTTACCCTGAGCCAGAGAGCGTTGTTTCAGAATCACCATGTGTACTCCTGTCATAATTTGTTCTGTTGAAGAAAAACACATCTCTACTGAGGTGTACAAATGCGATTTGTAAGCTACGAGAACCGTGTCCCCCTCATTAAAAGTCACGTAGGTAAATCCTAACACACCTGGTACAATCCTTATGACCAAATTAGTGATATTGTCTCTAGTTAACAAGAATTGAGTTGCGGAGGACGTGGCCAGCCGGCAACCAAGATGGCCGCAATCGAGTAGAGCTCCTAAGCCGACGGAATAATCCCTCACAAATCCGTCACAAAGATCCGATGTTAGCCCAAAACTGATCCCACCCTGGTGATCCCCTTCCCGCCGGGCGGACTCTGTGAGAAGTTGGCCTGGTATATGCTGTCCACTAATTATAGTGGGCACCTTGCACCAGTCCAAACAACCCCTTATTGGAGATAGGTTAAAGACAACCTTATTGAAAGCTATCCTAGTGGTAGCTATGGAGAGCAGCCTTCAGGCTAAGTCTTGAAGGAATGTAAAGCAGCTTGTTTTACCAGTCTATAATCTCTTGAGTGACCAAATGAAAGAGCACCACACCGGGTATATATTCAAAATATATGTATTTATTGCTAAACACACCCCTCTAGTCTCTTTATGAGGCTAGAGTTCGAAAGTACATAAGTTAGAAGTTATTTAAACACAGTAATAGCACAAATACACGTTTGGGCCCTAGGGCGTACCAAACCATATACCAATAAAGTGGTATAAGAACCACGACTGAACTAGACACTAGGCCTAGAGCCTCTAGAAGTGCTTGGACCACAAGGAACCACCCAAGGTAGTGACACAGGGGACCCACGGGGGACGCGTGCAGTGTAAATACACAACCGCGATACGCCGTTGACTTCTATGGAGAAAGTCGTGATCGGGAAATTAGAGAAAAGGGACACTTAAAGGAGGACTTGGAGCAAACCCTTTGAGATCTAGGACTTTGAAGAGTCTCTACCCACGGGAGCACTGGAGAACTCGTGTTACCTCACCCAGGGAAGCCGGGTGCATAGGTGCCTTTCGGGGTCGGGTTTCGTCGTCGATTTGAATGGCGATCTGCTGCAAAGTGCTGCTGGCGACCAAGTGAAAAGTGTCCGGGTGGATCCAAGAGTGGATCGGAGTTCTGAAGAACCTGAAAGCAGAGGGGACAGAGTCTGGGTCACTAGCCAGTGACCAGGAAGGCGATGGACAGATGCCCACCGATGTCGAGTGCTTCAGGTGCGTTGACAGTCGTCTTGACTCTTCAGCCACGAGGTCAAGGAGGCGTTGTCGGTGACCAGGAGCAGGATTTGGGCTGGTACACGATGTCTGTCGAGTGCTAAGGTATTGGCGACCGGATTGGACCCAACAAGCCTTGGCAACGGCAAGTCTCGATGCAGAGGAAGATCGTCGATGGTGCAAACCAGCAAGGTCTGGGGAACTCACCCAGCAAGGGTAAGTGAGGGCAGGCCTGGAGCAACTAGGATGCCAAGTAAGAAAAAGATTGGTCTTCGTTAAGGGCTACTAGCCAACGGGCTAGCAACCCCGAAGGAGCCTCGAGACGCCGCACGTGGATCTGGCTCACAGGACACTCGTGGAGTGGAGGCCAGTGATCTTCGATGCAGTTGGTGCTGGACGCTAGGGCTACTCGGAGCCCAAAGCATGACTTCGGGGGAGACCCAGAAGAGGATGCACTTGCAAATGTGCTTGGTGTCCAGGGGTCACGGTCTCAAGTCACCCACGATAGCCACGGGCCTCAGCTTTGCTAGGGACTCAGGGTAGCCTCGGGGAAGTCTGAGAATCTACCTCTGGTGATGCGATGACTTCGGCATCCGGCGGGAGCTTCAGAAATGCGAACCAGACAGATGCTTCTTTGCTGCCTGCCAAGCAGGGGAGTCACTCCTTGACCCCAAGGGAGATTCTTCTGTCCTCTAATCGTGAGTAGAGCATAGAAGGTCCAGGATTCAGTTTCAGAGTTTCATCCAGGGATAATCTAAAGTCCTAAGGACTGGGTTCCTATACTTATACTAAGGATAGGGGTTGGACTACTCTGTGGCCCCACCTATGGGTGGGTCAGGGCAGAGGGGTGGCTACACCCCTTTCCCTTTGTCCAGTTCGCGCCAAAGCAGGGGCTGCAAGCCCCTGATCCGGTTTGAACTGGGGTATGCACAGGGACACCAAGTGTGCCCCCAGTGCAGGACTTCAAAGCACCCGAAAGTGCTCCCGCCCAGCCCCAATACACATTATCCTGTCTGGGGAGGTGGTCACACCTCCCTGGGACAGGAAACCTATTGTCCAGGCCTCCCCTGCCGGAGTTTCGTCCAGCAGCAGGAGGCCAGACTCGTGTCTGTGGCAGCAGCATCCATTTTGTGATGCCAGGGCTTTGGAAAGAAGTTACCGGGCTAGCCAGAGTTAACATGTCTTTCCCTCTAGAAGGGTGGAATGCTACCCCCGCTGCCAGAATTGGCGGGGGGTATTATTCCAAGATGTTTGACACCAAACACGACATGTTTAGGTGCAGCCATTCCAAAGTTAGCATTTAACGCGAGGTTATAATGCACTTAAGAGTATATGGTCAGGCTGCACTACAAACAGCATCAGAGAAGGGTCTCCAAATGCTGCAGAGGGGCCCTGCTCATGCAGGGGCACCCTCTCACATAGGAACCATGCACTCTGCCTTTAGGATTGATAAGGCCTGCCTTAGGAGTGACTTATAGGTTTATATGTGTGTATGTATTTAGTGATATAGGTAACCTATATCACAGTAAGGGGTGCATGCACCACCTTACCCAGGCTGCAGTAGCAGACCTGTGGTGTCAGTTTGGATGGCATTCCAGGGGTGGCATAATACATGCTGCAGCCCCTGGCAGGCCTCTGAGGTACCTATGCCCTTGGTACATAGTATACCATATACTAGGGACTTATAAGGGCACTCCAGATTCCAATCAGTGATGTGCCTAAGGCACATGGAAACCATTTTACAGAGAAAGCAGATAGACTGGGGCCCCGAATAGCAGGATCCCAGTCCAACTAAGTCATAAACCAGCAAAACACCCTAAAAAAAGTGGGGGCAACCATATAGTCAGATTCCACCTTCCTACATAACCCCCCCCCAAACGAAAGGAGATAAGGCTAACCTTGGCCAGTTGAGCCTTCATTGACTAAGTGGCCATATAAGGAAGCACCTGCACTAGCATGGTTGCCCCCTGTCTTATGGTCCACTAAGCAATCCCTCACCCTAAGGGTATGAGAGGGTCTCCACCATGGGGAATCACTACCTGTGGTGTGCTTAGGTAAAGTACAAGGCTGGTGAGGTGTCTGAGTAGGGAAGTGAGGCCCAAGGAATGTTGGTCTCAGCTTCCTCATGTGAGAAGTTGGCCTGGCATATGCTGTCCACTAATTATAGTGGGCACCTTGCACCAGTCCAAATCGACTCTTATGGTAGGTAGGTTAAAGACAACCTTATTGAAAGCTATCCTAGTGGTAGCTATGGAGAGCAGCCTTCAGGCTAAGTCTTGAAGGAATGTAAAGCAGCTTGTTTTACCAGTCTATAATCTCTTGAGTGACCAAATGAAAGAGCACCACACCAGGTATATATTCAAAATATATGTATTTATTACTAAACACACCCCTCTAGTCTCTTTATGAGGCTAGAGTTCGAAATACATAGGTTATAAGATCTTAAATCACAGTAATAGCACAAATACACGTTTGGGCCCTAGGGGCGTACCAAACCATATACCAATAAAGTGGTATGCGAACCACGACTGAACTAGACACTAGGCCTAGAGCCTCTAGAAGTGCTTGGACCACAAGGAACCACCCAAGGTAGTGACACAGGGGACCCACGGGAGACGCGTGCAGTGTAAATACACAACCGCGATACGCCGTTAACTTCTATGGAGAAAGTCGGGATCGGGAAAATAGAGGAAAGGGACACTTAAAAGAGGACTAGGACAAAACCCTTTGAGATCTAGGACTTTGAAGAGTCTCTACCCACGGGAGCACCGGAGTACTCGTGTTACCTCACCCAGGGAAGCCGGGTGCATAGGTGCCTTTCGGGGTCGGGTTTCGTCGTCGATTCGAATGGCGATCTGCTGCAAAGTGCTGCTGGCGGCCAAGAGAAAAGTGTCCGGGTGGATCCAAGAGTGGATCGGAGTTCTGGTGAACCTGAAAGCAGAGGGGACAGAGTCTGGGTCACTAGCCAGTGACCAGGAAGGCGATGGACAGATGCCCACCGATGTCGAGTGCTTCAGGTGCGTTGACGGTCGTCTTGACTCTTCAGCCACGAGGTCCGGGAGGCGTTGTCGGCAACCAGGAGCAGGATTCGGGCTGGTGCTCGATGTCTGTCGAGTGCTGAGGTGTCGGCGACCGGATTGGACCCAACAAGCCTTGGCAACGGCAAGTCTTGAGTAAGATGTAGATCGTCGATGGTGCAGACCAGCAAGGTCTGTGGAACTCACCCAGCGAGGGTAAGTGAGGGCAGGCCTGGAGCAACCAGGATGCCAAGTAAAGAAAAGATTGGCCTTCGTTAAGGGCTACTAGCCAACGGGCTAGCGACCGCGAAGGAGCCTCGTGACGCCGCACGT
The DNA here is from genome assembly GCA_963921515.1 of Calotriton arnoldi. Taxonomy (NCBI): domain Eukaryota; kingdom Metazoa; phylum Chordata; class Amphibia; order Caudata; family Salamandridae; genus Calotriton; species Calotriton arnoldi. The sequence goes on along the minus strand of CAWUFW010007816.1, from coordinate 833,839 downwards.
GGAGCTGGCTTACAGGACACTCGTGGAGTGGGGGCCAGTGATCTTCGGTGCAGGTGGTGCTGGAGGCTAGGGCTACTCGGAGCCCAAAGCACGACTTCTTGGGAGACCCAGAAGATGGTGCACTTGCAAGTGTGCTCGGTGTCCAGGGGTCACGGTCTCAAGTCACCCACGATAGCCACGGGCCTCAGCTTTGCTGGGGACTCAGGGTAGCCTCGGGGAAGTCTGAGAATCCACCTCTGGTGATGCGATGACTTCGGCGTCCGACGGGAGCTTCAGTAATGCGAACTGGACAGATGCTTCTTTGGTGCCTGCCAAGCAGGGGAGTCACTCCTTGACCCCAAGGGAGATTCTTCAGTCCTCTAATCGTGAGTAGAGCGTCGAAGGTCCAGGATTCAGTTTCAGAGTTTCGTCCAGGTATAATCTAATCTTGCTGTGGCAAGGGTTCCCCATTTTAACCAGTAAAACAGGGAGGGACTAACTCTATGACCCCACCTATGGGAGGGTCAAGGGAGGGGGTGGCTACACCCACTTCCCTTTGTCCAGTTTCGCGCCAGAGCAGGGGCAGGTAGCCCCTGAGCTGGTTTGAACTGGCATATGCACAGAGGAGCCTTTTGCTCCCCCAGTGCAGGACTTCAAAGCACTCTAAGAGTGCACCCACCCAGCCCCAATACACATTATCCTGTCTGGGGAGGTGGTCACACCTCCCTGCAACAGGAAACCTATTGTCCAGGCCTCCCCTGCCGGAGTTTCGTCCAGCAGCAGGAGGTCAGACTTGTGTCTGTGGCAGCAGCATCCATTTTGTGATGCCAGGGCTTCAGAAAGAAGTTACCGGGTAAGCCAGAGTTAACATGTCTTTCCCTCTAGAAGGGTGGAATGCTATCCCCGCCGCCAGGATTGGCGGGGGGGTAGTATTCCAAGATGTTTGACACCAAACACGACATGTTTAGGTGCAGCCATTCCAAAGTTAGCATTTTACCGCGAGGATATAATGCGCTTAAGAGTATATGGTCAGGCTGCACTACAAACAGCATCAGAGATGGTCTCCGAACGCTGCAGAGGGGCCCTGCTCATGCAGGGGCACCCTCTCACATAGGAACCATGCACTCTGCCTTTAGGATTGATAAGGCCTGCCTTAGGAGTGACTTATAGGTTTATATGTGTGTATGTATTTAGTGATATAGGTAACCTATATCACAGTAAGGAGTGCATGCACCACCTTACCCAGGCTGCAGTAGCAGACCTGTGGTGTCAGTTTGGATGGCCTTCCAGGGGTGGCATAATACATGCTGCAGCCCCTGGCAGGCCTCTGAGGTACCTATGCCCTTGGTACATAGTATACCATATACTAGGGACTTATAAGGGCACTCCAGATTCCAATCAGAGATGTGCCTAAGGCACATGGAAACCTTTTACAGAGAAAGCAGATAGACTGGGGCCCTGAATAGCAGGATCCCAGTCCAACTAAGTCATAAACCAGCAAAACACCATAAAAAAAGTGGGGGCAACCATATAGTCAGATTCCACCTTCCTACATAACCCCCCCAAACGAAAGGAGATAAGGCTAACCTTGGCCAGTTGAGCCTATATTGACTAAGTGGCCATATAAGGAAGCACCTGCACTAGCATGGTTGCCCCCTATGTTATGGTCCACTAAGCAATCCCTCACCCTAAGGGTATGAGAGGGTCTCCACCATGGGGATTTACTACCTGTGGTGTGCTTAGGTAAAGTACAAGGCTGGTGAGGTGTCTGAGTAGAGAAGTGAGGCCCTAGGAATGTTGGCCTCAGCTTCCTCAGATCACTGGTCACCATGTATGCCTGTCTTTCCATGACTGAGTTGCACTTTGCTCTAAGGGTCAACCTTTGGCTGCCTACAGCTGGGGGTTGGGTCCCTTTGGATGGAACACTGGAGGGACATGGCAGGTTTGGAACCTTCTGGTCCCAGGTTTGCCCTTGCCTACCAGAGTCCTTCTGGGGAGGTCCCTACATAAAGGTATGGGGGATCCCTCAGTGTGTAGAGGAATTTTCACCTGGCTAGGGCTACTAGACTGGGTGCCCCTAATCTGCTGATGGGGGCTTCCTCTGGACAGGGGGCCCTGGGGGTCCACTGACCTCCCTGACCTCTGCAGCCCTGGGCTGACTGAGGCAGGGTAGAGAGGGGCAGGTTACCTGCTCCAGACTGGGTACCACCTTGGAAGGGTCCTCTGCCATCAGGGGTGTGGCCAGGCCAGGCCTGACTACCTCTGTGGCAGTTCCTTCACTAGGGGTAGGGTCAGTTCCCTGAGGAGGCTGACCCTTACCTACTGTCTGGGGGGAAGAAGACTTTTCTTCAACCCTTGTGCTCTCTTTTGGGGGAGAGTGGGCCATTCTTTCAGGCTCCATCTCTCCAAATTCTTGGGCTGGGGCTGTGGCCATCACAGCCCCACTAACCTTTACAGGGACGCCCAACATCCTAAGATGGGTTTGGTGTTCAACTTCAGCCCAGGCTGAAATTTCCAAATCATTGCCCATCAGGCAATCTACAGGTAAGGTGGGGGACACTGCCACTCTCTTTGGGCCTGTGACCCCCTCCCAGCTGAGATTGACTATGGCCATGGGGTGATCTGTTCTGACACCATCAATGTTGGTCACCTGGTATTTAAACTCAGGTAAAAGCTGGTGAGGGGGACTAGTTTCCCTGCCACCATGGTGACACTAGCCCCTGTGTCCCTAAATGCCACAGCTTTCTGACCATTAATCCTTGGCTCCAATCTGTACCTGCCCAATGCTATGGGACCCATGGTAAAGGTGGCAAATCCTATTCCACCATCAGAGTCAGAGGAGTCTGTTGAGGGGTCCCTGTCTAAACTAGGGCCCACCTCTGTTCCTCTTGCAAAAGCACCCAACTTTTTGGGTGCACTACTCCCAACTGGAGGATTACTACTGGTAGTACCAGGAGGGGTGGTAGTAGTTGTGGGAGGAACATTTTCTTTATTGCCAATCCTGGGGCAACTGGGATCAGTTTTCCAGTGCCCAGGCTTTTTACAGACATGGCAATAGGGTTTCTTTTCAGGAGAGGAAGGAGTTTGGGACCCACCCCCAGAAGAGGAATTTTGGGGCCCTGTAGGGGACTTATCCTTAGATTTATCCCCACCTTTCTCTTGGGACTTAGTAGAATCTTTCTTCTGGTCACCACCCTGATTTCTAGTTTTTACTCTGGTTCTGACCCATTTGTCTGCCTTCTTTCCCAATTCTTGGGGAGAGGTCAGATCAGAGTCCACCAGATACTGGTGCAAAAGCTGGTTTTGACAATTATTAAGGATCTGCTCCCTCATAATCAAATTGTACAATCCTAAAAAGTCATGCACTTTGTTGCCATGTATCCAACCTTCCAGAGCCTTTGTAGCACAATCTACAAAATCAACCCAGTCTTGAGTCTGAGCTTTTGGGTGTCTCTGAACTTCAACCTATACTGTTCAGTGGTTAGGCCAAACCCATCTATCAGAGCACTCTTCAAGACTGTGTAATTGTCAGCATCCTCTTCTCTTACAGTGAGGAGCTTGTCTCTACCTTTGTCTGCAAAGGAGAGCCACAAGATTGCTGCCCACTGCCTCTGGGGGACCTTCTGAACTTTACAGGCCCTCTCCAGTGCAGTTATCCATTTGTGGATGTCATCCCCACTCTGGTAGGGAGGGACAATCTTGTTTAGGTTTCTATGGTCATAAGACCTGTCCCTATCTCTAGGGATATTGCTGCCACCATGGGACTCTAGTCCCAACTTTCTTCTCTCTCTAAGGAGATCTAGGGATTCCCTATCTAAAGCCAATTGCTTTTTTCTGATTTCCAGCTGAGTTTCCTCATACTGGACCAGCCTCTTTCTTCTCTCATGAGAGGATTCCCTCCTGTGAGATGAGACAGAGCTCCATATAGAGGTGCCAGAGTGGTTAGACTCCTGAGAAGGAGATCTAGACCTCCTGGGCACACTCTTAATCCTTCCTGGGGGGACAAAGAGGGCATCATTCTGCTCATCCTCATCATCATCCACAGGAGGGATTGGGTTATCCAGGTCAGGGTCATTGTCACCCTCCTGGCCAGTTTCAGAGGGGGGGCTGGGGGTATTGGTACCCCTGGTCCCTTCCTCATCTTCTGCCCCACCCTCAGCTCCTACCCCTTCAGTCCCTACAGGCTTACTAAGGTCATAAGCCACCAACAACTCCTTGAGGTGTTGGGTGGTGGGGCTTTGGCCTGTCCTTATTTTTCTCAAGTTACATAAAGCTCTCAATTCCAAGAATGGGAGTGTATCATACTTGGAGGGTGGAAGCTCAATGGCTTCCTGCAAGGATTCTTTGGATCCTGCCCTTAAAGACATTACTAGTGTGGTGTGGTGTATGCACTACCTACTCTAGTGTGGCCTACTAAACTCTCTTGAGTTGTAGAAAGGGTTGTGCTATCACTTAACACACAACTTTAAGTTCAGTAGAACTTACTGTTATTCTAAGCTTAATTTATATGTACCTTAGGTACCTTTAGTGGTTTTCAGTTGATCAATTCAATTGAGATTATCTGGTAAAACAATAGCAAGCTGGAATCCCACACGCTGCACACCAATGTGAGAAGTTGGCCTGGCATATGCTGTCCACTAATTATAGTGGGCACCTTGCACCAGTCCAAATCGACTCTTATGGTAGGTAGGTTAAAGACAACCTTATTGAAAGCTATCCTAGTGGTAGCTATGGAGAGCAGCCTTCAGGCTAAGTCTTGAAGGAATGTAAAGCAGCTTGTTTTACCAGTCTATAATCTCTTGAGTGACCAAATGAAAGAGCACCACACCAGGTATATATTCAAAATATATGTATTTATTACTAAACACACCCCTCTAGTCTCTTTATGAGGCTAGAGTTCGAAATACATAGGTTATAAGATCTTAAATCACAGTAATAGCACAAATACACGTTTGGGCCCTAGGGGCGTACCAAACCATATACCAATAAAGTGGTATGCGAACCACGACTGAACTAGACACTAGGCCTAGAGCCTCTAGAAGTGCTTGGACCACAAGGAACCACCCAAGGTAGTGACACAGGGGACCCACGGGAGACGCGTGCAGTGTAAATACACAACCGCGATACGCCGTTAACTTCTATGGAGAAAGTCGGGATCGGGAAAATAGAGGAAAGGGACACTTAAAAGAGGACTAGGACAAAACCCTTTGAGATCTAGGACTTTGAAGAGTCTCTACCCACGGGAGCACCGGAGTACTCGTGTTACCTCACCCAGGGAAGCCGGGTGCATAGGTGCCTTTCGGGGTCGGGTTTCGTCGTCGATTCGAATGGCGATCTGCTGCAAAGTGCTGCTGGCGGCCAAGAGAAAAGTGTCCGGGTGGATCCAAGAGTGGATCGGAGTTCTGGTGAACCTGAAAGCAGAGGGGACAGAGTCTGGGTCAGTAGCCAGTGACCAGGAAGGCGATGGACAGATGCCCACCGATGTCGAGTGCTTCAGGTGCGTTGACGGTCGTCTTGACTCTTCAGCCACGAGGTCCGGGAGGTGTTGTCGGCAACCAGGAGCAGGATTCGGGCTGGTGCTCAATGTCTGTCGAGTGCTGAGGTGTCGGCGACCAGATTGGACCCAACAAGCTTTGGCAACGGCAAGTCTCGAGTAAGATGTAGATCGTCGATGGTGCAGACCAGCAAGGTCTGTGGAACTCACCCAGCGAGGGTAAGTGAGGGCAGGCCTGGAGCAACCAGGATGCCAAGTAAAGAAAAGATTGGCCTTCGTTAAGGGCTACTAGCCAACAGGCTAGCGACCGCGAAGGAGCCTCGTGACGCTGCACGTGGAGCTGGCTTACAGGACACTCGTGGAGTGGGGGCCAGTGATCTTCGGTGCAGGTGGTGCTGGAGGCTAGGGCTACTCGGAGCCCAAAGCACGACTTCTTGGGAGACCCAGAAGATGGTGCACTTGCAAGTGTGCTCGGTGTCCAGGGGTCATGGTCTCAAGTCACCCACGATAGCCACGGGCCTCAGCTTTGCAGGGGTCTCAGGGTAGCCTCGGGGAAGTCTGAGAATCCACCTCTGGTGATGCGATGACTTCGGCGTCCGACGGGAGCTTCAGTAATGCGAACCGGACAGATGCTTCTTTGGTGCCTGCCAAGCAGGGGAGTCACTCCTTGACCCCAAGGGAGATTCTTCAGTCCTCTAATCGTGAGTAGAGCGTCGAAGGTCCAGGATTCAGTTTCAGAGTTTCGTCCAGGTATAATCTAATCTTGCTGTGGCAAGGGTTCCCCATTTTAACCAGTAAAACAGGGAGGGACTAACTCTATGACCCCACCTATGGGAGGGTCAAGGGAGGGGGTGGCTACACCCACTTCCCTTTGTCCAGTTTCACGCCAGAGCAGGGGCAGGTAGCCCCTGAGCTGGTTTGAACTGGCATATGCACAGAGGAGCCTTTTGCTCCCCCAGTGCAGGACTTCAAAGCACTCTAAGAGTGCACCCACCCAGCCCCAATACACATTATCCTGTCTGGGGAGGTGGTCACACCTCCCTGCAACAGGAAACCTATTGTCCAGGCCTCCCCTGCCGGAGTTTCGTCCAGCAGCAGGAGGTCAGACTTGTGTCTGTGGCAGCAGCATCCATTTTGTGATGCCAGGGCTTCAGAAAGAAGTTACCGGGTAAGCCAGAGTTAACATGTCTTTCCCTCTAGAAGGGTGGAATGCTACCCCCGCCGCCAGGATTGGCGGGGGGTAGTATTCCAAGATGTTTGACACCAAACACGACATGTTTAGGTGCAGCCATTCCAAAGTTAGCATTTTACCGCGAGGATATAATGCGCTTAAGAGTATATGGTCAGGCTGCACTACAAACAGCATCAGAGATGGTCTCCGAACGCTGCAGAGGGGCCCTGCTCATGCAGGGGCACCCTCTCACATAGGAACCATGCACTCTGCCTTTAGGATTGATAAGGCCTGCCTTAGGAGTGACTTATAGGTTTATATGTGTGTATGTATTTAGTGATATAGGTAACCTATATCACAGTAAGAGGTGCATGCACCACCTTACCCAGGCTGCAGTAGCAGACCTGTGGTGTCAGTTTGGATGGCCTTCCAGGGGTGGCATAATACATGCTGCAGCCCCTGGCAGGCCTCTGAGGTACCTATGCCCTTGGTACATAGTATACCATATACTAGGGACTTATAAGGGCACTCCAGATTCCAATCAGAGATGTGCCTAAGGCACATGGAAACCTTTTACAGAGAAAGCAGATAGACTGGGGCCCTGAATAGCAGGATCCCAGTCCAACTAAGTCATAAACCAGCAAAACACCATAAAAAAAAGTGGGGGCAACCATATAGTCAGATTCCACCTTCCTACACCTCAGATCACTGGTCACCATGTATGCCTGCCTTTCCATGACTGAGTTGCACTTTGCTCTAAGGGTCAACCTTTGGCTGCCTACAGCTGGGGGTTGGGCCCCTTTGGATGGACTACTGGAGGGACATGGCAGGTTTGGAACCTTCTGGTCCCAGGTTTGCCCTTGCCTACCAGAGTCCTTCTGGGGAGGTCCCTACATAAAGGTATGGGGGATCCCTCAGTGTGTAGAGGAGTCTTCACCTGGCTAGGGCTACTAGCCTGGGTGCCCCTAATCTGCTGATGGGGGTTCCTCTGGACAGGGGGCCCTGGGGGTCCACTGACCTCCCTGACCTCTGCAGCCCTGGGCTGACTGAGGCAGGGTAGAGAGGGGCTGGTTACCTGCTCCAGACTGGGTACCACCTTGGAAGGGTCCTCTGCCATCAGGGGTGTGGCCAGGCCAGGCCTGACTACCTCTGTGGCAGTTCCTTCACTAGGGGTAGGGTCAGTTCCCTGAGGAGGCTGACCCTTACCTACTGTCTGGGGGAAGAAGACTTTTCTTCAACACTTGTGCTCTCTTTGGGGGAGAGTGGGCCATTCTTTCAGGCTCCATCTCTCCAAATTCTTGGGCTGGGGCTGTGGCCATCACAGCCCCACTAACTTTACAGGGACGCCCAACATCCTAAGGTGGGTTTGGTGTTCAACTTCAGCCCAGGCTGAAATCTCCAGATCATTGCCCATCAGGCAATCTACAGGTAAGGTGGGGGACACCGCCACTCTCTTTGGGCCTGTGACCCCCTCCCAGCTGAGCTTGACTATGGCCATGGGGTGATCTGTTCTGACACCATCAATGTTGGTCACCTGGTATTTAAACTCAGGTAAAAGCTGGTGAGGGGGGACTAGTTTCCCTGCCAACATGGTGACACTAGCCCCTGTGTCCCTAAATGCCACAGCTTTCTGACCATTAATCATTGGCTCCTGTCTGTACCTGCCCATTGCTGTGGGACCCATGGTAAAGGTGGCAAATCCTACACCACCATCAGAGTCAGAGGAGTCTGTTGAGGGGTCCCTGTCTAAACCAGGGCCCACCTCTGTTCCTGTTGCAAAAGCACCTAACTTTTTGGGTGCACCACTCCCAACTGGAGGATTACTACTGGTAGTACCAGGAGGGGTGGTAGTAGTTGTTGGAGGAACATTTTCTTTATTGCCAATCCTGGGGCAACTGGGATCAGATTTCCAGTGCCCAGGCTTTTTACAGACATGGCAATATGGTTTCTTTTCAGGAGAGGAAGGAGTTTGGGACCCACCCCCAGAAGAGGAATTTTGGGGCCCTGTAGTGGACTTATCCTTGGATTTATCCCCACCTTTCTCTTGGGACTTACTAGAATCTTTCTTCTGGTCACCACCCTGATTTTTAGTTTTTACTCTGGTTCTGACCCATTTGTCTGCCTTCTTTCCCAATTCTTGGGGAGAGGTCAGATCAGAGTCCACCAGATACTGGTGCAAAAGCTGGTTTTGACAATTATTAAGGATCTGCTCCCTCATAATCAAATTGTACAATCCTAAAAAGTCATGCACTTTGTTGCCATGTATCCGACCTTCCAGAGCCTTAGTAGCACAATCTACAAAATCAACCCAGTCTTGAGTCTGAGCTTTTGGGTGTCTCTGAACTTCAACCTATACTGTTCAGTGGTTAGGCCAAACCCATCTATCAGAGCACTCTTCAAGACTGTGTAATTGTCAGCATCCTCTTCTCTTACAGTGAGGAGCTTGTCTCTACCTTTGTCTGCAAAGGAGAGCCACAAGATTGCTGCCCACTGCTTCTGGGGGACCTTCTGAACTTTACAGGCCCTCTCCAGTGCAGTTATCCATTTGTGGATGTCATCCCCACTCTGGTAGGGAGGGACAATCTTGTTTAGGTTTCTATGGTCATAAGACCTGTCCCTATCTCTAGGGATATTGCTGCCACCATGGGACTCTAGTCCCAACTTTCTTCTCTCTTTGTAGAGATCTAGGAACTCCCTGTCTATAGCCAGTTGCTGTTTTCTGAGTTCAAGCTGAGCTTCCTCATATTGAATCAGCCTCTTTCTTCTCTCATGAGAGGATTCCCTCCTATGAGAGGAGACAGAGGTCCCTATTGAGGTGCCAGAGTGGTTAGACTCCTGAGAAGGAGATCTAGACTTTCTGGGCACACTCATAATCCTTCCTGGGGGGCAAAGTGGGGATCATCCTGATCTTCCTCTTCATCGTCCACAGGAGGGATTGGGTTATCCAGGTCAGGGTCATTGTCACCCTCCTGGCCAGTTTCAGAGGGGGGATGGGGGTATTGCTACCCCTGGCCCCTCCCTCATCTTCTGCCCCACCCTCAGCTCCTACCCCTTCAGTCCCCAAGGGCTTACTGAGATCATAAGCTACCAACAACTCTTTAAGGTGTTGGGTGGTGGGACTTTGGCCTGTCCTCAATTTCCTCAAGTTACATAATGCTCTCAATTCCAAGAATGGGAGTGTATCATACGTGGAGAGAAGAAGCCCAGTGGCTTCTGGCAAGGATTCTTTAGGTCCTTCCTTTAAAGACATTACTAGTGTGGTGTGGTGTATGCACTACCTACTCTAGTGTGGCCTATTAAACTCTCTTGAGTTGTAGAAAGGGTGTGCTGTCCCTTAACACACAACTCTAAGTTCAGTAGAACTTACTGTATTCTAAGCTTAAATTATATGTACCTTAGGTACCTTTAGTGGTTTTCAGTTGATCAATTCAATTGAGATTATCTGGTAAAACAATAGCAAGCTGGAATCCCACACGCTGCACACCAATGTGAGAAGTTGGCCTGGTATATGCTGTCCACTAATTATAGTGGGCACCTTGCACCAGTCCAAACAACCCCTTATTGGAGATAGGTTAAAGACAACCTTATTGAAAGCTATCCTAGTGGTAGCTATGGAGAGCAGCCTTCAGGCTAAGTCTTGAAGGAATGTAAAGCAGCTTGTTTTACCAGTCTATAATCTCTTGAGTGACCAAATGAAAGAGCACCACACCGGGTATATATTCAAAATATATGTATTTATTGCTAAACACACCCCTCTAGTCTCTTTATGAGGCTAGAGTTCGAAGTACATAAGTTAGAAGTTATTTAAACACAGTAATAGCACAAATACACGTTTGGGCCCTAGGGGCGTACCAAACCATATACCAATAAAGTGGTATAAGAACCACGACTGAACTAGACACTAGGCCTAGAGCCTCTAGAAGTGCTTGGACCACAAGGAACCACCCAAGGTAGTGACACAGGGGACCCACGGGGACGCGTGCAGTGTAAATACACAACCGCGATACGCCGTTGACTTCTATGGAGAAAGTCGTGATCGGGAAATTAGAGAAAAGGGACACATAAAGGAGGACTTGGAGCAAACCCTTTGAGATCTAGGACTTTGAAGAGTCTCTACCCACGGGAGCACCGGAGTACTCGTGTTACCTCACCCAGGGAAGCCGGGTGCATAGGTGCCTTTCGGGGTCGGGTTTCGTCGTCGATTTGAATGGCGATCTGCTGCAAAGTGCTGCTGGCGACCAACTGAAAAGTGTCCGGGTGGATCCAAGAGTGGATTGGAGTTCTGAAGAACCTGAAAGCAGAGGGGACAGAGTCTGGGTCACTAGCCAGTGACCAGGAAGGCGATGGACAGATGCCCACCGATGTCGAGTGCTTCAGGTGCGTTGATGGTCGTCTTGACTCTTCAGCCACGAGGTCCAGGAGGCGTTGTTGGCAACCAGGAGCAGGATTCAGGCTGGTACACAAAGTCTGTCGAGTGCTGAGGTGTCGGCGACCGGATTGGACCCAACAAGCCTTGGCAACGGCAAGTCTAGATACAGAGGAAGATCGACGATGGTGCAGACCAGCAAGGTCTGGGGAACTCACCCAGCGAGGGTAAGTGAGGGCAGGCCTGGAGCAACCAGGATGCCAAGTAAAAAAAAGATTGGCCTTCGTTAAGGGCTACTAGCCAACGGGCTAGCAACCGCAAAGGAGCCTCAAGACGCCGCACGTGGATCTGGCTCACAGGACACTCTTGGAGTGGAGGCCAGTGATCTTCGGTGCAGTTGGTGCTGGAGGCTAGGGCTACCTGAAGCCCAAAGCACGACTTCGGGGAGACCCAGAAGAGGATGCACTTGCAAATGTGCTTGGTGTCCAGGGGTCACGGTCTCAAGTCACCCACGATAGCCACGGGCCTCAGCTTTGCTGGGGACTCAGGAGTAGCCTCGGGGAAGTCTGAGAATCCACCTCTGGTGATGCGATGACTTCGGCGTCCGGCGGGAGCTTCAGAAATGCGAACCGGACAGATGCTTCTTTGGTGCCTGCCAAGCAGGGGAGTCACTCCTTGACCCCAAGGGAGATTCTTCTGTCCTCTAATCGTGAGTAGAGCGTCGAAGGTCCAGGATTCAGTTTCAGAGTTTCGTCCAGGGATAATCTAAAGTCCTAAGGACTGGGTTCCTATACTTATACTAAGGATAGGGGTTGGACTACTCTGTGGCCCCACCTATGGGTGGGTCAGGGCAGAGGGGTGGCTACACCCCTTTCCCTTTGTCCAGTTCGCGCCAAAGCAGGGGCTGCAAGCCCCTGATCCGGTTTGAACTGGGGTATGCACAGGGACACCAAGTGTGCCCCCAGTGCAGGACTTCAAAGCACCCGAAAGTGCTCCCGCCCAGCCCCAATACACATTATCCTGTCTGGGGAGGTGGTCACACCTCCCTGGGACAGGAAACCTATTGTCCAGGCCTCCCCTGCCGGAGTTTCGTCCAGCAGCAGGAGGCCAGACTCGTGTCTGTGGCAGCAGCATCCATTTTGTGATGCCAGGGCTTTGGAAAGAAGTTACCGGGCTAGCCAGAGTTAACATGTCTTTCCCTCTAGAAGGGTGGAATGCTACCCCCACCGCCAGAATTGGCGGGGGGGGTAGTATTCCAAGATATTTGACACCAAACACGACATGTTTAGGTGCAGCCATTCCAAAGTTAGCATTTAACGCGAGGTTATAATGCGCTTAAGAGTATATGGTCAGGCTGCACTACAAACAGCATCAGAGAAGGGTCTCCGAACGCGGAAGATGGGCCCTGGTCATGCAGGGGCACCCTCTCACATAGGAACCATGCACTCTGCCTTTAGGATTGATAAGGCCTGCCTTAGGAGTGACTTATAGGTTTATATGTGTGTATGTATTTAGTGATATAGGTAACCTATATCACAGTAACGGGTGCATGCACCACCTTACCCAGGCTGCAGTAGCAGACCTGTGGTGTCAGTTTGGATGGCATTCCAGGGGTGGCATAATACATGCTGCAGCCCCTGGCAGGCCTCTGTGGTACCTATGCCCTTGGTACATAATATACCATATACTAGGGACTTACAAGGGCACTCCAGATTCCAATCAGTGATGTGCCTAAGGCACATGGAAACCATTTTACAGAGAAAGCAGATAGACTGGGGCCCCGAATAGCAGCAGGATCCCAGTCCAACTAAGTCATAAACCAGCAAAACACCATGAAAAAAGTGGGGGCAACCATATAGTCAGATTCCACCTTCCTACAGACTCGAGCCCGAAATTGCAATCCCCGGGTGTCCTGGGTTTGAGAAGGAGTCGTCAGCGGACCTCGGTGATCGCTGTGTGCAGCCCCGGGGCCATCGGGGGGCGAGGCGGCCACGCCTGGTCTGGGACGCCCTGAAATAATATCGGGCGCAAATCCAGTGGCGATGCTCCGGATTGGGCCCCCCGCCCTCCTGCGATTGGAGTAATCCCGAAGGAGACGCAGCCGTATGATTCGTAGCGGCTGCCCGAGACGAGTGGAGGCGGGCGCCATTGCAGGTATGCAATTGAGGATCGGCTGAGTGAGGCGCTTTACACTGGACCGGTTTGGACAAGTCGTGGAGCAGCCGATAGGAGCTGTAAGACCTCTAGACGGGCGACCCCTCCCACCCCCCCACGAAGGTACCATAACGCCGAGCCTTGACGTACCGCGCTTTGGAGTCGAGGCAGGGGACCGGGAATGGCAGTTTGCTCCAAGAGGTGGGAAGATGAGAGCCACTTTGGTCAAGCTGATGGGGTCTGTTGGCTGAATTTAAGCAAGCAATATTAGAGAAGGAAATAGCGAGGAATTGAGGTGAGCGGTGGGCGTCTCGCTGTAACTTTTGCCCCGGGACTTCCCCAAGGCACCGCCATTTTGGGACATGATGAAGCACAGCGCGCAGGGCCAGCGGCTGTGTTTTTTGCTTCTGGAGCGGATTGAGGTGGGGAATCTCTCACCTGTAATGCAGTAAGATCCGAACTATACTTTCAGACAACATAATTGCATTAAACTCCTCTTTGTCATACGATCAGCGAGGGTGTTTCTCCCTTTGAGACGACTGAAGCAGGGAGTCTCTTACGGATAGTGATGTAAGATCTGAACTGTACATACAGACAACATATGGCATTAAGCTCCTCTCTGCCAAACGCCAAAAGCGACCAACATTGTAGATTTTAATTAGCATTTGCACAAATGGCGACAATAAAAGGTCCAAAACAAACGCACCAGACTAAACTGGATAAATATGCGCAATCCAGGACATAACATCCGGAGCACAAACATGACGGGCAGGGTGGAAAGCAGCCGGCGGGGGGGACGCTCCAACCCTCCAGGACATCATGGAGGCCATACAAGGTATACGCACGACCCTGGAGCACAAAATTGACACAGTCACGACAGAGGTGACGCTGATGCCTGCAGACCTTCGCAACCTGGGAGACAGGGTGAAAGCCACAGAGGACTCTGTCTCTACTCTTCAATCCTCCACAAAAGAGTTAGAGCTTACGGTGAAGAAACTTCAAGTAACTACTGCGATCTAGAAACAAAGCTAGAAGATTATGAAGGACATGCCTGCAGAAATAATGTTCGCATTTTGGGTGTACCGGAAGGAGCGGAGGAACAGGCTACTGATTTATTTGTCGAAGACCTTGTACAGAACCACCTGCAGCCCCGAACGCTCTCCCAATATTTTTCAGTCGAACGTGCCCATAGGGTGCCAGGGGTGCCTCCGAAGCCGGGTGCGCCTCAGCGCCCTATCTTGGCCAGGATATTCACCTACAGGGACAGCGATATAATTCTCCAAACAGCACGAGCGTCTCCCCGCTAAAATTTGAAAACTCCACAATCACCTTCTTTCCGGACTTCACAGTTAAGGTTCAGAAAATGTGGAGATCCTTCTTGGAGGTGAAACGGGTCCTGCGTGAGAAGAACATAAAGTATGCAATGCTTTTCCCAGCAAAGCTGCGGGTGACAGCGGAGGGGATGTCCTGGTTTTTCCTGTCTCCAGAAGAAACATGGGACTGGCTGGAGGGGTGGAGAACCCCTGGAGTCCCTAGATCAAACTCACAACGACTTACACGGGTGCAGGACTCATGACAGGACACTTGGGGACCAAAAGAAGGCCCAAGAAAAGACTCAGGACAAGGTGGCGCTGCTAAACAGAGGAGGGGGTCACTGGACGCTGTCTGAGAGAGGTTTGGTCTGCCGGGGCGGGAGGGAGGTGGGTTCCGGAGTCTAACGATGAAGTAGACAACAGTTATATCTTTTACATATGGGTGGGGTGGTGAAATACGGCAATGACGGCCTAACCAGTTCCTTGCTTCTCATAATGTGTCAAAGGTATTGACAGACAGAATTCCAAAAGGTCTGGTGTGGGTTGTTTGCTACATATTTGACAAGAGGGCTTACTGAAAATTGGTTTAGGGGGATCTGGGACTGTTGGTGTGGCCCGTCTAGGCCGCGTTCCCCTATGCAAAGTTTGAAGGGTAAGGGTAAACAGGTGCTCTGCAAAGTTGGGGGGTGGGCAGTTTGGAGTCAACGTTGCAGGGAGGCAGGGAAGGGGGAGGGTTTGGGGAAGTCCCCTTGGGATTGTTGTGGTATATTTTATTGTTTATTATGTTTCAAAATGCTATTGGTTGACAGTGCATGGAAGATACGTGACCTAACGTTAGATAGACTCACATCGCATTGGGTTGGACAACGGGCCTTACCATTGTTACCTACACACGGGCGGGCAAAGACGGGGTGTCCGTGGCTACACTGTTTTGAGAAATCCACGATACTGAGCATACCACCCACGTGACCGGAAATATGGGAAGCAGTTCACAACAGGGCCGCATCAAAATACTTTCCTGGAATGTTAATGGATTGGGAGATAGAATAAAGCGGGGAATTGTACTGCAATATGTAAAAGACAGGCCCCTGATGTGGTACTGCTACAAGAGACCCACATACAGGGAACCTCGTATGGCGCTTTGAATAGATGGGGATACAAGTTAGTGGCCCATGCAGGATACACGAGGGGGTCGAGAGGGGTGGGGATCCTCCTTCGCAATTCATTCCCCTTTAAGGTTCAAACAGTGATGCAGGATCCCATGAGTAGATTTGTAACCCTTACGGGTCATTGGGAGGGCAGGCTATTCAATATCACCTCCCTTTACGTCCCACCTAGACTGCACTCCTCAACCTTGGCTGATCTGGGATCTCATATGCTTAATCTTCCAGCGGGAGAATCGTTGATTGGGGGGACTGTAATGCGGCTCTCAATGGTGACTTAGATAGAAACCCCCCGAAGCAGGGAGAGGCGGCTGGCAGGACGTTGGGAGAGTTCTTAAAAGCAGTGGGGCTTGTGGATATCTGGAGAGCATACAACCCCTCATCCCTCCAATATACCTTCCATATGGGAGTCTGTCTAGGATAGACTATATACTGGGTAGGGCCGAACAGCATGCTATGTTTAGTGAGGTAACTCATCTTCCTAGAGGCCTCTTGGACCACTCCCCGGTCACGGTCACCTATAGAGGCTACCCCTCGGCTAAACGAAACAAGATGACGCTTAACCCCTGGTACCTGAGAGTGCCAACTATAAGGGAGGGGCTCATCGAGGTGACAGAACACTATTTTAATGAAAATGAGGGATCAGTGGATTCAGCGTCCACGCTATGGGAGGCTTACAAAATGGTGATCAAAGGGCAGGGAGTATCAGTGATCGCGGGATACAGGAAAGAAAAGCAGAAGCAGTTACATAAGATAGAGGAAGAAATCTCCCAACTGGAACGCTAGTTGGAGAACGGTCCAACTCCGACTCCAAACATAGACTGCTTCTAAAGCAAAAGGAGTATAGAGCCATCGCCGAAGAGGCAGCTAAAGCCCAATACCGGGCCACGCAATGTCGGGTTTATGAAATTGGGGATAAAGCAAGCAAACTATTGCCGTGGTTAGATAGACGGGAACAGGCTTCCAGATGGGTATTTGAGATTGTAACAAAGGAAGGGGTCCGTCTCAACTATAGGAATAGTATAGCAGAGGCCTTTGCTGAACATTTAAAATCAATATATGAGTCGGCTGAGACGGCCACTTATGAAGAAGCACGGAAGTTGCTGGTCACCCTTCAACTTCCGGTTCTTGATGACCCGGAGGTAGAAAAATTAGAGATAGATCTTACCAAAGAAGTGGTTAAGGCAATCAGAGCATTACAATCTGAGAAAGCAATGGGCCCCAGTGGTCTCCCCATTGAACTATTCAAAACAAATGCGTCTACCATTGCGCCCTATTTGATAGGCATGTACGAAGAGAGTGTGGCCAATGGGATCCTCCCTGATACACAAAGATTGGCGAATGTGGTAGTGATTCAGAAACCAGGAAAACCTCAAGAGCAATGCTGCTCGTACCGGCCGATCTCTTTATTAAATCCCGAAATGAAGATACTGGCCAAAGTTCTTGCCACACGGCTGTCGCCATTACTCCACAAGATGATTCATCCGGATCAGTCCGCTTTTATGCCTGGCAGGAATACAGCACTTAATTTCCGGCGTCTCAATGGGGTGCTGGGTAGGGCTGGGACTATAGGAGAAGAGGCA
The DNA here is from genome assembly GCA_963921515.1 of Calotriton arnoldi. Taxonomy (NCBI): domain Eukaryota; kingdom Metazoa; phylum Chordata; class Amphibia; order Caudata; family Salamandridae; genus Calotriton; species Calotriton arnoldi. Next base: position 816,616 of record CAWUFW010007816.1, on the reverse strand, counting down.
GTCATAATGTCACTGGATGCCAAAATGGCATTCGACTTGATTGAAGGGCCCTACTTATTCGCGACGCTTGAACGATATGGCTTGGGACCGAAATTCCTGGCATGGGTGCGACTCCTTTACTCGGAGCCCCTTGCAAGAGTAAAGGTAAATGGCACCTGATCGACAACTTTCACTCTACGGAAAGGTACGAGGCAGGGCTGCCCACTCTCCCCGCTGATATTTTCCCTGGTCCTAGAACCTTTGGCAATTTGGATTAGAGGAGACCCCCTTATAAGGGGACTAAATTGGACGCCGAATTGGGAAGATAGAATCTCCCTCTATGCAGATGACATTTTACTTTACTTGGCCAAACCCTATCCCTCTATCCATAGAATTCTACATATATTTGCCCTTTTAAAAAAATATTCTGGATATACTATAAATTGGAACAAATCACTCAATTATATACTGGCGGGGAGGGGTGTTGTGCTGCCCAAAAACTGCGAAGCCAGGGTTGTCACCGGCGGTTTTCGGTACTTGGGGATTCATGTCACACCGGACCCAGTAGCGTTTTATGACCATAACTTGGCCCCCCCGCTGCGTCGCTTTCAAGACGATGTGAAGCACTGGAAAACCCTGCCACTTACGTTGCTGGGGAGAGCAGCGTTGTATAAAATGATGGCCCTGCCCCGATTCGTTTATGCGCTACAGAATACACCTTACCTTGTCCCAACTAAATACTTCCAGGCCATAGACTCAGCATTCCGGACTCTCCTCTGGAATAATGGCGCCCCCCTTATCTCCTTGGCAAAACTTAGAAAAAGCTGGTTTGATGGGGGAATTGCTCTCCCAGCAATGAAAAGTTACTACTGGGCCTCCCAGCTGGTGGTCACTAATCACTGGGTGCATTGGCCAGTGACTGATCCCGCTTATAGAATGGATAGATATAATACAACACCAGGGTCAAAGGGCACTTTATGGGGGAAAGACACATTGTCCAAGGTATACACCAACAGAGACGACGGTCACGCTCTGGCAGACAGTCACGTCCGCATTGGGATGGAAAGGCAGGATTACACAGGCCACTCCCCTTTTTGAGACAGATCGGTTGGGGCTTTTGGCAAAATGTGCTGGATTTGACAAATGGGATCTTATTGGTCTCTCAAGGGTTGGGGACGTCTGGGCGAGAGGTAAGGTGGTCCCCTTCAGTGACCTTAAACGAGACTGTGAGCTGGGTGGTGGAGAAACCTTTAGGTACCTACAGGTCAGAAATGCGTTATATAGGGCTATTCCCAAGGGTACAGAATTACCGGCCGCCTCGCCATTGGAGGATAGGCTCCTCGATGATTACCTCAAGGACAGGGCAATCTCCCTGACATACAGGAAGATATGAAATAACACACCAGACGCGTTGGAGAAAACCTGTGCTAAGTGGGCGGAGGACGTGGGTGATCTAGATGACGAAGAATGGCAGGAGGCACTGGCATCCCCTAAGGAGGTGGCAATTCGGTCCAGATTTAAAATAATTCAGCTTAAACTGCTACATAGAGTATACTACACCAGTGTGATGCTGGTCAAAATGGGTACTTTGAACTCCCCACTCTGCCCTAAAGGTTGTAGTCGGGAGGGAACGTATCTACACCAATGGTGGGACTGCCCGATAGTGCAGATATATTGGGGAAAAGTAAAAGCAAAAATGTGGGAAATTTGTGGAAAAACTATGGAAGTAACACCCCGGTTATGTCTTCTCCACATATGGGAAGCAACTGATTTGACGGCAAGAGAAAGGACTTGGGTTGCCTTGGGAAATGTGGTGGCAAAACGCAACATTGCAAGAACATGGAAGGGAGCCGCACCACCTAAGCTCCGTGATTGGGAGGCCGATATGGACTGGTGCATGCAAACTGAGAGGGTAATATATAAATCGAGAGGGTGCCCACACAAATGGGCAAAAATCTTGGGGAAGTGGAATAAATATAGAGGGATGTTATGTGCACCTTTTAACGTACCCCCTCCTTGCAGGAATGAGTGCTGCCCTGACGCTGAAGGGTCAAAATATAGAAATGATAAAATGTACTGTATGGAAGGTGTAGGTCTGCAAAACGAGAGGATTGTAATTGCATACATGCACTGTATCACTTTATTGTCAACAGTTACCACTCTGTATCCTTCTTTAATAAAAAAGAAATAAAAAATAAAAAAAAGAATTGATTTGCAAGCAAATCAGACTGCAAAGACCTAAGTACTGCGGTATGTTCCGGAAGTCAACTGGAAGACAAAAAAGAGGGTTGTATCAACGCGTAGAGTGGTTTGATACGCTGGGAATGTAAGTCCTGCCAAAATTTAAAAAAACCCGCAGAGACTGCAATTTTTTAAAGGTAGTAGGAGGCTGCAATTGTTCACATTTCTCCAAAAAGTGGGGGGCCAACCCCCTACCTTCGTTATTGAGTTCATAACCAAGGAAAAGTACTGACAAAAAGGCAATATGTGATTTCGCAAAATTAAATTTGTAGCCTAACTTCGCAAAATGTGTGACAATGCGGTCCACGCACATAAGATGCAGATTCCTTTCATCATCTGTCAAATAAATGTCATTGACGTACGTAAAGGCATCAGGGTCAATTTCATGTAAAATCGAAACAATGCATGCCGCAAACACGCCTGGGCTATTCTTATATCCCATAGGCAATCTCGCATAGCGTCTCTGATTGCCTAAAGCACTGAATGTGGTCAAATCACGGCTTGACAGGAGCCAAAGAATGGCTAAAAAAGCCATTGGAATTATCCAAAGTAGTTTTATACTTTTTTCGAACAATCTAACTGTTTACTAACACAGAGATATGTGTGTTCTGAACCGCAAAGGTACGAACATGACTGTTTAAATGTCTGTAGTCTAAAACTATATGATATGAACCGTCCGGTTTCAATATCAGAAAAAGAGGATTATTCATCGACGAAACACAGGGTTCAATTACACCCTGATAATCCACCTGAGTCAAAATGTCACTTACGGGAGCTTTAGCGTCACGTTTAATTGGATACTGCGGTTGGAGCTGTGGTGTAGAATGCAAAGAAATCACATGTACTGGGGAATCTTTGTCCCAACCTCCTGATTGTGATACAAGGCAGGAGCTAGGGACAATGCCCACTCCGGAGCATAAGCAATTTTATCCTCATCAGGTACGTATTGCGAAAAACTGGGTAGAATAACATCCTCCCCTCTGGAGGAAGCAAGGACAAAAGGGGGAGGCCAATCAACCTCCGCCAATAAAAGATCAAAAGAAGATGTTAGATTTTCCCAAAAGACTGCTTTAACCGGGCGTTTAATATCACCTTCAATTTGGAGGCGCATGTCATAAAGCCTAGCAGAAGGAGCAACATGAGTATCATCTGTTTCAACGGTAATAAAAGTGTCAGTTGCTTTCACCTCCAGACACTGGTAGAGTGTCTGCCGCACTATGGTAACCTCTGCCGCGCTGTCGAGGAGGGTTAATGCCCAACTCCTGTCGAGGAGGAGGGTTCTCACCATCTGAGGCATACTTTGCAGCCAAAGCGGCAACCTTTCTCCTCTGCAATGGGGCACGATATTGAGGTGGTTCCTCCTGCTTGACTTTCATGTCAAACTGGCGCTGCGAGTCACGCCTCGTTTGCATAGACTCGCCTTGTCTGCGATCCTGTCACCCTCCTCCACCGAATTGTTGATCCAACGATTCCTGAAAGGAACGAGGAGAACGAGGATCAGGAACCTGGAACCTCTCGGGTGTTTTAATTTTAGAGCGGTCACGTAAATCATATCTACGCTCAGAAGCATCTGGAGGAGGCGCACCTACACGAGAACTCGGCTTCTGTTGTTGATGCTGCATATTTTTGTTCCAGGCCTTTTTAGGAAAGACTGGACGACCCTCCTTCTCAGGAGGGGCTTTTATTTGCGGCTGAGTAAATGGTTGAATCCCCAAACTATGGTGTCCCAAGGATGAATACACATCCGCAATAATAATCAGCAACTGTCGCTCCCGATCCGCATCTGCCACCGCCGCCAGGCATTGGCGTACTTGCAAGCAAACTGCTTCACCTTTAATATTGGCCAGAATCATATCGGACACAACAGGGAATATGCCCACTAATTTCATCCCCAAATCTAGGGCTGGACCAGCCCCGTGTTCATCCTGTACCTTTTTCAAAAAGCTCAGCAGAACCCTCATGGAGGGGGTGCCAAAGCACTGTGTATACACTGAAGCAAACACCGTCCCCCAGGTGGTGCAGTCCACTAAAGGAGGAAGCAGACCACTCGGCATACTCATTGTAAGGGTCCTGTTTTTCTCAACAGGAGTTGTATGTGGAAAAACAGTCTCGATCTGCTCAAATTTTTGTGCGAGCCAAAATGGCAAGTCATCCCTATTTTGGGGACATTTACCCATTACAGAGTTAATCATAACAGGACTAATCACAAGTCCACCGCCTTGACCTGGTGCCGGCAAAGCAGCTCCAGCCAGAGCTGACTGAAGTGCAAAAGACATAGGGGCATATTCTCTAGAACGTGTGATAACCACCACAAGTTTAGCTTAACGCAACTCTGCACATCGCAGTCCATCGCGGGAAAACAACACCGTGTTAACGTGCTATTCACAACACGGCGGTACCATGCGATAGTCACACGATAACGCGTCAAATGATCGCATTCAAACCAACGCGACGCTGGAAAAACGCGAAACCCCAATGTGAAAATAATAGCGATGACGCCAAACGAAATACAAAAATCTGCGATAACCAGCGATAGGCCTGCAAATCCCACGCGTCATGCGGGAAAATGCACCATAAAAGCAGAGCAAAAAAAAGGTGAGATGACAATGTACGAGCACAACCCCACATCCTTGACGTAGAACAAATGACCATTGTCCCGCATCAAACAGGCATCTCCTCACAGTCACAACGTACATTGACATGCAGTCTGCATGTAAACTACGCCAATGCCTAAACATGCATGGAACACACTTTGAATCCGCATCCCCCCTTCACATTGCAGAGGGACAAGCAACCCCTCCTGCACACAGACATGTCATGACCATGACCAATCCACCATGAAAGCGTGGACGAAGGTAGGGGCAGTGACTCCCGCCTACATACACGTTGCCCATGTCGTGGGACCTGAGTCACAGGGGGCATCCCTGCATCATGGTGGCACATATCTGACCCCAAGAGGAGCCCTGTCATCACCAGTAGGACACAAATGGCAGCCAAAATGGAATTATCATGGACACACGTGAAACGCCTAGGAGTGGGATTCCCCACTAACTGCGACACACAGAACTGGCAGTCCGAATATGTGACACCCTAAACAGCCACCCTGCACAGAGGTGACACACCCATCATTCATGAACAAATGATAAAACTTGCAGCAACACATGTCGCACACACACTTGTCTGAGTGATGTTCCTGAACAGATGTGTGACATGCACCCAGGGAATGTGTACTCAGAATGCATTTATTTGCACATGCTGTGCCTGTGGTCAATTAGTACTGTCCCATGATTGCCAAGGACAGTCACAATGTGACGTGCTCATGTGAAGAAATTGTCAATGATGGTGTTCCTACGGGCTATCCCTGCTGCGGCTGCAGTGGGGTGTGGTCCACTTGCCTCATCCTCATCATCATCGTCCGGTGCATCTGGCACTGGTATCCATGGGGCCCTGCTGCGCACACATATGTTGTGCAACACACAACATGCAATGATCATCTTGCACACGATGTCTGGGCTGTACAGGAGCCTCCCACCCGTGATGTCCAGGCACCTGAAACATGACTTCAACACGCCAAATGTGCGCTCCACGATGCCCCTGGTGCGTCTGTGGGCAGCATTGTACTGCCTCTGGGCCTGTGTGATCGGGGCTCGGAGGGGTATCATCATCAACCAAGCCCAGAGTGCATATCCTTGGTCACCTGTGACAGTGCAGAGAGACATGAGTCAGAAGTTGGTTCTGCATGATGTGTTGGCAGGCTCACTGGTTCATTGGTGCATGATATGTGTGACTCTGTGATTACTGCATGACATGTACTGCTTGTTGCAAATGAGCGGCATCAATGTGTATCACGTAGCCTCACAGCTGCTCCACCCTCCCCACGAGACCATTCACTAGTGTGCGCAGCGCGGTTGCATCACTTGCACTCCTACGGCACACCATTGTCATGCCTGTCTGCGCATGTCCACAAACCTGACAACGACACTGTGATCTTTTGCGCAGAAGGTGGACGGACATGTGTGTGTAGGCCCATGGTAAGGGCAGGGGGGACACAGATGTAGAGACCATGCCTGGCTGAACCCGCCATGCGGTAGAGGGTAGACCTTTGGCTGATGCTGCGGAAATAGCAACACACACAACAGTTGGCATGTCTGATCCCTGACCCCAAGCGTGCTTGCGTGCCCTCATTTACCTCTCGGCCGAGCCCGTACTCCGGGGGCATGCTACATAGCAACATTGTACATTGCGTGACGGGTGGCGCCGACGCTACACCTGAGACACATGCATTAGTCACCCCCTTGGCAAGGCCCAAACGTAACCACGCCCAGAGCCACGTGTTGAATGACCACACCCCTACGCTGGCCTGGCGTACGCCGGGCAAGCCCACTCCGCAAATGCATACAGGGGGGACGTAACAAGCTACATTTCCAAGATCTTCCCCACTTACTGGGTTGACATGGTTGCGTCCACTGTCCACAACACTACCACCACCAGCAGTATATGTCGACATGGATATGTCTGTGGTCTGCATACTGCAGTCTGTCCAGCACTTCCATGACACACTTGGCATTGTGTGTATTCGCATTCATGGATCACTTGCCTCCTTCGCACATGCCTGGTTCCCACCTCTCCCCTCATACTGCCATTGTGTGGCTGAGGTGCCATGCCGTTGATGGCTCATGTACATGGCCAGCCCAGGTTGCCGCAGTACGCTGTGCTGTCGTGTATGGTGTGTGGGCATGTTGCATTTGAGTATGTGACGTGAGCATTGCCAGAGTTGTGAGTTGCATTATTGTGGAGTTGAGGTGTGTGGTGTGTTCACTTGGTACTTACCAAGAGCACTGCATTCCCATAGGTGCCATCCTGGAAGCGCCGGTTGATGATGGACTGTCGGAAGATGTAGGAATCATGCACACTGCCTGGTTACTTGGCGACGACGTTGGTGAAGAGTCCCCAGTGGTCCACTATTGCCTGCACATTGATGGAATGTGTGTGCTTTCTGTTGCGGTAATTGTGTGCAGTGTCGGCAGGGGGCACAAGTAGGACATGTGTGCAGTCAATTGCCCCCAACACATGCGGGAAGCCAGCTATGGCGTAAAAGCCTTGCTTGGTCTCCAGCTGTTCCTGCCCAGTGTGGGGGAAGTGAAGGTGCTGGGGTATCAAGCTGGTGATGGCATCCAGGACAGGTTTGAGGAACTTGGATAGGGCTGGCTGTGAGACTCCTCTGACTCTGGCGGTTGTTGGTTGGAATGTCCCAGAGGCCAACTGGTGCAGCACGGCCAGCAGCTTTGTCTGAGGTGGGATGTTGGTTGTCCGCTGTGTTGGTACCGTCAGCCTGTGGGCAATGATGTTCAGGATGCGGAGGATGGTTGACCTTTTGAGTCTGTAGTGGGCAATGACATTCTCTGGTGTTAGGTCTGTGAGGCTGGTGCGTTTCCGGAAGGTCCGCTGTCTTTGTCTGCGCTGCCTCTGTGGTGGTCTGGGGGTGGTGCGGGAGGGGCCCGGGGGGGCGGCGGTCCTGGAGGTGATGGGGGTGGGTGTTGTGGTCCTCTCGGGGCTCCGAGCTGCATGAGGAGTAGCTCCATGGCATCTGTTGTTCTTCAGGTGTGGCTGTGGGCTGGGCTCCCTTTTCTTGTGCAGGTTGTCGTCCGACTTTGCACCAGGTCAGAGCAGGTGTTCATTTCCTGCTGGTAACGTGCTGTATCGCCTGTTTTGTGTTCTTATCACCAATGTGGCTGGCCGTTGAGAATGTTGCGTTGTGGTATTGTCGCGGGTTGTCGCTCGGGAACGCCTACTCTGCATCTCATTAGCGTTAATTGCCGGGTTCCTCTGTGGGGATGTTTTTTGTGACTGCTATCGCAGGTAAACTGGTGTTATGGGCTGTTAGCACCAGCTTGTGAATGGGGCGATAAATTTATCGCGACTTTGGCTGCGTTAAAGTGCCGTTAACTCTGCGATAGCTCCTTGAGAATATGCCCCATAATCTGTATGACTCGTCTATGAAGATGAACCAACTGTGTGTACAATACACGTAGCTCTACAAATGTAACATTGAGATAATTTGGATGGAGTGTAAAACTGGCCAAAACCAGCCAAGTGGCCCTATCGATAGACAAGGAACCCATTCGAACAAAAGAGACAGGGTGAGGAAGGGCACCATTAAACCAGATGGTATGTTTCCAGGACATCAACAGAACTTCATTTAATGCATAAGGACAATGAGCTGCTGGAGGAGCAGCAGCCGTATAAGCGTGAAAAAAATTAATTATTTGCATCTAACCCAAGAATAAAACACTTAGAAGCGGTATGCGGGATCTGCTGCAACCACAAAAATAATGTTAGCCCCTGCATTGGGGACTCCGTGTTGAGTTAAGTAAGCTGTAACCGCCACGTGGTTATGTGCCGCAATAGCTATCGGTTGTGCCATTTGTAAAAAAGAAATAAACACAGTCTATAAAATAGTAGCAAAAACAGGTCAAAAAACCTTTTAAACTTCAAGCTTGAATAACCCACAGAAATAGGTGTACCCTACAAATGCAGGAGGCTAAGCCCCCCCACCATGAATGTCTCCGGGAACCGGTGAGAGAGTATCGTGGACAAGCACATGCGCTACTCAGGGGTCTCAAGAATAAGTGCTAGACCAAACGTTGGCGGCGCCATGTTGCTGGGATTCTGCCCAAGAACAGATCTAAGCATAGGATTATGGGATCTTAATGCATAGGGACTGAGTCATCCTACCACCTTAGTACCCATGAGCCCAGGACCGACTAGCTATAGTGTCTCACTCGCTCTCCTACTCACTCACAGAGAAACAAGTGATTAGACACCCCAGAACATAACACTCCCATATCTCTCAGGAATCGCCGTAGCAAGACACACCCTTTCACTCACACTCTTGTACTTGTCCACAATAAGATCTGACAGAGACATGAACAAGTTTAAAATATTTATTTTAACCAACATGCTCTAAGATGTAGTATATGTGCCACAACAAGCAGAAAAATGCATAACACAAATACGGTCAGCATAGCAGTTAGTCCATAAATCATGAAAGGAGATGTCATTGTGAAAAGACAGTATAGCCTAACCTCCCTCCCTTGCATAGAAATAGTATTATTATATATTAAAAGATCTCTGGGCTTTGTCTGCAGACTCCATACCTTAGCCTATAGAGAGTAGATCTACATCATTGGTGCTGTCTCGCTCTTCCCCCTGGAAAGGCCCCTCTCCAAGTGTCCCCTCCCTATTCGTGTATCTCAATGAGATATAAGTATGTTGTCCCAAACAACAGCTGCATCGGTGTGTTTTGTCTAGGTGCTAAGGCCTGGCCAGAACAAAATAACAAGGGGCATTGTTGTTCGACCTTGTCCACAATGTTCAGACAAAATCCCAGGAACCTGCAGAGTGTGAACACAGTGATGTGTTCTCATTTGAAAACAGCAATAGAGACAGTTGCAAAAATAAAGTCTTGTAGTAACGTGTGCCAAGCAGCAGGCTATCTGCAGCGTGCTAATGCTAACTTAGAAAAGACGACAATGTCCCCATGGGCCATGTGACAACCACTGATCGCCAATGTTAGAAACAGAATTCCTGGTTGGCTGAGGTATGCATGCAGGCCAGGCAGAAATCACCACTCTAGTCAGGTTAAGCTAAGTACACAATAAAAGGTAGCCTGTGCTCACCCTCTGGTAGCTTGGCACAGAGCAGTCAGGCTTATCTAAAGAGACAATGTGTAATATATTTGTGCAACACACGCTATCATAATGAATACATCACATAAAGACTCCACACAGGCTCAGAAAAATAGATTATTATAAGGAGCAAAAGAACAAAAATCCAATGTATAACAGTTGAGATATTGAATTTCAAAAGAATAGGTGAAAATAGCACTTCGAAGTAAATAGCGCTTTTCAGGTTACTTGAGGTTGTGCTGGACTGATGCAAAGTCAAAGTTCCAGCAGACCGCAATGGAGCCCGGCTGGCTACAGGACCCACACAGGCCCAGGTAAAGAGAGTACCATTCTTGGTCGCAATGGTGAGATATGTCGTGAGATGCGTCAAAGCGGGTCCTGCAAGTCAAAGATGTGTCAATTTTCTCCACGTGCTGATGGCGCTGCGTCGGTTCCATAGACAGGTGCTGGAATCGAGAGGTTTGAGCGATGTGCTGGGTTTTTCCATGCAGTCAAGGAAATGCGTCGATCTCTCCAAGCTGCAGCCACAGCAAACACTGTCTGATGCGTCAATCTCGGGAGGCAAAGCACTGGTTCTGATGCGATGCACCGATTTTACTCCCTGCAACTGGGTTGATGCACTGGTTCTGTTACTCGCAGACAGGAGATGAGTTGAAGTCCATGTTGCAGATATCTGGGCCACTTCCAGTGATCCAGGTACATGAGCTGGGGTAGAGAATTTGATATCCCCGAGTCTCAAGCAACAGGAGGTAAGCAAACAAGTCCTTGGAGCACACTTTGAGGGAAGGCAGAGTCCAGCTCTCCTTCAGCTAAGTCAGAGAGCAGCAGGGAGCAGGGCAGCAAGCAGGTAAAGCAGGCCTTCCAGATCAGCAGTCAAGTTGAGTCCTTTAAACAGCAAAGCAGTTCTTCTGGTAGAGCTTCAGTTACAAGTCCAGTAGTGTCTGATTTTAGGGGGTCAGAGACCAAGTACTGTAACTCAAATTGCCTTTGATGTGACGGATGACTTCAGAGTAGCTCCTTGTAGTGCATAGGTCCTCCTTTCAATATGGGGGTAAGTCAGCCCTTTGTGTGGGCACAGGACACTACCTATTCAGTAGAGTGTTAGCCCTTCCCTTCCATCTTGTCCCGGTAGGGCCATCAGAATGCAGATGCATGTAGATGGGTACTCAGACACACCTATCATTCCTTTGTTAATGAATGTCTAAAGGGAATGCACAAAGAGTATTTGTCACCCACCCCAGATGTGTATTGGAGATAGGCTGCAAGGCACACAGAGCAGTAAGTGCAGAGAAATGTCCACTTTCTAAAAGTGGCTTTTCCAAAACAGAAATGTGAAATCCAACTTCACGAGTAAGGAGGATTTATCATTACCATTCCAAAAATATAAAACATGAAGTAGCTACTCCTTTACGATCAGTAATTACCACTTAAAAGTGTATGAGGGAATTCCCAAATTCTAACCTATGAAAGGAGTAGGCCTCACAGTAGCGAGAAACAAATTTAGCTCTTTTTCACTACCAGAACATGCAAATCATAACAAATGTCATACCATCTACTTAAATAGCACCCTGCCCATAGGGCCACCTAGGGCCTACCTTAGGGGTGACTTATACATATTAACCGTGGAGTTTAAGGCTTGGCAAGTAGTTTAAAATGGCAAGTCGAATTGGTGGGAAACTGCACCCACAGGCCTTGCAATGGCAGGCCTAAGACAGTTTTGAAGGCTTACTTGTGTGGGAGGCACAATCAGTGCTGCAGTCCCACTAGTAGCATTTAACTTACAGGCCCTGGGTATATGGTATACCACTTTCCAAGGGACTTACTGGTAAACTAAATACTCCAATCATTTATACACCAATTGCACACATGTTTGAGAAAGAAGCACATGCACTTTAGCACTGGTCAGCAGTGGTAAAGTGCTCAGAGTCCTAAGACTAACAAAAAGATTCAGTAAAACGTGGAGGTCAAAAGTAAAAATGTTTGCTGGAAGTCCACACTAAGGATGACAGGTCTCATACTCATGCTCTCTCAAACTTCCTGCCTAGTAAAATAAATGTATTACTGAAATTAAAACTTGTAGCTAAATACTAAAATTGCAACCAGTGAAAGAGATATACACCGCTCATACAAGGCATACTAAAAAAAATGATACTTCTCTGAACGAGCAGCAGCAAAAAAGAAGGAAGATGGCTGGGGGTTCTGGCCTATTATTGTGATGCAAATTTTGTTAGGGTTCAATGTTCTTTAAAGGAGCTACTGTGAGTAGCGGCAATAAAGGAGGTTGCAAGAATGTTAGCCTCCGGTCTTGCCATAAAATGTACAAAGAATGTGAGGTCACCTCAACTTCTTAAAAGCATTTGAGGCATGGCTTTTCTCTCATAAATGTTAGGAGCAATGTCATCCAAACCAGAAATCCTGCAGCACCTGGAGAATCCTTTGGATTTACAGAACACTTTACAAATGCCCTAGTAAGGGTAGTTACAGGTCACTCACACGTACACCATAATGGGCAGCAATGTGACTGCTTGCGTATGGCATCTACTAGCAGCAGTTTTCACTAATGAACAGACAGCCACCCTTCTCCTGGTTTCCGGAAGGTTAGTGGGGCTGGGGCTGATCCCACCACCATTGAACCTGGATTTCCTTCTCACCACCAAAGGCAGGCTGAGGGGCTTCTCGCAGCATGGAAATGCAATAAGTTCTGTTTTTTTCCTTCCATATTTGCTTTTTCCATATAGTTTGTCCTGTATGCCTTATTCAGTTGGTTTGTTTCCACTGGTGTGCACTGTACTAGGTGTTAACTACCATTAAATTATCTGCTTATTCCTTTAGCTGCAGCAAACCCTTCACTCTTTTGGGGCATTTTCTTTGCAAGAGAGCTACACTCTCTGAATGCATCCAACACCCATGAACGATAACCACCAAAAAACTCCTGTGGAGTATCTGATTCTTTCTCCATGACTACAGAAGCCTAACCTTTTCCGGACCCAGGCCAACACCAGGACAGCGGTATAACTCAGACTTATGTTTGCTTATGAGTGCCCAGGACAGCAGCTAATCCCCGACATGCCCTCCCCATACCATACTATACCATACTATATCATAACACACCACACCACACCAAACTACACCACACCATAACATAACACACTATACCATGCCACACCATATCATATCATACCATTCCATACTCATGCCAAATCTCCATGATTTAGGCTAAATGTGCTAGCCATTTGAGGCATGGTTCGGACTGAGGCATGACTGCCAAAAGTAATATCAAGATAATAGCACCACTTTGACTGCCAAGGTTGTACTGCTGCTTTAAACTGGTGCCACTGCAAGATGAGTTGAATGTAGTCAGGTTTGCTACCATTTGTGGTAATCTTGTGTCATCACCTGCAGTCAGGATTTCTTATTTCATGCATTTTCAGTACTTATTTTTTGTTGTTGTTGTTTATAAAACACAATTGCCACCCTCTAGCATGATAGTGCTTAGATCCAGGAAGGTAAGTACTAACAGACTAAAAGAAGAGTTGTGGTTGAAGTGCACTACAGAAATGCAGATGGTCAGTAATACAACAGAGTCAAAGTGGCAGACCATTCAATAGGTTAGGACAAAGAGCATGAAAGCAATACCCTCCCAGTGACTCACTTAAATAGGGACTTTGAGTAGGCTGATGGTGTGTGATCCTGAGCTTACTCACTGGGACTTTTGTGGTTAGTAGGATAGGCAAGAAATGTTGTCTGGTCCCTAGAATGCATGATGAACAGTGCACAATCTTTTTTTTTTAAGTCCATCCTTTGATGGACTGAAAGTCATGAAGAGACATGCAAGTTACTGAAACTTGATCATGCTTGATCATACTTGGGCAGTTCGTGGATCAGAACATCAGAACATCCTCAAGCCTAAAGCAGAGGGCATTGCCCTTGTCAACGTTCAAGAGGACTGTGGTACAGATGATTAAAGAATGCTATTCCAGAGCGATAAAAGACAGGATCTTCCTCAAGAGTTGAAGCTGCAGAAAGCATGACCTTACCTTTTGGACCGGGACCTCGAAAAACAGATCTTTGGGAAAAAAGATGCTCAGGTTTTTTGCACTGGAAATGGGGACTAGCAAGAGAGTCAAACCTTCTCAACTAGCAAACGTATCACCTCATGAGATCAAAACCATATTTCAGTCGCCATTTATTTTTTGAATTTTCATGTCCATCCAGTTGTGAATGGCAGCTTGACAGCTGGCTGATGCTGTAAGTGGATGGATGGGCACATCTCAGCAAAAGCTATGTATCAGCCTGCCTTAAATCCTAACAATTCAACTAATTCTTGCAGGGGTTGCACAATATTGAATAAGATAAGAGAAATCACAGTCCATGGTGGAGCCATACAGGCTACATGAGGCACAGATGAGCCATAACGGCAAATATACCACCTGGGTACACTCAATAGTGAAGGACCCAGCCACTCAAAGCAGAGCCTCATAAACCAGTTGCAGCAAGACAGCCATTTAAGATAGCAGAATCAAATGTGGCAAACTCTGCAGAAAGATTGAGGAGCCTATGGCCCATTTGATCTCTTGGCATCTGTTACAGCACACGTCTCATTCCAGTTAGCCAAGAAAGCAGACCTCATCCAAAACATACCCCTGGAATACAACCCAAGGGCAATGACATATAGATGATAGCATACAAAGGTATCAACAATGCAGGATATAGAGTCTAAATGATGACAACATGGCATGGATCCTCTAGGGAGCCAGATTAGAGACAAGTGAGAGCTCTGCTAATGTCAAAGTTGTCTTCACAGAAAAAAGAACACAAGTCTAGCAAGAGGGCACAGTGACCTTCACCAGTGGCCATTCTAGGCCTCCAAATGGTTTGAGATCACAATCAACTTATAAGTATCAGAGAGCTTCTTAAAAAAGAAAGCCAGTTCAACACAGACAGCTTTGGTTTGACGGTGTTGGAAGTGTAGTTAGCTGGGAACATAGAATAAGTGTACTATTTTGAAAAGTTGCAGAGAGGCAATCGCAAAACATACCCCTGGAATACAACCCAAGGGCAATGACATATAGATGATAGCATACAAAGGTATCAACAATGCAGGATTTAGAGTTTAAATGATGACAACATGGCATGGATCTTCTAGGGAGCCAGATTAGAGACAAGTGAGAGCTCTGCTAATGTCAAAGTTGTCTTCACAGAAAAAAGAACACAAGTCTAGCAAGAGGGCACAGTGACCTTCACCAGTGGCCATTCTAGGCCTCCAAATGGTTTGAGATCACAATCAACTTATAAGTATCAGAGAGCTTCTTAAAAAAGAAAGCCAGTTCAACACAGACAGCTTTGGTTTGACGGTGTTGGAAGTGTAATTAGCTGGGAACATAAAATAAGTGTACTATTGTGAAAAGTTCCAGAGAGGCAATCGCAGAAGAGCAAAGATGAGAGAAAATAAACATTTCTTCAGGTAGAATTAAGGCAGGCTTTATGGTGTCTAAGCTCTGCCCTATAATGAGCATAGGCCTTCTCCAAACAGTACATTTGCTATTTCTGGTCAGCCAATCTAGTCACCAGGCATTATTTCTGAAGGTTCACAATTAACTAATGATTTATTTGTTTGCTATTCATGGAAGGGTTACGCCCCCTAGAACATGGGCTACATTGGTCAGTTACTGTATTCAATAGTGTATCTAGAAACCTCAGCGGGACAGACACATAGCTGCACCACCAGGCAGAGGGGAGAGCCAACAAAAGCTCAGTAATCTATGGAGCTGCATAAAAGTATTTCTTGTTTTCTGGGAATAACCACCACATCAAGAAGGGAGCAAAGTATGGGGTGCATGGAGAAGATGGAAGGTCAAAGTACAACACTGCAGGGTTCAGCAGTTATGCATGAGCACAAATTGAGGAAAGGAAAAATGAGAACATTTTCTATACTATGGAAAGGGTAGAAAGTAATGCCAGATGTAATAAGGTTATGTTGCTAGGAGTGCTGTCTGTGACTAAGTTTAGTAAATTTCTTAAATAATGTAGTACCCTGCTTGTTTCTGGTCCAGGGAAGACCTGGCATGGCAGTTCGGGCTGGACTGTTCCCATGGGGAACAGGGTCAAGACGGATTTGCATATGGCTGGGTCTGAACTGGGGTGGCGAAGTGAGCTAAAGAACGATGATGGATTCAACCCTGATCTCTGACTGGGGGTGAGTGTCTAAAAAGATTCAGCACTCCATCCATCATCTCCTTGTGTTTGCTTTGTACGCCCTAACTTGGCATTAGTGAGCAGACCTGGGTCCCTTGCTCACTTTGCCACTGGAGTCAAGCTAGCCTGGCTGATGAGGGGTGTTACCCCAAAACCGGTCCAAGGATGCTTGTTTCCAATTCAGGGAGGACCTGGCTTGGCAGTTTGGGCTGGACTGTGCCCATGAGGCACAGGATCAAGACTGATTTGCATATGGCTGGGTCTAAACTGGAATGGCGTGGTGTGCAAAAAAACTATGGATTTAACCCAGATCTGCGACTGGGTGTGAATGTTTGATTAATTCATCGTTCTGTCCATCATTGTTTCTTTTAGCTTCAGAGGAAGCATTCCATCTCTAAGTTCCTCTATGTGTGTAACTATGGAATGAAAAGATACAGAAAATCTGATACAGTGACGGAGGGAGCCCTGGAAATTACCCCCGAACACCGCAGAGAATACTGGTGATGTTCTGACCTATTAATTAGCTATGACAATCTTGACTGCAAGTCCACGCAAATCAGAAGTTATAATTATTAATTAGTCTTGATCTTTCCACTGCACAAAACAAAGTAGGTAGGAGGTGGACTAATTCATACCTATTTTTTGTTGTTGCGACTAGAGAGTATAGAGGACTTCCTTAAACACCTTCATTAAACACTTTGCAAAACTGAACAAACTGATTGGTAATTCCTGCAAGATTGGCGATTTCAGCTCAAGAAATAGAAAAGCTGTTGAACTTGTATGGTAAGCACACTTCAATTAGCTAATAGCTGTCAGCCCCCTGGAGCTGATGTCGGAAATGTGATGTTTGCAACAGCAGCGGAGAATGCCACTTTGATAACTTAAGGTGGCTGAATTTGTAGGCAGGGGAAGTGGAGGATTTGGCATAGGGTAAATTATATTAGATTAATGTTTCTCTCTCTATAAACGTATTACGATATGAATTGAGTTCATTTAGTTAACAATTTAGGCATGTGCCATTTGTATATTGCCGGTTGGGAAAAATGGAGATGAGTATAGTTAATCTGTAAATTGTATTAAGGAAATTATAGATATTTAATCTACTGATCCTTAACAATTGAATGCATGCTGTTGGTAGCAGGGGTATCCCGGGGTGAACTCTGGGTTTGGTTAGGGAGCGTAGGGGGACGTAGGTGGTGATAGTATACAATCATGGTGAAGAAAAAAGATTCTAGAAGAGAGAGTAGTTTTAGGGGTTTTTCTTAAAATATTTATAATGAATAGCAATGCCAGGAACCCATCTTAAAGATACATAACAAAAATTCACAGCAATAGACAAGACAGGTGAAGATAAGTAATGCGTAACATTGTGATACCTAGTTCTCGAGCATTGAAACAAAACACAAGACACTCTGGGAAGTGGTTGCAGTTTATTGAACACAAACCACCACTATTATCCGAATAATCTCACTTGAACTGTTGACAGGGGATTTAATCACAGTAGCCAGGTGATACAACCGTAATCACACCGTCTTCCAGGAGGTGGAAGTAGAATTTTCTAGGAAGCAGGGCCTGTTGATAATAGGTGGTAAATGACCAGTTACATTGGTCCCTCCTGGTAGATTAACAATAACCATGAGCCAATGCACATTGTACATTAAGGGGGTGCCATATTCCTAGGTTCTTAATTAAGAACCTAGGAATATGGCATTTATAGCCACAGAGTACCCAGGAGCAGATTTACAAGCATCCTTGCGTTTCCTTGCGCTGCCATTGCATCACTTTTTTTGACGCAACGGCGGTGCAAACAATGCGGCCAATTTACAACGTGACGCATCTAGGGAGATGCGTCACGTTGTAAAGCCCTGCATCACATTATACCTGCGTCAGGTATAATGTATGCAGGGTGGGCGTTCCCACGCAAAAAAACATGTATAACTGACGCAGTGAAATCTACAAGATTTCACTGCGTCACTCTACGCCTTCACTGCATCAAAATCCCTATGCATGCTTAGACCAGGCATAAGGAATGACGCAGGGCTTTTTGAATGGGACTCACCTATCTGTTGTGGCGCATTGCTGGAGTTGCGTCACTTTCATGAGCAACTCCAGCAATGCGTCACTTTTGGGCCAACAGATGCATCAGAATTTCAGACGCATCTGTTCATCCTTGCGCCATGGAGCACTGTATTGTAAATACAGCGCATCCATGGTGGCTCATGGACATTTGGCGCTGGCGCAAGGAAACTGACGCATCTCTGCAGATGCGTCAGTTCTTTGTAAATCTGCCCCCCAGAGTTTATATATTTCTTACCACAGTATACTACTGTGTGAGGGGAACTTGTCCATGGTACCTAGAAATTTGATAGATAATGTGTTGCTGTCAGTGGAGACTAAGGCAAGTAAGAGTGAGAAAGTAAATGCGTGAGTGAGTGAGACTTTTAGGTGAGGCATCTTACCAGCCTCTTGGCAGGAACCCACTATTGCCATATTTGATAAACATCTAAACATTTGGCTATGTGCTCTAGCTATTGTCACTTATTGCTACTGAATACATATAATATGCAATAAATTGAAAGTTCTAGCCGCTAGATTACAAACTGTTGTTACCCTTGTTTTGATGTTTTAGAACAAATAGTGCTTTTTACCACAGTGTCACAAGGGTCAAAATAGATTCAAAATAGATTCTATTTTTAAACCTGTATTAGTTGATTTCTAATTCCAGGTGCTTTCTTATGAGACATGAGTGCCTCTGTGGGCAAGTAACAAGTTTATTAAATTTGCTCGGTTGCTAAAAACCTTTACAAAATTTAAACAGAAAATAAAATACGAAAAATGCCCATACATTTAAAAGGATGTAACTTCTTGCATCAGGTTATTTTGAGCACTGTCGACAAGTTTAATCAAATATATTAAAAACGATCATGTGCAGCTAAAGTGCAAGAAGCTCTGTAAAGTGCAAATTGTGTGGGTTCTGGCTTGTATTCCCGCCCTTACCTACGGTATGAAGGATATTCACGAGGTGCTCAGTATGCAAATCTGAGTACAATTGTGGATGATGGCCTGTATAGCATGGAGTGCAGCCACCCATAAAATTCAAAAAGTGCATATAATCTTGCATCTAGTTATATAATAGCTGTCGACAAATTCAAATAAATACATTAAAACCATCATGTCCAGCTAAGTGCAAGCAGCTCTATGAAGTGCAAACGTGTGTTCCCGCCCTCATCTGTAGTACTACTGATACCCATAAGTTGCTCAGTGTGCAAATCAGATTTCAATGGCCGTGGTGCCTAGCATGACATAGGGTGCAGCCGCCCTTAAAATCCAATAAAATGCGTATTGCGCGGATGAAAATTCTGTCTGACCCTTATCATTGGTAAAACACCTTAGTGTGTAAATCAGATTTCAATGGCCGTGGTGCCTAGCATGACATAGGGTGCAGCCGCCCTTAAAATCCAATAAAATGCGTATTGTGCGGATGAAAATTCTGTCTGACCCTTATCATTGGTAAAACACCTTAGTGTGTAAATCAGATTTCAATGGCCGTGGTGCCTAGCATGACATAGGGTGCAACCGCCCTTAAAATCCAATAAAATGCGTATTGTGCAGATGAAAATTCTGTCTGACCCTTATCATTGGTAAAACACCTTAGTGTGTAAATCAGATTTCAATGGCCGTGGTGCCTAGCATGACATAGGGTGCAGCCACCCTTAAAATCCAATAAAATGCGTATTGTGCGGATGAAATTTCTGTGTGACCCTTATCATTGGTAAAACACCTTACTTGGTGTGGCACCCATCCAGTTAGTCAGTGAGTTAGCACCAGGATGAGCTTTGGTTCAGCTGTATAGCTTAGATGTGTATACCTCCCATTAGACATCATGCGCTCAGAAGCTGTGGCAGTCAAACGGCATTTGAGGTACTTGCAGAAGCCTTTCCGAGTTTAGTAGAAGTCAGCGTCATTGCAGCATTTGTTTTGCTGTGTGATCTTCTAAAATGCGCTTTGAACATTAGGTTACGATGCAGGGCTCGTCTGCTCATTAGCTTAGGAAGAGTTTAGCGCTTGCCTGTCATGTGCTGGCCCTCACACTGAACACAGCCAAAGTGTATTAAAAACAATATGACTGCCTTTTCATTCTCTAAAAACAGCCATTACCCAATTACATACTGGTTTGTCTTTGAAATGTACCACGGTATACTGCAAAGTTATCACGGTATACCATGGCCCAATCTACATCTAAGGGGATGTATGATCCGACATCGCAAACGGTTACAACGTGTGCTTTTAACACGCAGTTTCTACATCGCAATTACTATTACATCGCGTGTTTTTTCACCGCATGCCGTTTCAACTCCAATGTGTTTCCCCTATGGAACAAAGCATTACCCCGTATACATATACATCGCGTTACCATTACAACGCTTTATTTTCTCTCTTTGCCTCTATAACTCTCTGGGACGAGGCTGCAGGGAAACCAGGGGTTTTTGTGTGGCCATCCGTCCCACCCCGCCCCCCACCCCGATAATTGGTTATTGCCGCGCATATGTGACAATTAGTCTGAGTGCTCTGCAAAGAGGCCAAACATTGAATGGGCATGACATCTGAACCCAGTTATGAACATGAAGCAGGTATTGTCAGCAACTTACATTGCTTTTACATCAACCTTAGATGATAGACTCACTGCACACCTGCTGTGACTGCCATGTTATGCAGACACAAAGCATCCCGATCATTAGCTCTATTTTTTTTTTCTGGGCAAGCGTGTAAAAGAGGCAACAACCGCGGGGATAAAGGCTCAAACGAAACAAACACAAATGGACACCCTTGTTGTAACCCTACCAATTAAAGTATAAATAGTGGCCTGACATTTTATATAGCACATAAACAACAGTTCCCTTACCTTGCCGTAGCTTTCCGTTCCACCTGCTGTCTGTTCCGGAATGACGTCAGGTCCGTTTGCGTGTCAGCGTCAACCCCAAACTGTAAAAAGTAAAAAGGGACAAGCGTTATGTGCACTAGGTTTTTCTTAAACAATGCAATCAACACATTATCCATGTAAGATCGACTTTACCACCACTATATGTATCTAATAGGCATTAAAAAGTGTCCTACCTTAACGGAGTTCTCCGGGCAGCTTCTCAGTCTCGCGACGACCCAACGAATGATGCAATGTACGCCTGGACGCCGACGTCACCATACGTCACAGTTGTGTGTCAAAATCAAAAAAGGACAATCCCACCCATTAGATTCAATGGTAAAGCGTGGGAAAATCAATCTTACTCCACTGAACGTCAGCGGTATGTGTAAAATTAAAAAGGATTGCCCTAAAAAACGGCAATAAGCGGTATGTGTAAAAATTAAAAGGATTGTCCTAAAAAACGGCAATAACATCCAAAAACGCAATGCCCATAAGGATGCAATAACGCAATGTCCATAAACCAATATGCAATAAATGCCACAATCTGGAGACAGCAGGGTGGTCCTCAAGCAGCCAGGAGCAGAGTGGACTGACCGCAAGACCCGTGTGCACCTAGTACTCGCAGATAAGGAGGAGGTTGCAGACATTAGGGGGGTGTGAACACCTGGAATCCAGTAACCAAACTACGAACTAGGAAAGGTAACGATGTTAGCCTAAACGGATACCGAGGCTCCAGACCAGGGAGAGGTTCCCTTAGAGAGACAGCAGAATTTATAGAGAGGCACAATCGGTATCATTGTAGAGGACGACTTCCGAGACCGACTTACTAGCGCTGGAGAGAAATGGGTAGAAATGAAAGGAGCCCATGTAGAGGAGATATATCACACAAATAAAGTGAAGCTTGCAACAGAAGACCTGGGAAGATGACAAACAGAGACCGATGAAAAGGGAATCACTTAAAAACAAAGAATTGGCTATAACCCTAACGTGGGTTTTGGGGCAGTAAAGAGTCACAAGCATCAAGTTATTTTAGACACATGCAGTGGGCAATATCTAGGTTTATGAATTAACACAAAATTTGAGCAGTCCCAGAAAATATGGGGCAGATCAGACTTACATTATCTGGGTCTGAGCAGGGACATATTGCACAGGTTTGTATAGGCATGCATACCCTCTATCTGCCAAGGCACACACTGCACATGTCAGTATAGGCATGCGTACCCCCACCCCCAGTCTGCCAAGGCACACGCTGCACAGGTCAGTATAGCCATGCATACCTCCCCACCCGCCCCCCACCCCCGATAATTGGTTATTGCCGCGCATATGTGACAATTAGTCTGAGTGCTCTGCAAAGAGGCCAAACATTGAATGGGCATGACATCTGAACCCAGTTATGAACATGAAGCAGGTATTGTCAGCAACTTACATTGCTTTTACATCAACCTTAGATGATAGACTCCACTGCACACTTGCTGTGACTGCCATGTTATGCAGACACAAAGCATCCCGATCATTAGCTCGATTTTTTTTTTGCTGGGCAAGCGTGTAAAAGAGGCAACAACAGCGGGGATAAAGGCTCAAACGAAACAAACCCTAGCAATTAAAGCATAAATAGTGGCCTGACATTTTATATAGCACATAAACAACAGTTCCCTTACCTTGCCGTAGCTTTCCGTTCCACCTGCTGTCTGTTCCGGAATGATGTCAGGTCCGTTTGCGTGTCAGCGTCAACCCCAAACTGTAAAAAGTAAAAACCTGTGACTACTTACCGATTGATAAGAATCTGTATTAGCGTTGTAATAGCATGCGATGTGCCAAACCCTGCGATGTAAGAGCATGCGTTGTAGAGCCATACTATGTAAACGTTCCCGCGATGTAAAATTTGCGTTGTAATGCCACCGCGATGTGAGCCCATCGTTGTAATGGGTGTTCGCCATCTAAGGGCTAGCTGTGTTATTGGATTGTAGTACCCTTGTGTCACTCATGGTGTCACATGGGCAATGCAATACTTAAGTCAGCTTTACAAAGGCGCACAAGGCCACCAAGCATGAGCCTGCATTGATTTGTAAATCTGGAGAAATGCAAGGCAGCACAATTTGGTACATTACTGCTAAATTTCACATACATCTGCATGTAACGCAACTGTAGCTACTCCACTATATGCAATTCCACTCTAGGCCACTCCACTCTATGCCTCTCCACTGTACGAGACGCCACTCTCCGCCACTCCACTATACACTATTACATTGTACACAATGCCACTGTACACCACTCCAGTCAGTCACTCCACCGTCCACCATTCCACTGGAATGTACTCCACCATACGCTATTCCACTCTATACCATTCAACTCTATGCCACTCCTCTCTACTCTATTCCACTGTATGCCACTCCATTCTACAACACTCCACTCTATGCCTTTCCACTGTATGCCACACCTAGTACACTACTCCACTGTACACCACTCGAGTATATGGCACTCCACTCTGCGCCACTCAATTCTACACTATTTGATTGGACCCCACTCCAATGTACACCACTACACTGTATGCTATTACACTCAACCCCACGCCACTCTATGGCACTCCAGTCTACACCACTCCATTATACACCACTTCACTGTACGCTACTCCACTATACACTATTACAATCTTCACCAGTCCACTATACAACACTCTACACTTTTACACTGTACACATCTCCACCATATGCCAGTCCACTCTATGGTATTACACTGTATGCAACTCCACTCTATGCCTCTTCAGTGTATGCCAGTCCACATGTATGCCACTCCGCTAAAGGCTACCCCAGTAGATGCTATTCCACTCAACACAGTTCCACTGTATGCCACTCCACTCTGTGCTATTCCACTGTATGCCACTAAACTGTACGCAACTCCATTCTACACAACTCAAGTGTATGGCACTCCACACTATCCCACTTTATTCTACGCAGTTCGATAGGATCCCACTCCAATGTACACCACTCCACTACATGCTATTACACTTTACCCCAAGCCACTGTATGCCCCTCCAGTCTACAGAACTCCATTATACCCCACTCCACTGTATGCTACTCCACTATACACTATTACACTCTATGCCACTCCACTGTACAATACCCCACTCTATGCCCCTCCACTCTATGCTATTACACTGTACACAACTCTAGTCTATGCGAGTCCACTCTATGCTATTACACGGTATGCAACTCCACTCTACGCCTCTTAAGTGTTCACCACTTCACTGTATGCCACTCTGCTATATGCTCTAATATATGCTATCCCACTCTATACCATTCCACTGTATGCCACTCCACTCTATGCTATTCCACTATATGCTGCTCAACAGTATGTTACTCCACTCTACGCCACTCCAGTCTATGCCACTCAACTCTACCCACTCCATTCTAAACTAATCCATTGAATGCCACTCCACTGTACACCACTTCACTGTATGCTAGTACACTCTACCCCCTTCCAGTGTATGCCACTCCACTCTACACCACTTCACTGTACGCCACTGCACAGTATGCTACTCCACTCTGCTATTCCAGTCAATGCCCCTCTACTGTACACTACTCCACTCTTCTCTATTACACTGTATGCCACTCCACTATAAGCTACTCCACTCTATGCCACTCCAGTGTACACCACTCCACTCTATACCACTCCATTCTATGCTAGTCCATTGGACACTACTCCTCTCTACGCCACTCCACTATATGTTATTTCACTCTACCACACTCCACTGTACACTACTCCAGTCTACACCACTCCACTGTATGCCACTCCACTCTACGCTGTTCTACTCTACACTATTCCACTCTGCGCTACCCTACGCTACTCCACTGTATTCCACTCTATGCTATCCACTGTACGCCTCTCCATTCTATGCTATTACACTATACACAACTTCAATCTTTGCCCCCTCTACTGTATGATATTACACTCTACCCTACTCCTCTGTATGCCACTCCACTGTATGCTATTACACTCTACCAGTCCCAACCACTTCACTGTATGCCACTCCACTGTACGCTATTACAGTGGGACTGTGAGCAACAGAGCATGGTTGTCTGTGGCTGAGCTGGGAGCTACATAGACTGAAGGTCAGACTGGCCTATAGAGTAAACGGTCATTTTTTCTAGCAGGTTGGGGGCCAGTTTTATTACATACTGGGCTGTTTTAATTCTGATGTCTCGCCGTCAGTCTCCTCCCTGCCCGTTCTTTACAGCGGCCGGAGCCGCAGGAGCACACCAGTCGGGCCAATCAGAGCGCCAGGAAGCGCGTTGAAAACAGGAGCGGGCTCCTGCAGCGCGGGTCCCGCCGTCAGTCTCCTCCCTGCCCGTTCTTTACCGCGGCCGGAGCCGCAGGAGCACACCAGTCGGGCCAATCAGAGCGCCAGGAGACGCGTTGAAAACAGGAGCGGGCTCCCGCAGCGCGGGTCCCGCCGTCATTCTCCTCCCTGTCCATTCTTTACTGCGGCCGAAGCTGCAGGAGCACACCAGTCGGGCCAATCAAAGCGCCAGGAGGCGCGTTAAAAACAGGAGCGGGTTCCCGCAACGCGGGTCCCGCCGTCAGTCTCCTCTCTGCCCGTTCGTTACCGCGGCCGGAGCCGCAGGAGCACACCAGTCGGGCCAATCAGAGCGCCAGGAGGCACGTTGAAAACAGGAGCGGGCTCCCGCAGCGCGGGACGCACGCGGACGCGCGCGGATGCGCCCGGGCCAATGGCGGGCCCATCTGCGCCCGTCAGCAGCAGGAAGAGGCGGGGCGGGGCCCGGACCTCTGGCTCTGGGACTCTGGACACTGGTACACCACCACCGCTGGATTTCTCCTTTCACTCAAGTAAGCATACTTTGCATGCCCTTTCTTTTATTGAAATGGTGGCTATAACAAAAATCCGGGGGGGAATGGTGGCTACACCCAAAACTTTGCCTAACTCCACCCTTGATTGCTTTCTTCTCAGGGCAGCCAAGGCCATTGATAAGGAGATCCAAGTAGCGGAACGACGGCTCTCTGTGGGAGGGGGCGACCCATCAGTCTTGACCGTTGGGCATCAAGCCCCAACTAATGGAACTAATGACATAAGTCAAATTAATCTTGTATCCACCAGGATTATAGAAATTTCTCCTCCAGCTCTGTTGCATTGTACAACACCCCAAGCCTAACCAGTACGTGATCTGGTAGGTAAAAGGAAAAGAAAAACTAAACATCTGGAGCCCACACGGAGCATACGGACTAGATCGAAGAAAAAACTTCCGGCACCAAATCCAATAGCCCACGCTGAACCACCACAAAGTCCCTCCACCCCGAACGGTCCTAACTTAACGCTGCCATTCCATCCCGAGGATAAGTCTCCACAAATGATGGTGGCACTTACATCCCTCATAGAAGAAACAATTACCAAGAACTTTCCCCCCATTTTAGAAAGACTGGACAAAATAGAATCAACAATGGCTCTATTGTATACCTTGCTTACCGATATGACATCGGGGGATGGGGCCAAAAGGAAAGAGGGGGAAAGGGGTTGTGACCATGGGGGGAGTACTAGCACTGAAGCAGGGCTTTTAGTCATGTGCGGCAATTTACCATCTTGTCCTGCTGCTGGTGTTCACCCCATAATCACTACCAATGTTGTGCCACAAGAACACTCGGGGCCCTTGAGCTCTAGGCACTTGGGTTCAGCACGCTCATCCCCTGGCAAGACTAGGCCAAGCCCCTCTCCTGTAACCACTAATGGGATTCGGGCAGGCCCCAATCAACAAATGACACTAAACCTGTTGCGTAAAAATAATTTAGCTAATCGAGATGATAAGGTGACCCTTCACCTTCCACCCGAGTGTTGCCCCTATGTGGCAATTCTCACTAATGTTCCCCTGCTGCAGGAAAATCAAAATGAATCGCAGACCCAGTTAAAGAACAAAGTATGTCACTGGCTATTACAAAACACAAGCTTTACAAATAGAAACTTTCACGACATTCTGTTCCTAAGAAGGGTAAGCTGGGTAGGCCCTCTACACAAATCCTTAACTGGAGACTGTATTGTGATTAATTGCAGATCCCCAATTTTAGCTAGTCGGCTGCTTAGTAGGGAGCCACCATTAATAAATCAGAGGCCGAGCCAGGGTATTGAAATTTTACCGCTGGGTTTTTTCTACAGGCATCTTGAATGCAGAGGGGGGAACCCTCCGGCTAATGGGCCATCTCGTAGGTTACACTCTACGCATTTGGAAGTCACCCCTCTTGAAATCAGAAATAGATTTTAAATATTAAGTAGTCTAGATTCCCAAGACTGACTACCCGTAGTTCCTCCGCCCCCAACAAGCACCCCAGATGATCCATCTATTTCACAGTTAGAAGTAACCCCAGTGACTTACAATAATAACCCTGCCCTGTGTGACCAAGTAATTTTGAATAGCCACTATCACGAACAAACTAAGCCCAAGGGAGTAATTAACAACATAGGACTCACTCAGGAGCTTATATTCGAATTCCAGGTACTTAAATTTCTATCCTGGAATGTTGCAGGCATAAGGTCCAAGCTATTTGACCCTGATTGGTGTAAGCTAGTGGACGATTTCCATCTATGCCTACTACAGGAAACTTGGGCGGTTGAACGTGTTCATAGGGTGGGGTTTACCACATACAGCATCGAAGCAAAGCAGTCCAGCGTTGGCCGTCCAGCAGGTGGTCTTCTAATCTGGGTTAAAAATACTCTGGCCTATAAAATTAAGGTTTTAAACCTCGGATCAGAGGAAATACTCGGGCTAGAATTATCGTCTCTTAAAGGGAACACCCAAGTCAGGTTATTTAACATCTATAATCGCTTTAAGTCTTTACATAAGCCATCTGACACATTAACAACCTTAACTAATTTCCTTGAAACTACCAAGGGGAACCACCGACTCATAGTCGCAGGCGATTTTAACACAACTTTCGAACTTTCGAACTATGTAGAAGAACTATCATTAGATGGAGACAAAACTAAAGGGATTCCTAAGCTCCAGATACCACCTATTAAGAAACTCACTAGGGTGGGGCATCAGGTTTTATCGTTCACTATTGCTCATGGGGTTCGAGCGTGTAATGGTCGGACTGACTCTGACAGAGAAGCATGTCACACGTTCAAGAGGGGGGCAACCAAAACTAGGATCGACTACATCCTTGTCGATGTTGAACTTTGGTCTAGTGTAAAAGATATGGCAGTACTAATACGGGACGACAGTGACCATAATGCTCTGGCCCTCACACTGTCGGGTTCAGCTCTATTGTACGGCAACTTTGGGCCTAGGAGTGTCCCGGTCACCACCAGTAACAACAATAGAAGAGTCAAATGGCCAACGATACAGGCGGATCAAACTGCTCTCCCGAAAATATATTCTGAGGTGGAGCTGACTCTTGTTAATCTGAGTACTACTGCCATCAGTATAGATGATATTATGGCTATATTCCTTCAACTGACTGCCGCAATCAGACCAGTATTTTATAAACAATGTAATGGCCATTTTGTAAAATAGAAGACAGCCCCTAGGTTCAATAAGGCCTGCGGTAAAGCCAAGGCTGAATTAACTGTGGCGGTAAAATCGAAACTTCCCATAGACATCAAAAATTATAGGAAGTTATACAAACTAGCCCAAGCCAAGGCAAAAAGGGATTGGGAGGCAGACAACTGGGCCATGCTTGTTGAGGCGTCAAAGCAAAAGAACAGCCAATTGTTTTGGCATCTTATGTCTAAGGGTTCCCCTAACCTAAAATTTGAAACTGATTTTTACTTACAGCCTCATGTGTGGGAGGAATATTTTGAAGAGCTATATGCAGGGCCAGGCGTCCTGCTTGACCCTGGCTTGCAATCGAGATTTTCAAACATAGTTTTAACTGAAGAGACAGTCATTACCTTAGAGGAAACTATTATAGCCATAAATGCATTACAGAGTGGGAAAGCCCCGGGCTTAGACAAGCTCCCGGGTGACATGTATAAGGCTGAACCTTTAATATGGGGACCTCTACTCCAAGTAGTTTTTAATGCCATCATTTGTGGTGGCGAAATCCAGGCGACCTGGCGGGGCGCCGAGATCATTCCTATTTACAAAAAGGGAGATAAAGGGTCGCACAGTAACTACAGGCGGATCAGTCTTATAGATGTCTCCCAAAAAATCTTTTGTAAAATTATTTTATCTAGGATCCAACACTGGATCGAGGATAATAATATCCTGTCAGATCTCCAGGCGGGATTTAGATCATCCACAAGTACCACTGATCAAGTTTTCAGATTTCTTCTTTTAATTTGGAAGGAAATAACAATTAGAGGTGGTCATCTGTATGTTGTATTTGTGGATCTAAAAACAGCCTTCGATTCAATAGATCGCACCCAACTCTGGCTAGCTTTGAGCGAATTAGGTCTCCCAGGCTATATACTTAACATTTTGATCCGTTTACACTGCGACACATATGCAAAGGTCAGGTGGAACACGGATGGCAGTCTGACAAAAGATATATTAGTACGGAAAGGTGTACGTCAAGGATGTGTCCTCGCCCCAACTTTATTCACCCTTTACATTAATGGATTAATAGAAGAATTGTATCATTGTGGTGGTGATCCCCCAAGATTAGCAGGCACCTCAGTACCTTGTCTGCTTTTCGCCGACGACACCTTGCTTATTTCCATAACACCCAAAGGGATCCAGAACCTTCTGAACAAATTTGATAGAGTATGTAGGGAGAAGGGGTTAGAAATAAATTGTTCCAAAACAAAATTTATGACTTTTAATCCCTATAAATCAAATAATGGTAAACTCATGCTGGGCGCGCAAGCACTGGAGCAGGTCAAGTACTTTGACTATTTGGGTGTACGTATTAGTGATAGGTTGGTTTGGACACCCCAAATTGAGAAGAGCACTTTGACCCTCCAACACGATGATTGTGCAATAGTTCGGAGGGCTAGGGCGTCCCCTTACCGCCCTGTGTCGCCCATTCTGGAACTTCATAGGGCTAAAGGTCTAGGAGCAGCCCTCTATGGGGCAGAGTTATGGGGGCTGGAAAATCTAAAAGACTTAACCCTAGCCGAAAATAAATTCATCAGGGCGATCCTGAATCTACCTGTGAGCACCCCCCTACTGTCGCTAAGACTTGATCTTGGCCTAAAACCTATAGATCATTTTGCTATCCTTAGGGCACTTCTGTTTTGGATCAGAATCTGGATCAGTAATACACAGGTCCCGTTGAAGGTGGCTCTGGAAGAATTGATCATCTTGCACAAACAATCAGGCCGTATCAAATGGTTTAATAAAATCAAGGAATGGTATCTGGAATTAGGGCTGGGGTGTATTTGTTAGGATCCGGGGTCTATATCTAAATCGATGGTTCCTCTTCTTACAAAAAGGTTCTGGGAGCATATGGAATTTCAAAGTGTAGAAGGCTTTGCACATGGTACTTTAACCACTAGTTTTTTAAACTTTAAAGGAGGGTTTGGTTTTGAACCATACATGGATGACATCGAACCCCCACAGGCAAAAGCTCTGTACATTCAATTTAGACTTGGGGCTCTACCTCTAAATTCAAGGAGAAGCGCATGGGGAACTCTAGCTGTAACATCATTTTGTCCTACATGTCACACTCGATCAGAGACCCTCGATCACTTTCTCTTTTGTTGCCCCACCTACGATGACTACAGGAAAACCTGGATAGCTCCAGTCTGTCATCTACTGTCGTTTACATGCCCCAGTGAAGCACTATGTATTTTTAGATCTGACACCACAAGATGGCTCGTGTTTGCAATATCGAGATTTTTGTTGTATGCATGGTGGAGAAGGTCAAAACTGTTTAAAAGTGTTCTTGGAAATACGACTGGTTAATGTATATTAATATAGTTCCAGGGAATTGATTCATGAATTTTATATGGTGCTGTTATAGTCTGTCTTTTACATGATTTTTATGAAATATTGTATTTTAACCTTTTAATGTTTTTATACTATGAACTGTTTTAAACTCTGTAAATGATCATATTTTTTGATCGAATAAGGAATATATATTACACTATTACTTTTTATGCCACTCCACTGTACGCTAGTACACTATGTGCTAATAAACTCAACGTCACGTCACTGTAGGCCACTCCAGTCTAGCTACTCCACTCTACGCCATTCCACTTTGAACCACTGCACTATATGCTACCCCACACTAAGCTACTCTAGTTTACTCTCCTCCACTCTATTTAAAACCACTGTACAAAACTCTATTGCACTCTATGCCACTCTGCTAGACTCTACTCCACTCTTTCCCCGTACACTCCACTGTCCAAATTTGCACTCAGCTCTTTGCCTGTACACTCTACTCCACTCTACAATGGTTTCCAACACTGAACAACACAGCACTCCACCCTACTGTATGAGGCGCCACTCCAATTTATAACAGTTTTCTCAACCATACGCTATGCCACTTCAATGTATGCCACCCCACTCACGCTAATCCACTGTACCCTACTCCAGTCTATGCCACTCCACTCTACGCTGTTCTACTCTATGTCATTTCACTCTTCTACACTGCACTGTACAATATTCCACTGTAGGCTATTCCACTGTATGGTACTCCACTTTACGGTAATCCAGTCAATGAAACCACAGTGTACGCCACTCCACTGTACGCCACTCCATTGTATGACACTCTCCTCCAGCTATATAACTATGCTCTATAAAAGTCTACCACACTTTATGACACTCAGCAACATTCTACTCCACTCTACCCCCATACACTCCACTGTCCAACCCTATAGTCTACTCCATGCCTATATACTCCAATTTACAGCACTCTATTCCACTATGAGGCACTTTTCTATATGACACAGGACTTCACTCTACTGTATGAGACCCACTCCAACTTTTAACAGTTTACTACCTACACTATGCCAGTACACTCCACTCTACTCCACAACACACCAATACACTCTATTGTACTTTACTCCACACTACATTACACCACTCCACTTGACGCTACTCCACTGTACCAGACTTTACCTCGCTCTACGCAACTATACAACAATCAACTCTACGCAGCTCCACTGTTTCATACAATACTGTACTCTATGCAATTCCACTTTACAACACTCTATTACACTGTATGCCTTTCTTTGACACTTTACTCCTGTTTATACCCGTTTACTCCACTGTTCAACACTGTACTATAGTGTATGCCACTGTACAACACTCTACCCCACTCCACTGTACTCTACAATACTCTAGTCCACTATACAACACTGTAAGAAACTATGTATGCCACTGCAACCTACTAAACTCCACTGTACTCTAACACAGTACTCCACTCTACTCAACTACTTCACTGTACGCCACTCAACTCTACGCCACTCAATGCCAATGTACTCTATAACACTATTTGCTAATCCACTGTACTGCACTCTACAACACTGTAATGTACTGTACACCACTCTAATCTACAAACATCAACTAGACTTTATTCTACTCTACACTACTGTAGTCTACATCACTTTCCAATACTGTACAACACCCCACTATACTCTACTGTACAAAACAGTACTCCAATTCATGACACTTTACTCAACTGTATGCTACGCCACTCCACCCTAATGCACTTCACACCACTTTAGTCTACAACATCCCACTCCAATCTATGACACTTCACTCCACTCTACACTGCCCCACTACAGTGTACTCTACTCCACTATACTCCACTTTACTCCACTTTATCCCACTCTATGCCTATCCACTCTATGTCACTGTACTACACTGTATGACACTCTATGACATGCCACTCAACTTCTCTATATGACATGCTTCTTCACTATATGACACAGCACTCCACTCTACAGCACTCTCTTCCACTGTATTCTACTACACTCAACTTGAGGATGCTACTCTCTCTGACACTCTGCTTCACCCTATTTCACGCTAAAACACTCTACTCCACTATATGACATTCTAGGACACCCTACTCTGCTGTTCGACATGCCATTCCTCTGTAAAACTCACTGCTCTAGTCTATGATATGTGACTCTACTATATGAGACACCATGCCACAATACTATATAACACTTTACTACACTGTACGATATGCTACTACACTCTACTACACTCAATTGCAATCTGAAATACTCAAGTCTATGACGATAGACTTTACAGCACTCTTCTCCACTGTACTGTACGATACTCTACATAACAACTCTCCACTTGCGACACTGGACTCTGAAACACATTTTTATTAAAAACATTTTTTCAAACCATTTAAATTCAATGAAAAAGCCAAAGGTTAAAGCTTAATTATAGTTAGAAAAACGTATTTTCCCTATACAAACGAAGCTTAAAATACACAAACTTTAAACTTTATAACTTTAATTTAAAATTTATCCACCACCTTCACATTATTATAAGTAGCAGACCTCGGTACACACTCTTTTCAGCTCACTAACCAGACAACACTAACTATAACTCATGGGCCAGATGTACAGAGCTATCTAGCTGTTGCAAACCCTGTGAATTGCTAAATCACAGGTTTTATGACCACAAAATAGCTTTATAGTATTTACTAAACCCATTTTGTGATTTGGCAGCACTGAACTGCAACCTGCAAGAGTGTGTTTAGGGCGTACGTTCCAAATTGTGATCCTAAATGCTATGCATCAGCAGTTTGCACTCGCAATTTTGGTCACAAATCATTTATAGGTTACCAACTACTCAAAGGAGGTGGTAACCTATTCACAAAGGGGAAGATGTGTTCTTAGGGCCCCTTCCACTTTCTGAATGAAAACAAAAAGTTTGTTTGTGAGTAGGCAGTGGTCCAGGGGACCACTACCAACTCTTAAACAAATGTTTTTTTTAAAAGTACATTTTTTTAAAAATGCACTCCTGTTTCCATTAAGGAATATAGGTTGCATAAAAAAATACTTTATCTAAAAAGTGATGCAATATATTGTGAGCTGCCACCATTCCTGTGATGAGCCCCAATCGGAATAACTTGCAATTTGCCACCTTCTTCCTGAATAGTAATGAGGTCTATCGGACTGCAACGCACTCCAAATCTTTATCTGCAAACCAACTTATTAATACATAGGTTGGTACATAAAGCAAAATGTACCAAGCTTAACACGGATGTCATGCAGCAGGATATATGCCCCATCAAATCTGAACTTGGCTCCATCAACAACAGAATATCGGAGGCGGTGGGCTGGATCAGTAAGTACATTGGAGGACAAATCTCATGCTTCAATATGAGATATCCAAAAACTACAAATCTCTACTGAGTCATTGAAGAAGGATGTTGCCGAATTGGAAGATCGTAACCGCAGGGGAAACCTACGCATCTTTGGTCTACCAGAAGGTTCATAAGGGCGCTTCTACCTCAAGCTTGGACTTCCTAGAAAAATGGCTTCCCCAAATAACAGGTCTCTCCTTTAAAAAACACTTTGAACTCGAAAGGGCACACCGAGTTCCCTCATTCAGACCTACGAGCAGAAATATCACTAGACAGATTGGATTCCAGCATGCAGAAATTATTCTCAACTATGTACGCAAAAACCATCACATCTTCTGGCAAGGACAAAAAATTTACGTATCCCAGGACTACTCCAGAACCTACATTGGAAACAAGGAAGGGCTTCCTAGCTCTTAGATCCAGTCTCAAGTCATTAAACCTTCAATCCTCGTTCATCGGCCCTGCAAAATTTAAAGGCATCGATAACGGAAAAAAACATATCTTCACCAACCCAAAAGACCTACGGATATTCCTAGATGACAAAAGTTCTATCTTGATGGACACGGGTCCTGCTCCTGCACCTGCTCCTACTTCCTTCACTAATCCGTGACTCAATACACTCCAGAGCACTATGCTCTGTATCCTTTTCTAAATCCCATGCGAGGCCTCTAAATGGGTTCTAATTTAATGTACTTCTCACAGCCTGCAGAGATTTTGTATTCCTGTATGATTATATTGATTATATTCTTGTTCCAATATTGTTGCAATATTGTTGCAACTTATGTTAAACTGACACGAGCCTCCCCCAACAAAGGTCCACTAAAAACTAATGCTTGATTCACAGAGGCACAAAAAGAACCTTAGACACAGTTTTCTATTCTGACATCAACCAAAATCACTTCATACCTTAACATATACCATTTAATATATCATATCATAACAAATTTCATAACATATAACACACATCATAACATAACATATACCATATCACATCACACCACATCACATCGCGTCACATCACATCATATTATCACATCATCACATCACTTCATGTCATCACATATCATCACATCACACCATATCATATCACATCACAATATTATATAACAACCAAATCACAACACAACTCTACATAACAATACCACATAACCCTGTAGCCCAATAGGCTTGCTCCCCTATACTTTACATAGATGTTAAAAATTGGGTGCCTTCTGTTTGATGAGCATCAAGCCTAATATTGATGTTATTCTGGAAGTTTTTGGGCTTACTGCCCTCCTTAATGTCATTCCTACGTAGCCTACAAGGCTTGTTCTCAATATCTGTTCGCAAGTTCACATGTTATTGTTACTAGCTTGATGCATGTCGCTGCCAGTGATGGCAGTTCTCACCCACTGTCGTCTCCCTCTCTTAGAAGGTTTTGGGTGCGTGGGAGGGGTAGGTGGGATGGGGGTGAGGAGGGTTGGGAGTTTGGGTTTCCTTTTTCTCTTCTATTCTTTTTTCATTTCCATTTTTATTCCGTCCTCTTTCCACTGTAGGTATACTGCGACTGCAGGTATATATTCACACTCCGTTGTTGCTTTTGGAAAGTATAATTTTCCTCAATCATTTTCGACCACTTCCATTGGCACTGGGTCCAGGGTCTCCATACCATTCTCACAACTCTTTTCTAGTGCTTTCCAGTGGCTCTCTCTCAACTCAAGCCAGAGGCTAGCTTTGCATTCATGTAGCCATGTTCGCCCACCTCCGCAATGAATAATTCCCCATTTGATAGAAGCTTAAAAATTGTATCTCAAGATGTGAAGGGTCTCAATCACCCAATCAAACGGAAAAAAATTGAAAACTACCTTTTTATGTTGAAACCGGATGTAATCCTGTTACAAGAAACAAAAATGACGCAAGGAGGGCTTGAGAGCTTTGGTGAGAGCTGGACCGCTGACATCATTAGCTCGCCCAGTGAAAGCAAGAGAGGAGGGGTTGCCACTTTAATCTCCAAGAGTGCAGGTTTTTCCACCGAATCATACTTGGCTGATAAGAATGGAAGGTGAGTCCTATCTAAATTCACAAAAAACAGGGCACTTCCATGTCCTTAATGTATACTGTCCGAATACGGACAACCCTGAGTTCTGGGACTCATTATCCCAACGGCTGAGTAAAACACCGAACAATGACCTTATTATGCTGGGAGGCGACTTTAACCTCCCCATGGATGTAGCCATTGAAAGGCAATCCAGGTCCATTTC
This sequence comes from Calotriton arnoldi, assembly GCA_963921515.1. Lineage (NCBI taxonomy): Eukaryota > Metazoa > Chordata > Amphibia > Caudata > Salamandridae > Calotriton > Calotriton arnoldi. The sequence continues at coordinate 780,134 of CAWUFW010007816.1, read as the reverse complement.
AACCCCTCTAGGGCACACAGATCACTACACAAACTTTGCGCAAGATTTGGCTTACATGACTCCTGGAAGCTCCAGCACCCAGACACTAGAGATTACACCTTTTTTTCCAACCCCCATAATTCCTATTCCAGAATTGACTATCTAATCATATCCAAACCCCATATACTCCTAATCGATCAAACAGACATACTAACAAGGTTAGTCTCAGATCACTCAGCTATAACTCTCTCCCTTACTGCCACTAATGCGAATACCCTGAGTAAGATCTGGAGATTCAATGACAAATCAATTAGAGATGCTGCCTCAAAAGAGAGGATCGAAAAAAAACATTCTAAACTACCTGGAAGACAATATTATCACTGATACCTCCCCACTAACCACTGGGATGCCCTAAAAGCCACGGTAAGGGGCACCCTTATTAATATCCAAACTAAAATTGTTAAGGAACATAACAAGGATCTTCTAATCCTAGAACAAGACATTAAATCACTGGAGGCTGCTCACATGTCTGACATGGACCCCCAAATCCTCTCAAAATTCACCAACAAGAAATATGAATACAACAGAATCCTAAATGAAAGAGCGGACACATGGGTCAACAAATACAAAAGCTTAAAACTGCTTAAAACTGTGTGACGCAAACAGGGCAGGGCCTCCTATCTAAAACATAAGCAAAACCACAAGGGAATTGATTCCCTTGTGGATAAAACAAACGTCACCCATACCAGACCTCAGAAAATACTAGAAATACTCAAAGATTTTTATCAGACTTTATGCACAGATGACTCTGGGATCTCCCCAGCCGCCTGTGCGGATTACCTCAGAGACATCCCACCTCCGTCCATCTCGGATCAAGAAAAAGTTGTTCTAAGCTTCCCATTTTCTCTGGAAGAGATCAATTTAACAATTAGTTCATTACAAGCCAACAAGGACCCCGTTCCAGATGGTTATACAGCTAACTTTTTTTAAACTTTCGCTAATATACTTAAGCTAACCCTCCTGACCCTTTTCCAGCATTTTGCTGACTCTGGCATTATATCCAGCTCCACCAGTGAAGCCACTATCGTTATAATTCCCAAAAAAAGGGAAAGACCTGACACAAATAAAAAATTACAGACCAATCTCTCTTATTAACCTGGATGCAAAGATCTACACCAAGATACTTTGTAAGAGGCTGGAACCTCTTCTCCCTCGACTAATTGGGCATTCACAAGTGGGCTTCATGAAACACAGGCTGTCCAATGATAACAACTGGCTCCTCTGCCATTTTATTGAAAAGGCTAAATTGGCCCCCTCTGAAAAGGTAGCGGTTACCCTCGATGCTGAAAAAGCATTTGATAGGGTCTCATGGACTGTTTTCCGTGAATCTCTCCGGAAATTTAACGTAGGAGAAACTTTCACCAGAATGATCATGACTCTGTATAGTGGTCAATCAGCTAAGGTCAGGTCTGGGGGTTTACTTTCTTCTGACTTTAATCTAGAAAGAGGTACAAGCCAAGGTTGTACCCTCTCTCCCTCATTATTCATTCTAAGTCTTGAACCCTTGCTCCACAAGATCAGATCTAATCCCTACATTCATGGTATCGCCTTCAATAATCTCAAAGTGAAAGTCGTGGTATACGCTGACGATCTCTTAATAATGTCTGAAAAGGCTACTCAATCTATTCCTGCCCTTCTCCAACCATCAAAGAGTACGCCCAAGTCTCTAACTATAAACTTAACAAAGACAAATCTGAATTCCTTGCTCTGAATAATCACTGTTTCAGCGCCCTGTTCGCCAACACAGGTCTTGCCTGGCATCCGAAGCTTGTAAAATATCTGGGATTGGAGTTCAAATCAGATATATTAGAATCCCTGAAACATATTGAGGCACAAGCTCTAAGAAAGGTAGAAACCCTGCTCGAGGGCTGGAACCCAAAATCTTTAATGTGGTGGGGCCGCATCGAGACCATCAAAATGATGATCACCGCCATAATCAACTACCTTGCGAATATGCTATCTTAAGCTTTATCAGAGGAATTTCTGCAAAAGACTGATAAACTACTAAATAAATTCATTTGGCAAAATAAAAGACCAAGAGTCTCGATAAAAAAACTACGCCTCCCAGTCCATCTCAGCGGTGTTAATTTAGCAGATTTCAAGAATTATCAAACTGCCTTCCTGGCCAGACAGGGCTCATATTGGTTTGTCCAATCTCCGGGCTATACCCCCACATGTCTATTGGTAGAGAGGAAGCTTCTAGGTGAATTCAACCCAATCTCTCTTTTAACCAGCAACCCCAAACCCCCACCCTCAGGTAAACATATTTTCTACAATACCAAAAGGGCCCGCTTGAAAATTGATAGAATACTAGACACCCCGATTTCCAACTCGAATATGACCTCTCTATTGAATAACCCTAAAATCAGAATCAAACGCTCTCCAGCCTGCTGGTCTCGCTGGGCCTCTAGGGTCACTTCTTGAAAGACCTAGGGTCCTCTCAATCTCCGCTATCCTTTAGAGAAATTAAAAACCACTTTCCCCTACAGAACATAGATCTTTATGAGTTTTTGAAGCTTAAGGTTGCCCTATCTAAACTAAAACTACCAAATAATGACCCTTCCCTTTCCAAGACCATCCTTTCCTTTAATAAATCTGGTCACCAGGCCTCCAAGTTCTACCATCTCATAAAACCGAAGTCCACCACTATGTCCTCAAGACTCCAAACTAAATGGGACCACGATGAGACGATTAAGACACAATCCTGGCATCAGATATGGAAGTCAGTGGTCTCATATAAAATCTCTCCCTCCCTTGCACAGACGAAATTCTGGTTATTACACAGGACATTCTGGACCCTGGCACTCCTCCACAAACCCTCCCTCAGAGAGACTCCATCTTGCTGGAACTGTAATGACTCCATAGGAGATCTTCCCCATCTCCTCTTTTACTGTACCGCGGTCTGTCCACTTTGGGACTTGTATTCAACTTCATTCACTCTATCTGCGGAGTCCATCTAGAATGGAATTTCTTAACACTAATCAAAGGATTCTTAGACCCAAACATTAGATCCCGCAATGACAGTCTATTAATCGATATCCTTCTTACTGCTGCCAGTAAAACTATTATAGCCAACTGGAAAAACACAGCCATCACCTCCTTCTGTCCCTGGCTAAACTGGATCTCCTTTCTGAGAGGGGCACATAACACTTCATTGCAAAACTCCCCTTGGATTGTATTCAATACATCTATTTGGAACTCCCTCGATAACTATTTCGCCACCACTAAACCACCATGAAACACTACTAAGAGACCCATTCCCCACACTCCTGTACACCTTCCCTCTCTTATTCACATACAAATTCAAAAAGTAACTAGAATTGATAACACCACCTCCCAAATCCTTGTGCCGGACCCTTAGATAAAGTGGAATATACAACCCGAAACACACCTGCATCTAAGTGCTCTAAGATCTCCTTGGGTTTCTTCCACCTATACATGTCTTTTGACCCTATACCTACTTGCGTTCCTTCCTTCTTTCTTTATTTTACTCCTATCAATTCATTATACCTCATACCATATCTCTTATGGGTCTATTTTAAATACCATATATGTTTTTCTCTCATTTGTCACCTGTTACCTGAATTTTGCTCTGTATACTAGACATTCCAGTCATAGTCAACCCTCCATGGTTCTACGCATCTGAACTGTACTTCTTAAAATGGACTCTTGAGTTATTTGATTGTTCTTTTCTCCCTGTTCATTTGTTTTTAGAAAATTGCACAATAAAATACTCCTGAAATTGAAAACCTGCTTTTGATAGACAATAAATATGTAACATGTGTACTTCAACTGATTAAGTTTTGTACAGTTATATAATAGCATTTATGACTGTTGAGTAATGTTCTAGAGGTTTACACCCTTGGCTCTGTACACCAAAGATCTAAAATAGAATACCAGGAATTTGAGGACGCCCTAGATGAAAAGCAGCATCTCCTTTAAGTATCGAAGACTGATTGCAACATTTTGCTGAAATGCTCTTTTTTGAGAATATTTAGTGTGTTGAAAGCAATGAAAGTGGGTCCTGTTGAACACATCAATTTACAGTTCCTGTTGTATCCAAAAATAACACGAGGAAAGGCAGCTCATTTAATATGATTAATGCAACACACCTACATGGAATTAGTAAGCACACATGTATATGACTTTTTGGGGGAACAATGATTTAAACACATCTCACCATGGGGTCGATGTAAAACCAGTCTGCAACATTGCATGGTATGGTTTATTATTTATAAAATGTTGTTTCATAACCCTATCAGCTATACCTGTTTAAAAGTATAGGCCTTGATTTAGGAGTTTGGCAGACAAAATAAAGACAGTCTGGGTGGCAAAGGACTACACCTGGTTGAAATTGTATGAAACACCATCACAGTAGTTCATACAAAAGCCATTTAAATGTTTGGTGTGAGTCTATCTTTGGTGATGGACGCTCACACCAAACTTTTACATGCTTTACTTTTCCTTTAAAAAACAAAACAGGAGTTCGTTTTTGGAAAAATAAGCACTAATGTCCCCAACACCATGGAAGTTTTCTATTTGCTGATACACACAGGATGAAAAAGCCATCCAACCGCTCACTTTAACATGTATTGGAAATCAGTACATTAGAGAAGGGTGAATAAGGGAATTAGGGTGCACTGAAAACACAGTATGAAATAATATATTGTATCTACAAAATCTCTGCAGTGCTCTAGAGGAAGGATGTCAGCCCGCATCCCTTATTAGAATATAAACAGAACAATGGCTCTGAGCACATGCAACACATAGAGTCCACAAAATCAATCCGGCAGTCCTCAATGTGTCAGTCTTTTCTTTAATTCTTCAAACACCAGCCACACCAGCCAACACGTGTTTCGTCTTTGGGTTTAATAACCCACGACTTCCTCAGGGCTGAGATCCGAGTTCTACTGATTCCATCTACATATCAACAAGTGTAGTGTAAGCTTACACGCGGAACTGGTCAGGAGACACCGGCTCGCACACGGGAGGTGTGACTCCGCAGTATATTGTCTACAGCAACACTACACTTATTGATATACAGATGGAATCAATGTACTCGGAATGTTGATTGTACTCAGCAACACTACACTTATTGATATGTAGATGGAATCAATAGAACTCGGATCTAAGCCCTGAGGAAGTCATGTGTTATTATACCCAAAGACGAAACACATGTTGGCTGGTGTGGCTGGTTTGAAGAATTGACTGACATATTGACGACTGCCGGATTGATTTTGTGGACTCTATGTGTTGCATGTGCTCAGAGCCATTGTTCTAAGTATTGGAAATGCAATATGGAAATGCAATAGGTCTCGCATTTGTTCTGACTCCCCAGTAGCAGCCGCTACTGCCTTTAAACACTCTTCATCTGTCAGAAATTACACCCTACCTACTGGCTCTGAGTACAATGGGTGTATCCATTTCAAGAAATGGGCCCCAACACCCATGTTATTCAGGACTGGCTTCTAAAGGCCTTTTCTACACCCAGAGAGGCAACCATGGGGCACTTATCGGATACCGGCGTTTTGTCCAGCACACAAAATAGCTGGTACAAGTTTGCAAGTGTGTTTCGACCAGTAATAAACCCACCAACACAGTCATCAGTGCAGCCAGCCTATATGCCAGTATCTTGCTTAATTTTTGTATTCCCTATAAAATGCCAGCAATTTCGGAATCAACGTGGCCCTGTATGGGGAATAAAATACGACTGGCAGGCCGTCCGTACCTGGAGGCTTCCCCTTCACCAGCTGATCAATAGTGATGCCTAAGTCTTCAGTAATGAGTTCCATATTCAAACTCTCCCTCTGCTATGATTTTAGACAAGGCAAGGAGACTGTTGCCAGAAAATCTGCTTCACTCCCCCCACCCCTGCTTTTGGCACAGAAACTTGTACAATAGTTCATGATATTTGACAAAGACTGCATTGGTTTTTGTCCGAGGAGTCACAATATCCCCAGTGTGCACCCGTTTCGTGCAATTCGGCTTTCCTTTCGTTTCTGATTGGAACAGTCTTGCAAGCAATCTACCTAACCTATCCTCTCCTGATTGCAGTCTTGCACCATATTCCTTGAATTGGCCTTGACTCAATCGCAGATTCAACTGTGTCAGGTCTTTGAGTGTCTGTAACTGGTTTGCCCACCCCTGTTCATCTCAGACACTCACATTTTCTGCACGTTTTAGCTTCTACTCTTTCTCTAATATTTGGCGGTTCAGTAATTTCATAACCCCAAAAGTGGCTTTGTTACAGATCCCACAAATAACTGATTTAAAGGTTTCCATTCTATAGCCCTACCACATGATGTTGCCTAATTTTCTTGCAAATAATGGTTAATACTATCTCCATCCTCTTAGCGCAACACAGGATCCAATAATGCACCCCCTTTGCTGCCACACAAGGAATCGAAGGTCTGATCCAAACTAGTCCCACTGTCTATAAGAGTGGGTTATGATCTGAGATGGTATGGGCTAGATATTGTGCTTTCACAATTTCCATGCTACTCCCCAACCTCAACATAAACATGTCTAGCCCTATATGTATATTGTACATAAGTGAGTAAAATGAACATTCCAACACCTCTGGGTGTGTTTAACTCAACCTACCACCAAGCCCCATCTACTCCTCTACTGAGCAGATCCTTCTGACTGTAGCTCACATGATCAGCCCTACAACAGTGGAACCGACCTGTCCTTAATCAAGTCAATTAGCATCGCATACTCCTCACCCAAAGCCAATTGGCTTCTCATACTCTTAATAAGATCAGATCCAGTACATGTGCAAACTGTACTGGGAGCATATATAATGGCCAGGATCAAATCTGTGCTCTCCAGTACACCTTCCACTATAACAAATCTACCCTCAGTATTTATGTGGGATTTATGCACCATATATGAGACCTTAGCAGCGATCCACACCAATGCCACCTATGAGAAAGCTGAATAAGCTGTATCATATAGCTGACCTCACCAATTCCTATGAAGTTTTGCCAACTCTATAGATGATAAATGAGTCTCCTGCAGACAAGCAATGAAAGGATTCAGTATGTCTTCACGGGAGTGCCCAAGCCCTAGATATTTACATTTCATGGAATGTAATTTAGGTAAGCCATTTTAAAGTGAGGTGCCCCGAGGGACAATACCCTATGCTTGTGCAAAGTGATAATAGACCACACCCACTGTCTCATTGTATTATTAACTTCACACCTTACATATGTCAAGTAACTGGCATGTTTGAGTATCAGCATTATTTACCCAAGGTCGAGGCCTTTGGAACTACCTCCTCATTTCCCATAACTCCCCCTAACATCCTGCTACAAAATAATTCCAATAAAAAAGAAAAATATCAGTGTGTGTGATTCAGGATAAAAAAGCAGATCCACAAACAAAAGGAGTATGCCTTGGCCCAGCACTAGCAATCAGGAAAATGAAAGCCACCAACCATTATATGCACCCACCTCCCCCCACCAAGTACAGAGACTGCCACCCATATGGTTGGCTCTGTCAAAGTGTTGAATAATCTTCAGGTGCAATGTTTACCCTGTCCTTCCTTTCCACCCAAGTATTCAAGTCAACAATTTGGCCATCATTGGGAAACAGGTCTTGTCCCCTCAATTTGACATCCAAAGTTGCCATTATCCGAGTCCACTCCCACTTGGGACCCCTCAAGGTCTGTATCCGATGCTAGGTTGAGCCCGGTTCAAAGCAACAGTATATCCTGAACATATTTAGCCCTCGCAGCCTCTGCTTGTTATTTGGTGGTATTAGTCTGCATCCACCAGAATTTTCTGTTTTTGTACTTCTTAAATCCACCCCTACGCTGAGGACCCTCCATTATAGGTATGCCCCTACGCACCAGCCAGCGCCATACATTCTCCGGAGACTCAAAAAAGTTTCTGATTATTAGCCACTATGCACAAACAAGCCAGATAGATTTGCCACTTAATGTTACACTGCAGCAAGCACTGTTATATATCCAAGTAAGGACAGCACAGTGATTGCACAAGGTCTATGAAATCCAGAAAAATGTGCATCTTATGTTTTAAACTTCACATGGCCCATGTTCTCGGGCCATGGCCAGGATGTAGTCTCGGTGTCTGTAGTTTAAGATCTTTGCTATCATCGGTCTGGGTTTAGAACCAGGGAATGCCCCCCCCCCAGGACCCTGTGGGCACGTTTCACCACAAATCACATTGGCGTTATACCCTCATAACCATGCTGCAGCAGCCAATTTTCCAAGAACTTCTCAGGAGGCAGCCCCTCCACCGAGCATCCTCAGCTTGGGCTTTCAACATGTTGATTGCATCCATAAGTGCCATAATTTGGTGCTGCAACTCTTGAACCATGGAACTTAGTATCTCCATTGTAGATTGCTTGGTCATTACACTTGCCATTAACTTCTTCTGATATGCCTGAGAAGTGTAACATCTATGGCCACAGCGTTGATCTTGCTTACCGGTGCTATCTTAGAGGTAGATATTGTCTCCTCTAGAGCTGCAAATATTTCATTGCGCTCCTCCTGAGTGCTCTTTACTGTTTTCTGGGCTATTATGGCTTTCCAGGGCTGTGGACAGTTCAGAGTCAGGTTCCTGGCCTCTCTCAGCCAAACGTTTCCCCAGTATGAGCCTCACAATCCTGACTCATAATGTAACCACGGCACATGCATTATCATGGAATTCCCACTGTGTCATCAGCAACCAGCCCAGCAGGTGCCAAGACTCATCACAGCTATTACTCATAGGCGCCACCAGAGGCACATACTTTCAGTGAATTGTGGCCCCACTTGCCTGCACCTCTCAGTTGGGCAGGGCCCTGCAGCACGAGTCTGGCCGCACTCCAATGCTCCTGGTAATAAGAAGCCTGCTGCAGCCCGGGGGTGAATCACTGCAGCCTGCGTCTCACCCCTTACAAATTTAAATTCGCCCATCAGCACCACAAGAGCCCCGCTCCACTTCTTCCCAAGTATTAGTCAGCCACCATCATTGCACACTTCAGCTCCAGACATTCAGCCAATTATTTGTTGCCGGGAGGCCAGTAAGAAGAGACCACTAATCAGAGAGCTCACTAACACCAAATAACAACAAGCATTGGCATAGCCAATAGGTCTTGCTTTTGGGACCTTATAAGTATTTAGTTATGCAGCACAATATCCTTGGTGCAACAACATCAACCGTTGCATGGCTAAACACTTATAAGGTCCCAAAGGCGAGACCTATTGGCTTTGCCAATGCTTGTTCTTCTTGTTTTGGGTGGCGGGAGGGAGGATCAATACCATGCGCACAATACTTCAGGGCAGAGGGGAGGTGAAGAGGAGCGAGGGTGGGGGGTGATGCCATATAATTGTTGCATCGTCTGCACGGAGCCTGTGCCCTCTGGTACCCCAGAGCCCGCTCCCTTCCAGTGTGTGGTGAGATTTTTAGGATGTGGGGGCTCTGAAGCGACAAGTGACCGTTTCCCTGGTGATTACTACGTGTTACTTTGAAAATAGGGACGGAGGAGGGGGAGACAGGAAGAGGGTGAAGGCAGGAGAAGAGGGGCGCTACTCTAGGCTCGACCTAAAAAGCACATTTTATGAGTAAAGATCTAGCTTTCTGCCAAATTTGGTGTAATTCCATTCAGCCATTTCAGCTGCAGCATTGTTTAAAATCCCCTAAGGAAATTGCATGAGATTGTGTTTTTGGATTCCTCCCTATTTCTTGGGTCAAGCTTGATGGATCACGCCAACAGTTTTCAGAAAGGAGCTGAGGTTGATGAACATGTTTTTAAAGTTTATAAAGATTAATTAAACGGCACCAAAGTTATTAGCAAAACCAAAAGCGTATATATATATATATACATATATATATTACCTAGTGGCAGTCGCCAGTAGGTAGTTATAGTTAGGACCTATTATCCATAGGAAAAGCGTTTATTGATTTGGCAATATCTTTGGCGCCGTTTGACGAATCTTCGCGAAAATTTCAAAACTAATGGTTCACTCAGGTCAGCTCCTGTCTTGAAAGTTTGGGGCGATTCGTCAAGCGGAGGCTGAGAAAAAAGGGGGGTCCCAAAACGCGTTTTCTCAATGTTAATTTTCTTAGGAGTTTTGAAACAGGCTACAGCTCGAACTGCTGAACGGAATTACACCAAATTTGGCAAAAAGGTAGGTCTTGGTTCAGATAGCGTGCTTTTTTTTAAATGGTGTAAATCTGTTTAGTAGTTGCTGAGAAATTAAAAAAATAAAAATATCGATATCTGAGCACCGAGGAGGAGTCGCGAACCCTCCCGGGCACGAGCTTCACACTGATTGACTGTCAACACTCCAAACCAGGAAGTGTTGGCAGCCATCTTGTGACTCAGTAAAACCGAGTCACAAGAAAAAGGGTGAAAAAAGGATAAAAAGCAAGAAAAGGGGGCAGGGTAGAAACACCCTGACCCCCTAGGCCTGCTCAGGGGATCCCACAGGGACCCCCAGGCCCAAAAAAAGCATTTTTTTTTTAAACGACAGAATTCGCGCTGGGTGCGTGAATTCTGCCGAGAAAATAAAAAAAAAACGAAGCGTGGGCTTCTGTGCTTCGTTTTCTAGAAACCCCCGGGTGGGACAGGTCCCAGGGGCAATGTCCAGTTAATTAGTGGGGGCCCACGGGGGCCCCCGCAGCCCGGAGGACCGCCACCTCCCTGGGGCTATGCTAATTATATGCCTGGGTGGCACGCGGCCCCCGCGCAGCCCCGGGGACCGCCACCTCCCCGGGGATTGTTTAATAAGATGTGGGGGGCCTCTCAGGCCCCCCCATGCCCCAGGGACCGCCACCTCCCTGGGGCTTTATTTAATTATGCACGGGGGCACGCGGCCCCCCCGCTGCCCTGGGGACCGCCACCTCCCTGGGGCTCAAACTAAATGAAAGTGTGGGGGGCTCCTGGCCTGACCCACACTGCCCTGGGGACCAACACCTCCCCGGGGCACACATTTTATTTAAGGGCGGGGGGGCCTCACCAGCCCCCCAAGCCCTGGGGACCACCACCTCCCCAGGGCTTCAATAATTAAAATTTGTGTGGGGGGGCTCCTGCCCCTCCCCACACTGCCCCGGGGACCACCACCTCCCTGGGGCTATTTTAAGGAAGGGAGGGGGGCTGCAGGGCCCCCCTCCTGGAGCCCTTGGTGACCCTGGGGACCGCCACCCCCTAGTGCTGGCTCCCGCAATGTTCCGGGGTGCCCACCCCAGGGACATTGCTGTTTGCTATGGCAGGACAGGAGCACGGCTCCCGCCCTGTCATAGCAAACTTCTGCTTTGCTTCTTGGAAACGAGAGCAGAATTGCTTTTGGGCAAGGGGAGCTGCATCTTAGCAGCTCCCCTTGCCCAATAGCAATGCCGGCTCCCGCAGGAGGTGGGGGGGCTGGTTGGGACCGTGGGGGCATTGGGGCTCCCACCACGGTCCCCAACACTGAGAGCCGGCTCCGGGGGATGGGGTCCCCGGGGCCTGAAGTGGCCCGGGAGGGGGGGCACTCGGCCCCCCCCTTTTATTAAAATATTTTTTTTTTAAACGGAAGGCCTGCCCCGGGGGATAGGGTCCCCGGGGCCATAATTGGCCTGAGAAGGGGGCCACGCAGCCCCCCTCCACAAAAATAATAATAAAAAAAGAAGGCTGGCCAGGCCCCGGAGGATGGGGTCCCCGGGCCATAATTGGCCTCTGGAGGGGGCCACACGGCCCGCCTCCCCAAAAATGTTTAAAAATACAACAAGACTGCCAGGCCCCTGGGGATGGGGTCCCCGGGGCGAAAAGGGGCCCAGGGAAGGGGGGCCATGCGGCCCCCCTCCCAGAAAAGAAAAAAAGAACCGGCAACTCACCGGAGGCCCCGCCCCCTCCCTGCATGACTCTGCAAGCGCGTTCTAAGTTGGGGAATTAAGTCCCCTTGAATACTGAGGGTCCCTGGGGGCCAACTAGCCCACCAGGTACCTCCAGTAAGTGCCACACAGCTGGATTGCAGAGAGGAGGTCCGAGGTCACGCCCCTTTTTACACCACTCTGCAAACACACCTCTTGGCGCACTGCTGGTGGGGCGATGAGGTCCTCTTGTGTCCTGAGGACCTCAGGACACAAGTGGACTTCATCCCCCGAGCAGCAGTGCGCCAGGAGCCGCGTTTGCAGAGTGGAGTAAAAAGGGGACATGGCCTCGGACCACTCTCAGCAATCCAGGTGTGTGGCGCTTACAGGAGGTACCTGGTGGGCTAGTTGGCCCCCAGGGACCCTCAGGAATGAAAGGGGCTTAATACCCCAACTTAGAACTGCAGAGTGGTGGAGAAAGGGGGCATGGCCTGTGTCCACCTCTCAGCAATCCCACTGTGTGGGGTTTACTGGAGGTAATAGGTAGGCTAGTTGGCCCCTAAGGACCCCCAGCAGTGAAGGGGACTTCAATCCCCATCCAAGAGCGTGCCAGGGAGCGCGTTTTGCAGAGTGGGGGGCAAAGGGGACATGGCCTGCTATGAGAACTTAGCAATCCTGCTGCGTGGGACTTACTGGAGGTAATAGGAGGGGTAGTTGGCCCCAAGGTTGTCCTTGGGGGCCAACTACCCCTCCTGTTACCTCCAGTAAGTCCCACACAGTGGGATTGCTAAGACGTCTTTGGAGGCCACGCCCCCTTTCTCCACCACTCTGCAAATGCGTCTCCTAGCAGACTATGGGATGGGGGATGAAGTCCACTTTACTCCTGAGGGACTTTGGGGGCCAAGAAGCCCTCCTGGTACCTCCTGTAAGTCCTACGCAGTGGAATTCCTGAGCGCTGGTCGGAGGTCCAGCACCCTTTCTCCACCACTCTGCAAATGCGTCTACTAGTTAAAGAAGTGTTTGCAATGCAATAGGTTTCACATTTGCGAGAGTTAAAGCTATTGGCGTTGTAAATGTAAAAGTTTTTTACTAATGTTTTTTGGAGTGGAGTGGATGTACGTTGTGTGTAGTGGAATTATGTGGTAAGTTGTGCAGTGAAATTATTTGGATAGAAAGTATGTGGTATTTAGTGTGTAGGAATTATGAGAGTGGGATTATGTGTTATGGAGAGTAATAATGTGATATGGTAGTCTTTGTTGTGGAGTGGTAACCTCATGTTTAGTCTTCCTCGTTTCCATAGAATCTCAACTATGAACTCAGTGAGACAAAAAAAGAAGGAATCACTGAGGAGCACTTGTGGACCTAGTCAGAGGTATGAAAAGGACCACTGGAATTATGCGACTGTTTGACTGCACCGACTTTCGCACAATTACACATTTTCCGCATTAGCCACATAATCCATCATCTGCTCCCTAATCTGCAGATTTGAACAAAAAAAGCCTTGTTTCTAGCTCAAACGTAACCAAAAATGTAGCGACAAGTGTTACAGCTAGGGGTGGGCGGAATTTGCGTAGTCGCGTTACGCAAATCTTCGCGAAATTGGTAAAAAATTCCGCGAGCTCGCGGAAATTCCGCGAAATCGCGGAATTGCTGGTCCCGTCCGTTCGCGATGTGTTTTTGCGTGCTCGCGGGGAAATATATCGCTAACTTGCCCATGCGGTCGCTAATGGGCGCGGCCATCTTGTTTTCACTTGTCCCGCCCGCTCGCGATGGTATTTCCTGTTCCGGGTCGCGTATTGCATGCTCCCGCCCGTTCGCGATAAGGGTTTCCTGTTCGGGAACGCGCATTACGTGTTCGCGACGCTTTTTGCGTGCTCGGGGGAAATATCGCGCGAACTTGCCCATGCGGTCGCAATGGGCGCGGCCATCTTGTTTTTCACTCTATTGCTATGGTTCTGGGCCTGCTTTTCAATCCTCCCTCTATCTTTTCAATCCTTTGTTTCTGTAAACTTTTTTTGGGTCTTTTTTATTTATTATCTATCTCTCTATTTTCCTGATTCTATATTTTGAGTTTTTCTCTACTTTTTGTGTGTTTTTAACTACTTTTTCACACTTTTTCTATTACCTACTTTTTCATTTCTTTTACTTACTTTATTTAATTCCTACCTTTTCTTTTCCGTCCCCGCCTACCCAGAACCATGGCAAAGGGCCACAGCCACAGGGCTCGAAGTCGGAGCCAGAGCCGCAACCGCCTTCCTTGCGGAAGGCGGCGCCAAAGAGGGGTGCAGGCACGGGCCTTATTCAATGAGGCGGAGGTGGCCGCACTGGTTTTTTTTGGTCAGCGCCACCTCCCCTTAACCCTGGCAGCAGGCGGCAGGCCTGGGTCCGGGTACGGGCTCCGGGAGCGTCGGCAGCGGTGGGGCAAGGTGCGTCGGGCAGTGTTTCGCTGCTCTGGTGTCCGGCGCACCAATAATCAGCTGACGCACCGGTGGTCCGATATTCTGGACCGGGAGCAGGACCTGCTGGACCTGCTAGGAGTGGAGGTCCCGGGGCTTGGTGAGTAGCTATTTAATATTACTACTTTGTGTTCTTCTGCTCTGTGTTATATATTGCGAATATTTTTTTTTCCGACCAGCAAGAATGCTGCTGCTTACATTGCAGGTAAATTACGTTTAAAAATCTGGGATTGTTATGACACAGGCGCTCGTCGCTACTAATCTTACTTGTTTGCAACTTTGCGCTCGCTTGGCCTGATGACTATGTAAGAGTTTACTTTAGAGAACTTAAGTGACGTAATGCTAGAGAGAGTAGTCCTTCCTTTGTCCTCCTGCCACTAAGAAGGGATAGTGGTGGATTGATAGGTTTAGTTACTTATTATATTAGTTGGTAATTTGTAAGTGGTGTGCGTGACGCATCCTCTGTCACGTCACGTGCTGCTGAGTACTGCTTACCCCAGTCCTTAGCAGAACCTTTTGTAGTTTGTTTACTGAGTGTTAATAGGCTTATATCATCACTAGCAGAACATCAGCAGCAACCAGCCAACAATTTGGTGTATGCAAAAATGTATGCATGTGTCCTCCATCTATGCATTTTTGAGGACTAAAATAAATGGAAATGCAGACTTACTGAACAATTGGCCCGTCTGGATTGGAATAGGTGGGCTAGGTCAGGTGGTAGTTAGGCTTGCTAGACGGTCCGTGAATCTCGCAATACTACCAGTCGATCAGATAGGTCAATTTTATTGCAATTGTTGTTACCAAAAATGTTTTTGGTGCCTATTTTAAAATATTTTATTTATTTCACACCAAACTTTAATTTTTGCCTCTTTCTTTATGAAATCTTACATGATCAGCAGCACCCAGGGGCAAGAAGACGGGGTCGCAGGCGGTGGGCCAAGAAGATCTACCACTACAAGATGCCTCCCAGGGACAGGACCGCTCCTCTATCGAGGGCTCTGCTGCTGGCCCCAGTAAGTCCTCCAGTGGTTAATATTAATAATTATATTTCCCAAACTTTTCCTGCACCTTATTTTTTCCGAACTATTATTTCGGTATCCTAATTCGAATTTTTACAAAATCTTCTTTGCTCTATACTATCTGTTTCTAAATTCTTGTTATCCCTGCCTCTAACTGCGTCTGCTATGACTCTCTGTACTACTACTATTAGTCTGTCTGTAGCTAAGCTTGCCCAGTTGCCCACTCTTTATTTCAAATATTTTAAATAAAACTCATATTCACCAATAGCTATAGCCATTGAGTCCAGTCCTTTGGGTTGTCCTCTTCTACTACTTCTAGTCTTCTTATTCTTGAGGCTTTTTGACAATTCCCACCAAGAAAATGCCCAACCACATTTTAGAATTTTAGATAGGATAGGACATACTACTACTGTTGTAGGGATTCTGCACATACAGAACTTTGCACAAGAAAATAGGACGTTGGTGATGGGAGGTTGGACCTTCCTCACACCTCAATCGGAAGCCACCACAATCCCCTGACCGACTAGTTATAGTGTCTCATTACTCCGAAACGCCCCCCCCAAAATACCCAATGAGTAGACAACCCAGACAACATAACACTCCCAACCTCTGTCGCGGAAGCAATGCACACCCTTTTGCTCACTCTTGTGTAAGTCCACACCAAATACCACTGAGTCTATGTAAGTTCAAAAGGTTTCTTTTTATTTCCAACTGACAAGCTCTGTACGTTGTATAATGCAGCAGCAACAGCAAAATGTATAAGATTAAAACAATAAACATTGTTACAGTTAGTTAGACTTACAAGTTACTTACAACTACAAGTCCATAGAAGCCAAAAGGCGAGATCATGATAACTGAACAGTGGTGGAAGAACCACCCTCCCCTTGGTAGGAATCTAGTTTATATAAAATTATAAATGGAGATGTGAGAATTCTGGGGAGCCCTCACCTTAGAAGAACCTAGTACTGGTTACATCATAAGCTCTGCAAAGCTCTGGTTCTTCGTATAAGGGAATCTTCCGTCTGTAATGAGAAAAATGGTGCGCGTTAGTATAGTGCAAGCATTTCTCAGTCGTGCCAAAAAGTGCTGTTTTTTTATGGATAAGCAATATGGACTAACACCAGAACTCCATAACAAAGTCGCTTGTTTTTCGACCTTGTACGCAGCGCTCAGACAGTAGCAGTATGAGCTCATGTGGGCTCAAAGGCGTCTTTCACAACAAGCTGCGAGGTAACTTGCGCAAAAATAAAAGACAGAGCTAAAATGGTTGCATGGCTCGGGGTAACTTAGCAAAGACTAGAATGACCCTAGGGACCATATAACACTACTAGTGTCTACTCTACTACCTGATTTATACTAGTGATGTATGTTGTATATGTATTATGTATGTATTAACTTTTTTTTCATTCTTGCTAGTGAAAAATAGGGGAGGTGTATATGGCATCTGAAAAATGTGTAATGTTTTTCTAGGCGTACTACCGACCACCAGTACCGGGGCCAGCGGCGAAGGTGACGCGGCCGCTGAGGGTGCAGGCGATGCGGCAGTTGGAGGAGCTGCAGGGGGTGAGCCAGCAGCAGTGGCAGGCGGTGGTAAGTTATATTCCTAATCCTTACTTATTGACATTACACTCGCTGCAAGGGTGTAATGTATACTGTACTGTTGAGACTTAAGTAAGAAGTTGTTGTGAACACCGGTTGAAGAAGACACCCTTTACTTAGCAGCATTAGCAATAGCATTAGCGACGGGAGTGTACTGAGAGTAACCAATGGCCTCTCTATCGGACTTCAACTCAGCTGTGAAATTTTTATGGAGAAGACTAAAAGTCTGATCAGATGACCTTGATGGATGGGTTGAACGAAAAGGGAAAGAAGGGTGGAAGGAGGAAGGACGGGCGAGATTTTATATTTATGACTGGCAGAGAAGGATACGTGGGATGCATGCATAGGTGTGTGATATGAATCAGATGCATGGGTGGTGGAATGCCTGAAACTCCCACAAATGTCCGAGGCCGAGGTAGTGGGAGGATAGATACATACCACAAATGTTACGTACTGTGCTTGCTAGTGCTACTGTGCCACTATGTGTAGAATGAATTTGTCTGACTGCTTTGCTAAGAGTATATTTTACAATAGTCTTGTTTTTCTTCTTGATATAGCTACTCCTTCCAAAGGTAAAGTCAACAGGAAGGAGTTGGCAGCCAAGGCCCGGCGCCGGAAGCTGGAGGCCATACAGGCCGAATACCAGCGGCTGGTTCTTCTGGAGGAGGAGGAGGAGGCGGCAGCAGCTGCAGCCTCCTCCAATGCCCCAGGCCCCAGACGCCCCCTCCAGTGTTACGGCGCCACCGCCTGTCAGCCGCCCGCCGCCACACAGCAAGAAGCACTGCTGCCCCCCCCACTGTGGATGCAACTGCCGCGCGCTGAAGCACCGCGTGGTCTGCCTGGAGGAGCGCATCCGTGTCCTGGAGAGGCGAGCCCGCTGAGACCCCGTTTATTTATTGCCCCTTTTTTATAGCTTATTTTGGTGGGTGGGAATCGGGCGTTGGGTTTTGGACTTTTGGACATTTGTTGGACTTTTTCGTTCCGGGACATGAACATTGGTTGGGGTTAGGGAGAGGGGTGGGTCAGGTGTTGTGGGATTTTTTTACATAGTTTATTTTTGTTAGGGTATTAAATTACATATTTAGACTTTATATACGATGTGGTTAATGTTTTGTGGGTGGGGTTACTGTTTTACGTCACACGGTTTCCTTGCTGGTGCAGTGCCACAGCTAGTGTTTGATTTAAATAATTGGCTGAGTTACTAAGACACAAACAGACAGATGCAGTACCCCTCACTGAGGGACTTGTCCTTCTAGTACTGTCAGTCTCTCCTACTAATCTATGCATTCTGCAACTGGACTCAAAGGGGTGTGTGAAATAGAATTAATGAAAAAAATTCCGTTATTAATTATGCCTCCCCCAAACTTCTTCTCTTACCTGTGCTTGATGTTTAACTTGGGCACGGCGATGGCTGCATGGTGATGATGGTTTTCTTTCCCAACATGCCATGGTTGTGGTGGTAGTAGTAGTAGACCCTGGCAGTAGCACTTGCAAATAAAAGAAAATGAGACAGTCAGTCGCCTGAGAGAGACTGTGGGAGGAGTAGTAGAACGAAGTACAGTACAGAACTTACTGCCAAACAATAATATGCCAAAATACAAGGAAACATAATGGTTGCGGGGATAGCCTAGTACATAGAGTTACAAACTCTAGCTGTGTCGAGTCACTCGACTAGGCCTACAGTACACCGTGACTCGACACAAGCGTAACCGTTAGTGCTGTTTCGGAGGATGACAACAAATCCAATCTATGACGGCAATTAATGCTGATGGATTAGGTTCCTTTGGTAAAAAAATCCCAAATATACTGCATAGGAGGGTGGGCAAGCAGAAGAAGATCCGCGCCCTGCCTTGAAAATGCATTTTTGTTGCTTTAGCCACATCCGCCCCAGCAAGCGTGTGATAAATTATTGGTGTACATTTAATTTAGTCACACCTCAATAAGTCACACAGCCTGGGGGAAGAGGGTTAGGGTTTGATGAATGGTTGGGAAGGGGGGTTTTGGGAAAGGTTTGACAAAGAAAAACAGTACGCATGGACAACAACAAAACACAATCTTGGCAGACAACCATATCCATAAATCAGTTAAGGGAGAAAAAGGAAATGCATGCATGATGATGATAACTTGATGGTTAATGATATTACTAACTACTACTACTAGACAATTAGACAGTACAGGGCAGCAGTATATTATGCAATTTGCCTTGCCTGTCTGCCCTCAGAGAGACCCGAATTACATACAGTTTCTGTTCTGTTGTACCGGCCCGGGCTTAAAGATATCAAAGAAAAGTCAAAAATTGCTGTAGGGATGAATTGAATTATAAGCAGAGAGCAAACATAACAACAACAACACACAGTAGTAATGATTGAAGACAAAAAATGAATCAAATTTAAAAGATGATGAAAGTTGATACTGTTACTGTATGTTATCGTGGTCGAAATGGGGAGTTGCATCTCGGCATTTGTCTTGGTCCTCCCTTCCCTTCCATGGACGCATGGCCATCAATCTTGGGTGATGCCACTGCCTGCCTGGCAGATGTAGATTCATTGGTAAGGTAAGTGAGAGTTGTTTTTCCCAGTGTAGCACAGGGTAAGGGCCGGCCTGTAATTGCAGATGGGAAAACAAAAGGGATATTGAAAAATCAAGTAGAAAAAAATGCCTAAATTACGGTGGAGTGCAACAAGAACACTTTCAGAGGCGGCATGGATTTGGATACATCATGTCTACTCTAGTCTGTTTCCAGCATTAACCTCCAACAACAACAGGACAGAGCAGGCCCATGGCACCCGTGACACATCCTCCATTTAGCGTACCTTTTTTGACAGAGGCAGACAAAGCAGATATACAGCAACATAGCATTTTTCAAATTAAGTGACTAAATCAATGCCCCGCTGTCAGTCATACCACCACACTCGACTCCACCACTACACAGACATGTAGGTCTGCAGTGGTTGTTGTTGACTTGGTTACCTTGTAATGCACTCATGAAACGCACTGAGTTATTCCATCAATCATCTCGGGTCGTACTGAGTGACTGGAGTGCGAAGAGATAATGTCACTGTGGTCATCATCATGGTGTGTTGTCCAACTCAGTGTGCAGTAGTGTACAGATTGAGTCCCCTTTCCATATTCAAAATGCAATGGATCGGCCTGCAGTAGAAGTAGAAAATTGTTATTGAAAAACAAGAATGGAAACAAACATTGCATTGAGTTACTTTTAGTGTGTAGATTAGATAATAGTACACAATGAATTACCTTCATGCACTACAAACAACAACAACACAAATCACTCAGTCAGCGTCCAATGCATGTCATCATTCATTACCTGTTCCTTCTCATCTTCAGTTAATGGGCAGTCTGTATCGGCTCGGAAAGGAGGATAGCTATAGTAGTCATCATCATGTTCCACTTCTTTTGGAGAGACTCAACGAGGCAAGATTTTAGTTTTTCTTCGATTATGCTACATCCAATCATCATCTGGCTTGAGGGCAATAGATTTAGGTCGATTCAGGAGGATGGAGGAGCAGGACTCGGAGGAGTGGACTGAAATGCAGAGAGCTGAAACTCATATAAGGCAATAAAATACGAAGACGGTGGTGATGGATTTGTTGTGATTTGAAGTTTCCAAACAGAAAGACAGACACACAAATAGAAGTAAATAAGGGAGAACCACAGTAAGAAGTGGAAGCCTAGTTGTCAGGGAAGTATAGCTCGTCCTCAAACTCTGGAGGTTCAACCAGAAGTAGGTAATCAGCATCCAACATGCTACTTCCATCACCTGAGCCGCTGTCCTCATCTTCCTGCGTTGATTCATGTATTGTGTAATTCGGTGGTATAAATTGCTGATTCATTTTGATCATGGTTAACCTCTCCACGTTTTTGGGTGAGAGACTGGTCCTTTTCACTGTTACAATGGAACCAGCAGCACTGAAAACACGTTCAGAAGAGACACTTGCGATAGGGCAAGCCAGATAGTTTATCGCCAGCCTGCTGAGCACTGGCCATTGGCCCCTTTTGCCATACCAATACCGCAATGGGTTTTGATCAATGTAGACCTCTGTTGGGTCATCCAGGTAGGCCTGGACCATTCGGTCAATGTTCAGGGGTGCTAAACTTAGTGCGGCCTCTTTTGTCTTTGCATCAGCACTGGACCTAGCAAGTCCTTGCTGTAAATACCAATCCTGTGCCGTTTGTACTGGGGCTGATGATCCGGTTCTTGCTGTTGTCGATAGTGTTGGTGACAGCTGTGAACCAAATGCACTGCCCACAGGCTCTGAAGTTGAACTTGACGCAGGATGCCCTGCTGCAGTACTTGACGTGGGTTTGAGGCCTTTAATTACCAGCCGTTCATTTTCCAATATACTGGCTGCCTCAGCTATCCAAGTTTTGTACCGGGCAACATCCACTTCTGAAAAAGGGAGTAATGTCTTACTGTGCAGTGCCGATTTGTACCGTGGATCCAGAATTGTGGCACAAATGTAATGTTGTTGTGACAGAATCTTATTTTGCACCCTTGCATTTTCACTTAAGCGACATGATAAGCTCTCCACCAACTCATATGCTTCTTTTTTTCCTCCACACCTATGTACGCTTCACACACCCCCTTCAGCTGTTGCTCTAGCATGTGCAACAATGGGATAGCTTGGCCCATAGTACAGTCCTCCTTGCTGACTTCACGTGTGAAGACCTCGAAAGGAAGAAGCATCTCTGAAAGAGATTTAACTAGGCACCATTGGTCCATCTGAAGGGTCATGCCTTTCACAGTAGCATCCGCCCTTTGCATGACATATTCATTGATTGGTCTGTACTGCTCAAACAGACGGTCAAGCATGTAATACGTTGAGTTCCAACGTGTTGCCACCTCCTGGATCAGTGCTTTGACTGGCATTCTATAGTCATGTTGAATGATCCTCAGCTGCTTCCGGGCTTTAAAAGAATGGCTGAAATGCGTGCATATTCTGCGGCAGGTGGTCAGTAAGTTGCTGACTATGGGTTCTTTTTTCAGAAAGTCTTGAACTATAATGTTAATGCAGTGCGCCAAACACGGGACCCTGAAATACTCACCAAGCGTCATGGCCTTAAGTATATTACTGCCATTATCCGTGGCAACAAAACCAATGTGAAGCCCTCTGGGGCGCAGCCATTCAAAGACCTTGTTGTTAAACTCTTCCAAAATGTTTTCAGCAGTATGAGATTTCTCCATGGCGAACATGGCTACAGTTGCATGTTTCCGAGAAGCATTAAAAATTGCAGCTGTGTCAACAGCACCTACTTCAGATAGCTTGTCTCTAACCCCCACAAAAGAGACCCAGTGTGCAGTGATGCACATGTAATCAGTGGCTTGGCAACTGGTCCACATGTCTGTTGTCAGGTGGATTTTGTGAACAGCACTCTGCTGTAAAGCTTGTCCAACCAATTCCAGCACATCGTGATGTAGTGCTGGAACAGCAACTCGGGCGAAATAGGACCGGCTGGGAACCTTCTATTTAGGGCAGATGGCTGACACAAATTCAAGGAAACCCACCCCTTCCACAAATGAAAAAGGGAGAAGGTCCAGCGCTAACATTTTAGCCAGCTTCGCATTGTACAACCGTGCCGCTGGGTGGTTGTGTTGGTACTGCCCCTCCGAGCTAAGCATGCTGTCAATGGTAGGCTGGAATATTTTCCTTAGTGGTGCACCTTTCTTCTTGAACCCAGCTAGGCTCGACGACGCTGCACTTTTGCTCATTGCAGTGCCCGGTTGCCTTGGTGTCTCATGTTGACTCTTACTACTGTGCCACTCAGATGTTGCTGAGGATGTGGGCGTTACCAGTACACTGCTGGGGGTAGGGCTAGAAATGTCTCCCTCTTGTTGACCTTCCACCGCGATCATATCTTCCCCTACTTCTTCATCCCCAACAACAGCAATGGGTCCAGTTTTACTTTTTTCTAAGTGAAGTAGGTGAGCCTCCCACCTGATAGTGTGGTGTTTTTTGAGATGACTTGTTTGTCCTCCGGTACCATAGTTTGTACCAAGCTTACCCCGCCTAACAGCCTGCCGACAAATTGAGCATATAGCAATGTTCTCCTCCTTACTGCTAACCGAAAAGAAGTCCCAAACTGGGGAGGAGAACTTTCTGGAGCTGCTGGAGGTGCCACTTTCAATACCAGATGAAATGGAGGGTGTGCATGGAATTTGACTCTGTGCACTTACATTACCACCACCTACTGAGGTGGTGGTTGAGCTTGATGTAGGTCCCTGCCGGGCCTTTGCAAAGGCAAATATGGAAGCTGGAGGTCGTGTTGGCGTTACCTGTGTTGGTGGTATCCGTGCTACATCCCTCGCAGCGATTTGGGATAGTCTAATAATGTTGGTCTCCATCTCCGCAGGCCCAGGAGTGATGTTCGTGATGACTGGCTCTTCATCATCATCACCACCCCCCTCGTCTACATCTACCTCCATAACTGTAAGGCTTTCTGGAACCTTCCTTTTCACTAGCCTTGTCTTGTGGTGTGCATCACTCTCAGGCTGAGCTGGTGGCTTCCAAGTGGCATCTAGATCATCAGAAGCGGGGCTTGAAGAAGAAGTTGATGGACTACCCCTCCTTTTCCTTGCTAGGGGTATGGAAGACACTGGATCTTCTGGAACAGTGGCTTGCTCCTCTTCATCTGCAAAAAGCTCGATTTCCTGAACTGCCCCTACTTCAGGTGGAACAACTACTATTGTGGGCTGTGGTTCCGGCTGTGGTTGCGGTTCCAGCTGCGGCTGGGGTTGCGGTTGGGTTTGCGGCTGTGGTTGCGGTTCCAGCTGCGGTTGGGGTTGCGGCTGGGGTTGCCCACTTATCTGCTGAGTTTGCGCCTGCGAGTGCGTGGATTGGGTACTACTTTGCGATAATGACATTTCAACATCACTGGTCGTTAGTAGACTGGCTACCTCTGCCACAGTCATGGGCTTGGGCCTAGGTTGCTGGGGTGGGCCCACTGATGCAGAGGTGCTGCTCCCAGCTTGGTCCCCGCTGGACACCGCTGCTGCAGGCGTAAGTTTTTTTTACCAAAAACACATCGGCCGGCACACCAGTCTTGGCAAGTGCCACTTCCTTCTTCTGTCCCTTCTTCTCACTGGCAACTTTCTTGGTACTGGAGGACCTGGTACCTTTCTTTGGGGCCATCTTCTTCAGATGTCAGCAGGACGCAGGTGCACAAGTTGCAGAGATGTCTGTGGTCACAAGTGGACGTGACACGCAGCAGGACTTCTGCCTGGCAGTACAACGGGTGATGATGATGATGACACCTCCTCCTCTGTGTTTTTGTGCACCTAAAAGCAAAGAAGCCAGGAGAAGAACATCAGTGAAATGTTGCATTTGTTGTTGTGGTTCAATTACTAGTAGTACAAACAAACAAATAAAAGATATAAATTAGTGTAGCCATTTGTGAGACTGTCAACAAGGGCTTTCATGGTATACTGTGTACACTGTCAGGAAGGATAGGAAAGAAGAGGAACAACAACCAAAATACAAATGTAATAGAAGTGGACCCTGTTTGGCATTAAATTATTTGCTCATCACATCATTCAGGGAGCTGCAGCTGGCAAAGGGGATGGATGCAAGCAGTAAGCCAAGAGGAAAACCATGCAGGCCTAAATGGCAAAAGCAGCACACTTATAACTCCCACCAGAAATGGCCACCAGCCACATGGACACTCACAAATCACAAGCAACAAGCATGAGGCCTGGAAAACAATGTACTGAAAACAGGCCTACTATAGCCAGGCAAAGGCTGCATGGTAAACCACACTGCTTTGCCTGTAATGCAATAAAATGAAAAAACGAAAATACACAGGGCTAAACAAGGCCTGCAACACACCACACACAACTAAGGCATGTATTTAACACATCCCAAAAAACTGAAATACACCCCAAAAATAAATCCACATTTTGCAATTCAATCCAATGCCATCCATGTGCCCTAAATGATGTTTAAATTCAACAGAACACACAAACAGTTGTTTTATGCACCCCTGACTACCTCTGGGTCCACTGGATGGAAGGCCTGTTGGCAGACTAGGCTACAAGCTTGCAGGCCTATGGCAAAAAGCACACTGCCTGGCTTCAAAATGGCCGCCAGCCTCATGGCCAGGCCCACAACAACAAGAAACTGAAGACAGACAATGCAGGCCTATGGCAAAAGCACACTGCCTGGCTTCAAAATGGCCGCCAGCCTCATGGCCAGGCCCACAACAACAAGAAACTGAAGACAGACAATGCAGGCCTATGGCAAAAAGCACACTGCCTGGCTTCAAAATGGCCGCCAGCCTCATGGCCAGGCCCACAACAACAAGAAACTGAAGACAGACAATGCAGGCCTATGGCAAAAAGCACACTGCCTGGCTTCAAAATGGCCGCCAGCCTCATGGCCAGGCCCACAACAACATGAAACTGAAGACAGACAATGCAGGCCTATGGCAAAAAGCACACTGCTTGGCTTCAAAATGGCCGCCAGCCTCATGGCCAGGCCCACAACAACAAGAAACTGAAGACAGACAATGCAGGCCTATGGCAAAAAGCACACTGCCTGGCTTCAAAATGGCCGCCAGCCTCATGGCCAGGCCCACAACAACAAGAAACTGAAGACAGACAATGCAGGCCTATGGCAAAAAGCACACTGCCTGGCTTCAAAATGGCCGCCAGCCTCATGGCCAGGCCCACAACAAGAAGCCTAGGCCACAAAGGGAAACACATGCAGGCCTTAGTATATGGCAAAAGCAGCACACTTGTAACTCCCACCAGAAATGGCTACCAGCCACATGGACACTCACAAATCACAAGCAACAAGCAGGAGGCCTGGAAAACAATGTACTGAAAACAGGCCTATAATAGCCAGGCAAAGGCTGCATGGTAAACCACACTGCTTTTGCTTTGCCTGTAATGCAATAAAATGCAAAAACGAAAATACACAGGGCTAAACAAGGCCTGCAGCACACCACACACAACTAAGGCATGCATTTAACACACAGCCCAAAAAACTGAAATACACCCAAAAAAACACATTTTCCAATTCAATCCAATACCATCCATGCCCCCTAAATGATGTTTGAAATTAATAAATACATCACACAGCAATCCATGACCCATGGCTAGCTCTGGACCTACTGGCTACCCACACAACAATTTATTTTTAAAAATGATGAAAAGTACCAAAAATGAAGTTGCAGCAACTGCAATGCCCCAATCAAACAACACCATCTTACTTGTAAAATCTCAAATCCCAAAATCCTCAAATCCAATGATAATGATGCAGCAGACACAAAGAGTGATCCTTCCAGCTCAAATCCAAGTGAAAAATGAACAGGAGATAGACAAAGCACTGGGAGGAGCCTGCTGGACAGGAACAGGAAGTAGGAGACTCTGTGGCACTTCCTCCCTCTCCCCCCAAAAAAATTTGACCAAAAAGGACAGCCAAATATCAATCTGAGGTTTTTTTTCATCCAAATCATCAATTTATAGAAGGTTTTATGCTGCTTGCGATGTTATTGTTCTCCAGATTGAAAATTTTGCGTGTTCGGGATCGCGAGCTGTACAAAAATATCGCCGGATGTCCGATGGCGCGCCCGAATGACGTATTCGCGGTCGCAATCTCTCTCGCGGTGCACGATGGCGCGGCGAATGATGTGTTTGCGATCGCACACTCTCGCATTGTCCGATGGCGCGGCGAATGACGTGTTCGCGATCGCAAACTCTCGCGGGATAACGCGGCCGGCTACCGAAATCTCGTGGCGCACGCGAACGGATAGGAAAACCCGTCGGCGAACGCAGGAATCCCGGTAAGTCGCTATCGCGTGCGCTAGAACGCATTTTTAAAGCGCAACAAGAAAATAATTCCGCTACGCCGCGGATCGCGGAATTGTTGGCAATTCCGCGTTCTCCGCGGAAAGCGAAATTGCCTAAATTCCGCAAATTCCGCGAGCGGAGCGGAATTGGATGCCCAGGGTTAGTTACAGCATGGTGGAAGGCCCTTTGCAAACCTAGAACTTATTGCTAAATGTGGGTGTTAAATTGGTACTAATGGTGTGCAAGCCACTCTTGCTTCCTTCTGCGCCTCTCTTGCCTCTTTCTGCATTTCTGTTGCTTCTTTCTGCACATTTCTTTCTTTTTCTGCACTTCTCTTGCCTCTTTCTGCAAATCTCTTCTACTTTCTGCACCTCTCTTGACTCTTTCTGCACCTCTGTTGCCTCTTTCTGCACCTCACTTGCTTCTTTCTGTACCCCGCTTGCCTCTTTCTGCACCCTTCTTCACCCTTCTTGTCTCTTTCAGCACCTCTGTTGCTTCTTTCTGCACTTCTCTTCCTTCTTTCTGCACCCCTCTTGCCTCTTTCTGTACCCCTCTTGCCTCTTTGTGCACCTCTCCTACCTCTTTCTGCACCCCTCTTGCCTCTTTCTACACCTCTGTTGGTTCTTTCTGCAGTGCTCTTGCTTCTTTCTGCACCTCCTTTGCAAATTTCTTTATCCCTCTTGCCTCTTTCTGCACCTTTCCTGCCTGTTTCTGCACTTCTCTTACGTCTTTCTGTACCTCTGTTGCTTCTTTCAGCAATTCTCTTGCCTCTTTCTGCACTTTTCTTGCTTGTTTCTGCACCTCTCTTGTGTCTTTCTGCACCTCAAGTGCCTCTTTCTGCACGTCTCTTGCCTCTTTCTACACTTATCTTGCCTTTCTATACCTCTCTTGCCTCTTTCTGCACCCCACTTGCCACTTTCTGCTCTTCTCTTGCCTCTTTCTGAACCTCACTCTCTTCTTTCTGCACTTCTCTTGCCTCTTTCTGCACCTCTCTTGCCTTTTTCTGCAGTTCTCTTGCCTCTTTCTGCACCTCTTTTGCTTCTTTCTGCACTTTTCTTGCCTCTTTCTGTACCCTCTTGCCTCTTTCTGCACCTCTGTTGGTTCTTTCTGCACTGCTCTTGCTTCTTTTTGCACCTCTGCTGCAAATTTCTGCATCCCTCTTGCCTCTTTCTGTACCCCTCTTCCCTTTTTCTGCACCTCTCTTGCCTCTGTCTGCACACCTGTTCCCTCTTTCTGTACCCCTTTTGCCTGTTTCTGCAACTCTCTTGCCTCTTTCGGCACCTCTGTTGCTTTTTTCTGTACTTCTCTTGCCTCTTTCTGCACCTCTGACTTAGAGATAGCTTTAATCCCCTGCCCTATTATGTACTAGGGCCTTACAGGGGAGATCATGGCAATCACAGGGATACCCCAA
Organism: Calotriton arnoldi; assembly: GCA_963921515.1. Classification (NCBI taxonomy): domain Eukaryota; kingdom Metazoa; phylum Chordata; class Amphibia; order Caudata; family Salamandridae; genus Calotriton; species Calotriton arnoldi. The sequence goes on along the minus strand of CAWUFW010007816.1, from coordinate 752,007 downwards.
CCCATAGTGTACCCTAGTGTATGTAGGTGTTTTCACTGTATTCTAAGTGTCTTTCAGCATAGCACTGGCTCCGGGCCTGGTTAGTTAGAGTCAGTTACCACCAGTGCCAGTCAGCAAAAAGTTCTGTGCACAGGATGACTTTGCAATAAGGCCTCTTTCTGCACCTCTTTTGGTTCTTTCTGCATATCTCTTGCTTCTTTTTGCACCTTTCTTTGTCTTTCTGGACTTCTGTTGCCTCTTTCTGCATTTCTCTTGCTTCTTTCTGCACCTTTCTTCCTCTTTCTGCACATGTCCTACCCATGTAGGCATAGTTAGAAATTAGCATTAAAAAACCTTTGAAATTCACTGAAAAAACCATAGGTTTCAGGGACGTTATAGTTTGAAATTAGCATTTAAAAAACCTTAGAAATTCGCGGAAAAAACCACAGGTTTCAGGGACGTTATAGTTAGAAATTAGCATTTAAAATACCTTTGAAATTCACTGAAAAAACCATAGGTTTCAGGGACGTTATAGTTAGAAATTAGCATTTAAAAAACATTAATAATTCACTGAAAAAACCACAGGTTTCAGGGACGTTATAGTTAGTTGGACATTTCACTCGTAAAAAATCAGAGAAATTCGTCCGTTATAGTTTGTTGAGCTAACTATAACTCGCGCCCCCGCAATGCACTGCTGATGATGTCACATATTACATCATTCATGACATGGTCAGTGACATTACTGATGACATCACTGATGACATCTCAAATGACATCACTGATGGAGTACGGGGTGCGGGGGGAGGCATTGCGGGAAGCGACCGACCACACTGCTATGCGGCGTGAGAGGAACGTCTAACTGTTATTGCTAACGCCCGTATCGCTGGAAAACCACCAGAACGCTCAATAGTGCATTTGCCGGACCAGCGGAAGCCTGAACTGAAGGCTGCTGGTTAATTGAGTTCCGCACTTTCTGTCCGCACATGGAGAAGCATACTGGGAGGATTGTTGTTGAATGAATACGTGGCATTTACATGGGAGAACTGTCCTTTTAATCAAGTGACGGAACTTGGAGCGGAATGCTGAAACAAAAAGGAGGTTAAAATAAACAAAAAGGATAGATTACTAATAGTACGAACTGTGCAAGCTATAGATACTTGAACTTTAACCCTCAGGAAACGAAAAGGAAATAATAACGAAACATACGGAAAATACAACAATAAAAATAGCAAACGATCTTAAATAAGGGAGGAAAAGAAAAAAAGAAAAAAAGATTACAGATAAAAAATCAAGGGATTATTATGGCAGAAAGAGGCAGAAATCGAGCACAAAGAGACATTGAACTATTGGATGATAACCATAATGTCGGTGAAAACCATGATACGGGGGGCACACAGGCTCCAATGGATGGGAGACGCAGAACAGTGCATACCATTATCAGAGAATTACAACAAGCTAGAATCTTGGAGGTAAATAAATGGTGGGAAAAAACAACTTTGGAGAAGTATATAGAATTCAAGAGAGTGCCAAGAGGCCTGAGAATTTTAATTATGCCCACCCTAAATGACTTGGACTTGGATCTGATTAAGCAATGGCAGACAGACACCAATGAATGCTTCTTTAAATTAATGAGAACATTGATCATTCATGCGGAAAGAAAATTGAAGGCAACACTTTTAAAAATCAAAAGCCTGGAAGAGGAATTAGATAAAATTGAGAATAATGAGGAAAAGAAGGAATTAATGGAAACCATGGAGAAAAAAATCAGCAAACACGAGTCAGATATAGAAAAAAGGAAGGCTAATAAATTCAATCGTGATCGGATTGATTATGCAAATGGCCAGATCTATACATTTGCAAGGAAGTATGACTGTCAGGAACAGAGCAGCAATGGACAGATGTATAGGCTATGAGACAACAGGGACAATTGATAGCTCGGATTTAAGTTCAACAGAAGATGAAGCAAGCACTTCGAAACTGGATTTTTGTGGAGAGATGAGATTAGCCCAAATGGTGACGCGACAACGAGGAAGAGGAAGGGGTGCGCCATGGACAAGGGGACAAAGCAAACCTCAACCCGAAGGAGCAGGAGGCGGAGCAAAATCCAAAAAATAAGGATAAAAGAAAAAATCAAAAGAAAGAGAAAAATGATGCAGAATCTGGTGAATAAAGATCTGGTTATTAACATCTCCAGTATCACCTTAACCGCAGACCAATTAAGCTTATTAAATAAAGGATTGAGTTATTGCCCAAAATACAACATGGACATCCCCAACTTTAGAATTGACCTTTACAAATTTTGCCGTAAAGTAAAATTGAAGAAATACTATGAGGAAAAGTTAACAAACCCACAAATTTTAATTCAACCACATGCTGCTATCTCTTCCTTAAATCAAAAAGATCTTACCACACTAAGGACATTGAGAATTCTAGGAGAACCCATGACGGAAATAAACATGATGACAAACACAGGAATAAATGATGATTTATTACTATGCCAGGAAGAAGGTATAGCCACCAACAGAGGTGGGGAAAGTGGATTAAAATCACAATCCAAATTCTGTCCGCAACTCCCTCCTGGGAACAAGGTGGATCTCTTCCACGAAATAGTGGTAGAGGAAGTGAATAAACTATCAGGAAGTAAACCCAAACAAAATAAAAGGAGGAAGTGGAATTTAACGATGGGTGAACAAAAAGCCCTTAAAGAACTAAGAGACAATCCTAATATCATCATAAAAGCCTCCGACAAAGGCGGAAATATTGTTGTACAAGATCTAGAACAATATGTCATGGAAGCCGAAAGGCAGTTAGAAAATCAAGAACACTATGTAAAATTGGAGAAAAATCCGACGGAGAATTGGACGAAGGAGTATCATTTGCAGCTACAAGCATGGAAAGAAAGGGGACTTATTAACTTTGAAGAATATATGTACTTGAAGGTGGATCATCCTGTAGTTCCAACAATTTATTTCCTTCCTAAGGTGCATAAATCCACTGCCAATCCACCGGGAAGACCTATAGTCAGTTCTTTAGGATCCCTCTTTGAAAAAACATCTCATTATATTGATACCTTCCTGATTGAGTATGTGACCTCCCTTCCATCACATCTGAAGGATACAACAGATTTTATAAAAAAGTTACAACATATAAGCTGGAATGTTAACTTGACCATGGTTACGATAGATGTGGTATCGTTATACACATCTATTCACCATCGAGATGGCCTCTTGGCAATCAGAAAAATTCTGGAAACAAGATCCTTAAGTCTTTTGGAGCATTCAGAGATGCTTATTACAATGTTGGGACATTGCCTGACACAAAACATCTTTTTCTTCAATGGACAGCTGTATCACCAAAAACAGGGCACGGCAATGGGGACATCAATAGCCCCCACATACGCGAATCTATTCATGGCAGTTTGGGAGATGGAGATACTGAAAGGTGAATATGGATCAAATATCCGGACATGGACAAGATTCATAGATGATCTTTTCATAGTGTGGGAAGGTGAAACAGTCGAACTTGAAACATTCATTCAGACATTGAATAGTAATAAATATAACTTGGCCTTCACATCTACATACAGTAGAAAACAAGTAATCTTCTTAGATGTGGAAGTCTTTGTTAAAGATCAACGACTGTGCACACGGATGCATCGGAAACCAACTGCCAGTAACAGCATCCTTCATGCGAACAGTGGGCACCCACAACATCTAAAGTGGAGCATTCCCTATGGGGAGATGCTCCGTGCAAAGAGGAATTGTTCCGAAAATGAGGACGTCGAAAGAAATCTTGATGATATGAATGGACGCTTTTTGGAGAGGGGTTATGCACAAGAAATAATTGAAGGTGCCAGAGCTAAAGTAAACATCAAAACGAGAATGGAGATACTGAATAGAAGTGACATTTTAGAAGAAGATGACCCAACACGCTTGATTATGGATTTTAATGTGGAGAATAAGATTTTAAGGAGAATCATAAAGAAAAATTGGGGTATTCTCATGCTTGATGAAACCTTGATGAGAAATCTGCCATCATCACCAAAAATCACATACAGGAAAACAGCATCGTTAGGTGATCTACTGACACAGAGTCATCTAGAAATTAGAAAAACCACAAGTACATCATGGTTGAATACACCTGGATTCTGGAAATGTCTGAAATGTAAGGCGTGTGAACATGGCAGGAACATCCAGACTTATCGCCTTCAAAATGGTAAAACTGAGCAAATTGTAGATCACATCACATGTGAATCAAAATATGTGATATATATCTTGGAATGCCCGTGTAAGAAACAATATGTTGGAAGTACCATCAACAAATTAAAACTAAGAATTTTGCAGCATCTGAGAGCAATAAAAAATAAGGATTTTGCATATCCAATGGCAAAACATTTTGCGGAAGCACATCAAGGGGAAAATCAGTCTCTGACATATTTTGGAATCAAGATAATAAAACAGAAAGAACGAGGTGGGGACAGAACCCTGGAATTGAGGAAGGCAGAATCAAGATGCATATTAGCCATCGGGACAGAGAAACCCTTTGGTCATAACTTGGATGCTGAATTACACGTACATCTCTGAGATACTGATTGAAGTAACACAACAGATCCAATAAATCGGCTCAAATTAAGAAAAAGGAATAGATAAAGGAAAAAATGGGATGAGAGGAAGAAAGAAGAACGAAAAAACATGAATGATACTTTTTCCAAAAGATAAGAGGACTGGAATTAAACTTGTGCTATAACAGATATTATCACATTTTTTATTGAAACTTGTTTTTAGAGGTCCTCTTTTTTAGCTGACAAAACATCTAAGGATACAATACGTTTAATCAATAGTCTACTTTAGACAAATGAGTAGAATGTGTTAAAGTTAGTATCCTCATTATTTTTTATGGCAGCTATACGGACCTCGTAATACATGTAATGATCTCACATGAATTGACACGGAAGAAGTCCAATTGAAAATATGCAAATTTGCACAAATATTCTGCACTATGCACTTTAAATTTTAAGATCGTTTGGACAAAATGTTATTAATTCTTGTGGATCCTCTATCAAGATGAAATGTTGACCTACTGTTTTAATCAAAGTTGCATTTTTGCACAAAGAAATTGCACATAGCACTTTAAAGTGATAAACTGTATGGACTAAATGATGTCTGACTTATGTACTTTAGATAAGAGAAATCATCTTTTGTTAATTCTGGCCGTTTGGATAGAATTATTTTCATGTTTTTTTATATTTATATAGATATATTCTTTCATATATATGAACTTAACTGGGATAAACTTCTTTTAAAATTTGAATTTTATGCATGATAGAATCCAGTTTCACATATATGAATTTAACTGGTATAAATTTCTTCTTTTTTAAAAATTTAAAAATTTACATTTTGGGAATCCAGTTTTACTCTCCTATTGAAAAGAAACAATTTTAAACTGTAAGATTAATGCTTTGCCTCTGCCTTTACACTGCATTTACATCAGTACTTTACTGAAATGTTATAAAGTAAACAATATGAATGGTAACCATCAAATCCCATTAAGACTGTGGTAAAACGAGGGTTAATAGTCTAGCACATTTTTTAGAAACAAACAAGGGATCAAAAATGCACTTTGTCACTTTAAATAGATGTTCTGGACGACGCGACTCTATGGTCCAGTTGAAGGCAGGAGCCGAAACGCGTAGACCATCCATGCTTGCACGATGTACTAAATAAATTCACTTTATTGGTTTAAAAAAACCTACCTGTGGATCGTTCTTTCTCTGTGCTGTGGGACCCTTGCTGAGAGCAGTGTGGAATCCGTTTTTTACAATATATATATATATATTCACTGAAAAAACCATAAGGTTTTAGGGACAGTTATAGTTAGTTGGACATTGCACTCGTACAAAACCCGTGAAATTCCCCCGTTATAGTTAGTTCAGGTAACTATAACTCGCGCCCCCGCAATGCACTGCTGATGACGTCACATATTACATCACTCATGACATGGTCAGTGACATCACTGATGACATCACTGATGACATCTCAAATGACATCACTGATGACATCACTGATGACATCATCCATGTGAGAATTTAATGCATCTTCTCACACCCTAATATAAGTTTTGAAACACCCACTCTAAATTACAGACTGCCATTCTCAAAACCATACACATTCCAATACCAATAAGTACATACCCACAATGGGCAACACATTTTCAAACACAATGCAACATTCAGCTCAATGTGAATTTCTAGTTAAATGCAATTAGTTACTTTATGGATTACTTTTCTAACCACAGGACTGGATCCTGGCGCGAGTTATAGTTACCTGAACTAACTATAACGGGGAATTTCTATGGTTTTGTACGAGTGAAATGTCCAACTAACTATAACTGTCCCTAAAACCTATGGTTTTTTCAGTGAATTTCAAAGGTTTTTTAAATGCTAATTTCTAACTATAACATATCTGAAACCTATGGTTTTTTCAGTGAATTTCAAAGGTTTTTTAAATGCTAATTCCTAACTATAACATGTCTGAAACCTACGGTTTTTTCAGTGAATTTCAAAGGTTTTGTAAATGACAATTTTTAAATGTATTAATTGTTATATTAATTTTTTTCATACTGATTTACTACATTTTTAGAAACAATTATTTTTTACATATTTTATTTTTTAAATTACATTGTAATTACATTATACATTACATTACAAAAAATACTTTCTCAGAATGAATTACTTTAGTTTAAATACTTTGCACATAGGCAATAGACTTTTAAGTACAGTAGTTACAGTTGTTGCAATGGGCAACACATTTTCAAACACAATGCAACATTCAGCTCAATGTGAATTTCTAATTAAATGCAATTAGTTACTTTATGGATTACTTTTCTAACCACAGGACTGGATCCTAGATTCAGTCCTGTTACATCTCCTGTAAACAGTTGAGTAAAAGCGTTTTGGTTACAGTCGTGATTTTTAAGGAATATTATTGTATTTTAAAAGTTGACACTTAGAAACTTTTTCTCATAGAATCACCAATGTTATCCTATGGAAGGAAATTCACTTAGCAGGTAAAAACTGTTATCATTACTTTTTCTTACTCAGTGTTGGATCCTGGATCCAGCACTGGTGCATCTCCTGTAAACAGTTGAAAGAATGCGTTTAAGTCATACAGGCGATTTTTAAGGAATATTTGTAGTTTGTGAAAATCGACACTTTGAAACTTTTCTGCTGAAAACCAGACAATGGATTCCTATGGAAGAAAATATAAGTTACTGGTAAGTACGGTTAAAATTACTTTTCAGGACCAGTACTGGGCTGAAAGATACAGCACTGAGGTCTCTCCTTATAACAGGTGAGTAAATCGGAATTCGTATTTCGGCTGATTTTAGAGGAATATTTGTATGTTTCAAAAATCGACACTTAGAAACTTTTTCAGCAAAAAGCAGGCAATGATATCCTATGGAAGGAAATTCAAGTTACTGGTAAGTACGGTTAAAATTACTTTTGAGGATCAGTACTGGGCTGAAAGATGCAGCACTGAGGTCTCTCCTGATAACAGGTGAGTAAATCGGAATTCGTATTTCGGCTGATTTTAGAGGAATATTATAAAGTTCCAAAACTCCACACTTAGAAGAATTTCCAAGTGAAACCAGTCAATGTTAGCCTATGGAAGGAAATTCAAGTTACTGGTAAGTACGGTTAAAATTACTTTTCAGGACCAGTACTGGGCTGAAAGATGCAGCACTGAGGTCTCTCCTGATAACAGGTGAGTAAATCGGAATTCGTATTTCGGCTGATTTTAGAGGAATATTTTAAAGTTCCAAAACTCCACACTTAGAAGAATTTCCAAGTGAAACCAGTCAATGTTAGCCTATGGAAGGAAATTCAAGTTACTGGTAAGTACGGTTAAAATTACTTTTCAGGACCAGTACTGGGCTGAAAGATACAGCACTCAGGTCTCTCCTGATTACAGGTGAGTAAATCGGAATTCGTATTTCGGCTGATTTTAGAGGAATATTTTAAAGTTCCAAAACTCCACACTTAGAAGAATTTCCAAGTGAAACCAGTCAATGTTAGCCTATGGAAGGAAATTCAAGTTACTGTTAAGTACGGTTAAAATTACTTTTCAGGACCAGTACTGGGCTGAAAGATACAGCACTGAGGTCTCTCCTGATAACAGGTGAGTAAATCGGAATTCGTAGTTCGGCAGATTTTAGAGGAATATTTGCACAATGGTGAAGGGAGGGGGCGGGGCCTGAGGTGACATCTGTGCAAACGCGCCCCGTGGCGCGTTTTAAGTTGGGGGATTAAGTCCCCTTGAATCATGAGGGTCCCTACGGGCCAACTAGCCCACCAGGAACCTCCAGTATGCGCCAGGGGCTGCGTTGCAGAGATGTGTAGAGAGGCCACACCCCTTTTACACCTCTCTGCAACTCAGCTCTGTGGCGCTTTCTGGATGTACCTGTTGGGCTAGTTGGCCCCCAGGGACCCTCAGGATTGAAGGGGATTTAATTCCCCATCTTAAAACGCGCCACGGGCCTGTTTGCACACATGTCACCTGAAGCCCCGCCCCTCCCTTCACCACTGTGCAAACGCGCCCGTGGCGCGTTTTAAGTCGGGGGATTAACTCCCCTTGAATCCTGAGGGTCCCTGGGGTGCAACTAGCCCACCAGCTACCTCCATTAAGCGCCACAGAGCTGCGTTGCAGAGAGGTGTAAAAGGGGCGTGGCCTCTGTACACCTCTCTGCAAGGCAGCCCCTGGCGCATACTGGAGGTTCCTGGTGGGCTAGTTGGCCCCCAGGGACCCCAGTATTGAAGGGGAATTACTTCCCCATCTACAAACGCGCCAGGGGCGCGTTTGCAGAGTGGTGAAGGAAGGGGGCGGGCCTGCGGGCCCGATCGTGTTCTTTTTTTTCCCCTGAAGGGGGGCTGTGTAGCCCCCTTCCTTTTTCCTATTTTTAGGCCCTGGGGACCCCATCCCCCAGGGCCTTACCCCTTTTTTTAAAATTAAAATTAAAAAAAAAACGGGAAGGGGGCCGCGTGGCCCCCCTTCCCTGGGCCTGTATTGGCCCCGGGGACCCCATCCCCGGGGCATGGCCTCGATTTTTTATATTTTTATTTGGAGGGGGCTGCGTGGCCCCCTCCTCAGGCCATTTAAGGCCCCGGGGACCCCATCCCCCGGGGCCGGCCTTGACCTTATTTTTATTTTTATTTTTTTAAACTTTGGGGAGGGGGCTGCGTGGCCCCCCTCCCGGGCCACTTATGGCCCCGGGGACCCCATCCCCCGGGGCCTGGCCTCACGTTGGAGACTGTGGGGGGGTCCCCAATCCCCCCACAGTCCCAGCCGGCTCCCCGCCTCCTGCGGAAGCCGGCATTGCTTTTCCACATGGGGAGCAGCTAACATGCTGCTCCCCATGTGGAAAAGCAATTGGTTTGCATTTTGAAAGAGAGAGCAGGTTTCCTGCTCTCTCTTTCAAAATGCAAACCAAGTTTGCTATGACAGGACGGGAGCCTCGCGGCTCCCGTCCTGTCATAGCAAACAGCAGTGTCCTGGGGGTAGGCACCCCGGGACACTGCAGGATCCGGCCCTGGGGGGTGGCGGTCCCCAGGGCCATCAAGGGCTCCAGGAGGGGGCCGCGCGGCCCCCTCCCATTCAGTGCACAGCCCCGGGGAGGTGGTGGTCCCCGGGGCTTGGAGGTCTGTAACGGACCCCCATATTTAAATGTTTAGTGCCCCGGGAGGTGGAGGTCCCGGGGCGTGTGGGGGCTGGAGCCCCCCACACAGGTTTTTTAATTTAAAAAAAAGAAGCCCCGGGGAGGTGGTGGTCCCCGGGGCTGCGGGAGGGCTCAGAGCCCTCCCGCACCATTTGTAAAAGAAAGCCCTGGGGGGTGGCGGTCCCCGGGGCTTGGGGGGCCCTTTGAGGCCCCCCATACATAAATTGAACACCCCCCACCATGCCCCCGGGACTTGGGCCACCCGGGGGCAAAATGCAATCAAAGCGCGGGAGACCGCGCTTCGATTTTTTTTTTTTCGGCAGGATTCGCTGAGCGCATCCTGCCGATTTAAAAAAAAAAAAAAAACATTTTTTTTTTGCCCAGGGGGTCCTTGTGGGACCCCCTGAGCAGACCTAGGGGGTCAGGGTGTTTTTACCCTGCCCCCTTTGTGCGCTTTGCGCACTTGTTTCTGTCCCTCGGTTCTACCGAGGGACAAAATAGCTGCCAACACTTCCTGATTTGGAGTGTTGACAGCCAATTAGCATGCAGCTCGTGATCGGGAGGGTGCGCGAATCCGACGCGGCCATAGATATATATGTACTTTTACTTTTGATTTTCTCAGCAACTACTGAACGGATTTACACCATTTAACAAAAGGGTTCTTTCTGAACCAAGAACTACCTCTTTGCCAAATTTGGTGTAATTCCGTTCAGCAGTTCGGGCTGTAGCCGTGTCTAAAGTTTCCTATGGAAAAATGAATGGGGAAAACGCGTTTTGGGACCCCCTCTTTTCTCGGCCCCCGCTTGACGAATCCCCCGAGACTTTCAGGGTAGGAGCGGACCGGAGCGGGCCATAAAGTTTGAAAATTTCGCGAAGATTCGTCAACCGACGCAAGAGTTATTTCAAATAGAATGTCGCGGATTTCCTATGGAAAATAGGTTCTAACTATAACTATCTACTGGCGACCGCCAGTAGATAATATATATATATATATATATATATATATATATAGTTATATGTTACCTACTACCGGTCGCCAGTAGGTAGTTATAGAGTTAGGACCTAGTTTCCCTAGTAAAAGCATTTTTTGACTTGGGTATAACTTTGGTGCCGTTTGACGAATCTTCACAAAACTTTCCCACAAAAAAGTGCTCTCCTGATTCTAGTTGTGCATGGAAAGTTTCAGGGTGATCTGTGAAGCAAGGCCAAGAAAAAGGGGGGTTTCAAACAAGTGTCTTTCCCATGTTAATTCCCATAGGAATTTTGACAGTGACTACAGCCCAAACTGCTAGATGGAATTATATCATATTTGGCAGAAACCTAGCTCTTGGGCCAGAAAGAGTGCTTTTTTTGTTATTTGGTGTAAATCCATTCAGTACTTTTTGAGTTTTTAAATGAAAAACAAATTTGCATATCTAGGGATGTGGACCCTCCATGAATCTTTTTCGATCTTGTGCAGAGATCTGATTGGCTGCCAACACTTCAACCAGGAAGTGTTAGTAGACATTTTCGGGCCTCCGCCTCAGCCTCAACTCTTTTTATTTTCCCTTGCATGAATAAATTCAAAAGAGTTCGAAGTTCCCCTTGGCTCCATTTCTCGAAACTGTCTCTCTGAAGTGCAGGAATAAAGTGTGCATTAAAGTGGAGCATTTATTGAGGGAAAGGTTATTCATTGCTGCCCTTCTAATCATTCTGTATCAACCCTGTAAACAGTCTTTACTAGGGTTTCCATCTATCTGTTCTGAGGACATTGCACTTTCTCACCATGCCAGGTCCTATAAAGATCCTCCAGTTATGTTCTGATAATTGACATCCACTTCTGTTCCGTTTCTCTCATTATCCACTCAACTACTGCTCTAAGATGGGCAGCTCTTTAGTATGTCAGTATAACCAGATAAGCCAGTCCTCTTTCTAATTCTGCATTTTGAGCAATTTTTGGTTCATCCTTGGTCTTCTGCCTACCACGTAAATTACATGAATTCACCCTTTAAACTTTTAATTCCATCTCTAGTATCGGTATACGGAGTGAATGGAAAAGATACAGTAGTATGGGCATTCATTTTGATCACCTTAATGTGGCCCAGTTATATGAACATTGGTTGCACTGTTAAATGCCCTCACTTATCTTCCTCTAGAGTCTCAGCCAGCTGCAACTATACCACCACTCTGTCTTGCTGGTTAGATGCAAATCTAGCTAGTTAATGGATATTGTAGCCCTACGAGAAGGGCATTAACACTGTATCCTACCCACAGGCTTCTCACATTTCCTGAGGATGGGTAATGTGCCTCCCCCTGAGCTACATTGCACTAAGCATCAGAGGCTCCCGCCATCCCACGCACTTTGTCGACTGACCGATAGGCTTACATTCTGAAATGGAGCCCTGAACTATGCAAGCCCAGTTGTCTGGTGATGTCTCTAGCGGTGGCCGCTCCATTAGAGCAGAGGAGCACCGCCCCCCTGCCACCACTATTAAATAAAACGGTAATAAAACAGGTTTTAAACCCATTTTATTATCATTTTATTTTAATCTCCTACACCCGCCCCCAGGACTCTAACGAGTCTTGGGAGAGGGACCAGGGAATGACTGCTGGTGGGGAGTGGTGGGCACTCCCTTCACTGCACATGAGGTGTTTTGCCGGCAATCTCAGGCCGGCCAAACCCCTCATGCGCAGTGAAGCTCTCTCCAGCCTCAGCTGCATTGCTGGGGCTGGAGAGAGCAGGCACAGGCTCCCAGTCTGCCTGGGAGCACAATTTGCCGATGCTCAGGTCAATCCTAAAGCTGCTCTCATGCAAGAGCAGCTTCTGGATTGGCCGCAGGGCAGGCTGGGAGCCTGTGCCCAGAGCCAAAAATAGGAAGAGCCCATGCTGTTATATTAGAAGTGTTCACATTTGCGCATTGCCCTGTGTAAGCTAGCATTCGCTGTGCCATTTTCTTTACAGGCGCCATTTTAGGCCGTTCGAAACTGATCTAGTTTAATTCCGAGAAATGCTCCACTATAAGTTTAGTTTCTGCCATGTTAGACTTGTTCCCATAATGAGTACACTGTTCCTATTAGCGCATACCTTTCTCACTAGATAGAGGCCCTCTCCCACTAGTCTGGTGACGGGCCCGAATGGACAACCTTGGAACTGAGATACTTTGTAAATGTAGAACTGCTGCAACCGTTTTTGTATTTTACTGTTTAGCTGCACCTGCCTGGAAAATTCCACTGTGGGCGTGTTCTAGCCCGGTTGCGAAATGTACATAATGTATCTTTATGCATGTCGATTTCAGTCCTCTCTGCAGCACTCCTAGCGACTGGGCAGACCGGGCTCCTCTCTGAGTGTATGTGAATAAATAGTAATTGGTTTGTATTCTCTACTGCATGACTGACTCTTCATTTGGTATGGAAGGCTGAGAGGTGGTCATTGGTGACCTGGGTGACCCTAATCGGGTCATTTCCTTCAGTTGGCACCCGAACAGGGACTCCTTTGGGTGATTGATCCATCCCCTTTCCGCAGACGGGGGGGAGGCCGAGGACATCGTCGGGTCGGACTGACGGCTCAGGGATCCCTGCACGAAGAGTATTATTTGCTCGCAGCTGCAACTTCTGTCCTGCCGGACTGTGCCTCGCCCAGTGGTCATCCTGACTGGAGTCCTGAACGGCGAAACCCTTGGCTCTGAACGTTTGGTCTGAAGAGTCTGCAGTGGAGAACTGGTTCAATTGTACTACTGATATCAGGTGAGTTTGTTTTGGTTCTTTGTGGATATGGTATATTGTGGTTTGAGTTTGGTAAAGTCTGAGGACTGTTTTGATAAAAAGTACTTGCAACTACTTTGCCAGGTAAAAATAACAAATTTGTTTTCCTTTTAAGATGCCTGGTTTCAGTAAAATTTGGAATTTGTGTTGTTGTTGTTCTGCAGATGCTCGATTGGAAGAAGCTCAGCCGGCGCCTCCTGAAGGCAGCCCTAATTTTGATATGTATATGAAACATGGTCTTGGCCCTATTATGTTTAGTACACTATGGCACAAATATACAAGGGACATTGCTGAGTTGCAATGGCCGTTGACGGGCACTTTTGATTAACAAAAAATTGGGTTTTTACAGGAGCAATTATTTAAGAAAAGTAGTAGACAGTCCATGTTTGACTCCCTTAGGACTTGGCAGAAGGAGGCAAGACAGAGACGGTTAAAGATGGAAAGAGATGCATGGAAGGGGAAAATGCAAACAGTGACACAGAAAGCTGTGGCATATGATAGAGCAAAATTAGACTGGATTTGAATGTGAAGAAAGGAGATTTCGGCTGCATATTGATAAGTCTTATTTGACCAAAGAAGAGGATGATACTTTTGTAGAGGAGTTGTTGCTATACTCAACCCCCGCCTCCTTATGCCCCGCAGAGGATATATCCCACTGTTCCTTTACAACCACAACCGTCTGTTTCATCTGTTCCGGTTCCTCTTGTGTCTATGACTGTTAATTCGATGGCTGTGGCCACGGCGCCCCCGCTCCTTCTTTGTCCTCGCCATCTTTGACAACTGTGACCCCTAGTACATCTACTGTTTCATCTCCTGTATCTTCTGGTCTTTCTCCTCCGGTGCAAGAGTTAACAACAACTGTGCCTGTTACCTCTATTGGTTCTCCCTCTATGTTTTTTCATCCTCCGACGCCTCTGAATGCTGAGACGCCAGTACGTGGGTTTGAGGATAGAGATTGGACGAAATTCAGGGCGCGAGTAGGCCAGTTAGTGCGATTTGGGGTAGGGGATGAAGAGAAACAAGTAATAGCTGACCAGGCTGCGCAGTGGGCTCGTAATGCGGTTTATGGTGTTGAGGATGTTTGGGAAGTTATGTGAGATTTTGAACCCTTTATACAGCAACATGCCCTTAAACAGATGTCTGCTGCATTAATTAGTCTCTGGCAAACACACATTGGGACGGAAGAGCCCCAAATTTTATTTGATATTAGAGATCGTGTATATGTTACGGACTTGGAACCAGGCCAAGTGCTTGGGAATGTTACAACTCTAGTTGCCTACAGGGGTAGACTACATGAGAGTAGCCCTACCCAGATACTCAGTTTCGATGCGGGAGGTCCATCCCATATATCACCCAGAAATACCTGAGTTAACGGATCAGCGTGGTAATGTCACTAGACCGGCTGTAGCGGCCCGTTTTTAGGAACAATGGGTTTATACTCCATGGAAAAGGAGTGAGGTTTTAGCCCTTAAGACTCATTTGCCTGACCCTAGGAAAAATCCTACAGCTTATTAGAAAGAATTAACAGAGGCCCTCTTCTACTGTAAAGACTCTTACTGATATTGAAATGTTTTTTTATCTTCTCGTTCCGGTTGATATTTGGAGACAGGTTCATACTCAAGATCATGTCGCGGAGTTGGGTGGTACATAGGATGGGATTAAAGGATGGGATCAGAAAAGGAAGCCAGGTGATAAACCCAGAGCCGAGATACTTGCTTTGCCAGGTCTTATTATTACATATATCCATTCCCTTATTCCACCTAAGAAGGTAAGCTGGCACAAATTGACAGCTTGTCGGCAGAAGAAGGATGAGAGTGTCTCTGATTTTTTTACCCTTTTTGAAGATACTTTTTTGGACTATAGTGGGCAGGATATGTCTATTGTGGGAGGATTGTTTGTTGACAGGTTTGTTTCTAACCTCCTTCCTGAAATTACAACTCGTTTACAGGCGTCTGAGAGTACTTGGTCCCCGTCTTCCCCCTCTGTTATTTTGAATATGGCCCAGTATTATGAACACCGAGAACAGGAGGAAAAGGATAGGACTGATAAGAAACATAAAGATTTAAAAACAAAGGTGTTATTGCAACATGTGTTATGGGGAAATAGTAGGGGACGATGTGGTTCTTCCAGACAGCTTCCATGTACCAGCAGGCAGCCTTCAACGACACCTTTAGGGCCAAATCAGTGTGCGTATTGTAAGGAGGAAGGTCATTGGCGTAGCCTGTGCCCTGTGCTTTTACTGAAAGTTGCGGCTCCTAGAGGGTGAGGTACTGGTGGGAGAGGTCATGGGACTAAGAGAGCTCATAATGCTACAGTTTCCCAGGGTCGCTCTGATAATAATTACTTTGATGACCCTCGTGATGGACAGTATTATCATGATGATTACGATATGGATGAGGTGACAGGTATGTTTTATAGCTAGGACAGCCAGGGACAGGGTGAGGGACCAGTTCAGATAGCTGTAGATCAGCATGTCACAGCGGATTTGCAAGGCTCCACTAAGGAATTTTTGGTGGACACAGGTGCGACAAAGAGTTCTGTTTCTCGACATATAGTCCCTGGGGCGGCTCTGTCTGGCCGCATTAATGTTTCAGTAGGTTTTTCAGGTGTACCGGTTGTAAGCCCCATTTCACGTGCATTGAATGTTGGTCATGTCACTGTGGAATCTTCATTTTTGTTGACATCCAATTGTAGTTAAAATCTGATGGGTTTGGATTTGTTGAAGAAGTTGCATGCTACTATTTATTGCTCTCCTGCAGGTGTCTATATTACTATGGGTTCGGATGTGAGTACTAAACAGTGTTTGTCTCAAGATGCACCCCTCCCAGCTGAATTTGCTGACGTCCTACCCACTCTATGGGCCACAGGTGACACGGATGTAGGGCTGTTGCATATACCACCAGTTTCTATACAAGTTAAGGAGAATGCTAGTTTACCTCGCATTCCTCAGTATAAAATACCACGGGCTCTTCTTCAGATTATTCAGGATTTGATACAAAAGGGAGTGGTTGAAGAAACGTCTGCCAATATTTGTAATAGTCCTATTCTTCCGATTCTTAAAAGGACACCCTCAGGCTCCTCTGAAGACAATGATACTGTATATCGTTTTGTGATTGATTCGCACAAGGTTAATAAAATAGTAGTTCCACAGTTCCCTGTGGTTCCTGATATTACTACGCTTTTGACGATGATTCCTTTTACTGCTAAATTCTTTTCTGTTATTGATTTGAAAAATGCTTTCTTTAGTATTCCTATCCATCAAGACAGTAGATATTTGTTTGGGTTCACACTGGCTGGTAGGAGTTTTAGATTCTGTTGCGCTCCTCAGGGCTATACAGAGAGTCCTAGTATTTATAGTCAAGCATTAAAAGGTCAGTTGGATTCCTTATCGCTTCCTCCAGGTAATGTATTAGTGCAGTATGTTGCTGACCTCCTTATCACTTCTGATACGGAACAGGGTTGCAAAGATAGTACAGTCAAATTGTTGTTGCATTTGGCCCATCATGGACATAAGGTTTCCCTTTCTAAATTTCAGTACTGTCGATAGGAGGTCACCTATTTAGGTCACCTACTGTCACAACGAAAACAGTGCATGAGCCTTTGCCTTGGACGCCCGAATGCCAGCAGTCTTTTTAGCAATTGAAAACTGCGCTTTGTTCGGCTCCAGTGCTTGACACACCTAACTATGGCAAATCGTTTGTGCTCTATGTCCACGAGATGGCTGGTTGTGCGCTTTCTATCCTAACACAAAAGTTTGGGGATAAGCAGAGGCAGTGTGCTTATTTCACTGCTGTGCTTGATCTCGTCGCAAGGGCCCTCCCGAGTTGTCTGAGAGCGGTTGCGGCTGTGGCCACTTCAATCAGACAATTGGCTGGACTCGTGCTTGATACTGACCTCACAGTTATGACACCCCTTGCTGTGGATATACTTTTGATTAAGACAAAGACACAGCACCTCACCAGTGCATATCTCACCTGCTATGAATTGACACTGTTCGCTAAGCATATTACGATAAAAAAATGTGCCACTCAGAACCCAGCCACATTACTACCCCTCCCTTCTGAGAATGATGCAGTCGACAAACATGATTGTATCTTCCGGACGGAAGAAGAGACGAAGGGATGGGTAGACCTGACCGATGTTCCCTTATCTGACCCCCAAGGAGAACTATATGTCAATGGCTCTGGTTTTAAATTACCAGATGGCACCACAATGGCAGCTTATGCTATCACTACATTGCGAATGGTGGTAGAGACATCACGGGTCCCTTATCAGTCGGCTCAAGCTGCTGAGCGTGCTGCTTTTATTCAAGCTTGTGAATTGAGCGAAGGGCTGGTTGTCCACATCTATACTGACAGCCAGTATGGCTTCGGAGTCGTGCATAATTTTGGGTGACTCTGGGCAGAGAGAGGGTTCCTTACTTCTCATGGCACCAAGATTCAGCATGGGCACCTCATATTGAGTCTTTTGTCCGCTTTAATGCGCCCCAAGAAATTGGCCATAATTAAATGTAGTGCCCACAGGAAGGTTACTGATGATGTGGGTAAAAGAAATGCATTTGCAGATCAGACAGCTAAGGAAACGGCCCGAACAAAGATGAAACGCATGTTTTTAGCAGGTCCATCTTGGTGGCTCCCTGAAGTTGTCATGTTTGAGAATACCCTTGAAAGTGTAAAGGAGATACAAAGTGAAGCCACAGTGGAAGAATTAGCGGAATGGCAAGAAAGTACAGCACAGTTAAATGAGGAAGGATGATGGATCGGTAAATCAGGTAATCAGAGATGGATGTTGCCAGATGTATATGTTCTTCCTGTGGTTACTATGGCACATGGTCCAGCTCATATTAGTGCAAAAGGCATTTGTAAGCTGTTAGCCCCTGTATGGCAGAATGAAAATATCTCTAGGACAGCCGTGCATTTAGTGAAATATTGCATGGTCTGCATGATGCATAATCCAGGGAAGGGTACCCCGACACCACCTGGTAATTTTGCACCACCCACTTTTCCTTTCGAAGTCCTTCAAATGGGCTATATTGAATTAGAGAGATGCAATAATCTTAAGTATGTTTTGGTGGTTGTATGTGCATTTAGTAAATGGGTTGAGGCTTATCCCACTAAAGAGAATACAGCCAATACGACTGCAAAGGTACCCCTGAAGGAGTTCTTTGCTCGTTTCGGCTTGCCCCGAGTTATCTGGAGTGACAACGGAAGTCATTTTAATGCGACAGTGATTCAATTGATTTGTGAGTGTCTCCATGTAAAACAGAAATTTCATGCTGCCAATCATCCACAGTCGGCGGGTTTGGTTGAGAAGTACAATGGTACTCTCAAACTGAAATTGGCAAAAATTCAGGAGACAACAGGGTTAAAGTGGCCGGATGCTTTATCGATAGCTCTTTTGTCAACAAGAACGACAGCACATTCTAGGACAGGATTGTCTCCTTATGAGGTCGTGTTTGGGCACCCGGCAAACGTCTTGGGCGTCCTGCCTCCTCGTAAGTTCTCTGATATTGAGTACCCTGTGTTGCTTGATTACCTTGGCCAGTTAACGAAAAGTTTACATTCTATTCACCAACAGGTGCAGGACTCCCTACCTTCTACACCAGAGGGACCCGCCCACGATATCCGGCCTGGTGACTTTGTTTTGCTGCGTAACTTCCGGAGGAAGAAAAGCTTGTAGCCACGCTGGAAAGGTCCTGAGCAGGTTTTGTTGGTGACACGTAGTGCTGTGAAGGTTGCTGGCCGTAACAACTGGGTCCACGCGACCCACTGTCAGAGGATTCCCTTGCCGTTACCCTACGACCAGTGGGTCAAGGACGGAATTGGGGACACGGAGTGCAAACAGGTGCCTCGGTTTGTCTCTTTCAGCGATGCCCAGCTAACATGGACGCAAACTGATGAAGAGAATGAGGATGTGTTGAATGAGGCTGGTCCCCCAGAAATACGAGCTATCCAAGAGCCTTTGTTCACTGATCACACGGTGCCTGGGGCTACCAGGTACAATTTGCACCCTCGGCTGAGGAATACTGAGTCTAAGGAGGAAAGAGATTAGGGATGGACTGCGAAAGACAGATTGTACTGAGTTATAGTACCAACAGAATTAGCTGGAATTAGTGGAGAATTCTGCTTCCTTTATCTTAGTTGTTTGAACATTAGTTAGGGAAGGCTGAAGTATACCTTGAAGGTATACCATCTGGACTAACGTGGGATACATTAAAAGAGCTTAGGACAGAGCAAGCTCCCCCGCCGGTGCTCAAGAGCGCCAACATATTGATGGGCAATAGGAGCCTGTACCAGTGAGGCTCTGATGGACACTGGGAACTTGTATACCTTTTTGCATTTTTGGCCCCCTCTAATTATCTATTATGCATCCCTTTGGCAGACAGGTTGCTGAGGAAGAGCAGCCAATGATTCTTGTTGCCCAGCATAATACCGTGTGGACACGAAAACAGAAAATAACATGTGTTGCTCTTGTGGTTTTGTTGCTAATAATATTGTGCGGGGTATCATGGGTTTTGGAACATGATCAAAGTGTACCTTTGCGCAGTAAGGGTAAGGTTATCTCCTTGAAAAGAAATAAAAGGACAGCCTGAGTAATGTATTTCTAGACACACACAAGAGATTCTTTGGAGAAGGGACAGCTTGCTACCCCACTGAATCTGTCACTAGTTTATGGACTGCATATCCATTGTCACTTGTAAATTATACATATACTCGTCCACCGCAATTTACAGAAGTGAAGGGAGTTTTTGGTTTCGGCTACCCAGGACCTTGTTTATATTATAGAAAGCCACTGAGAATGGGTTATCCAGGTCTTGATAACAATACATATTGTGACAATTTGTATATGGAAGAACAAAATGTTACTTTGGTGGGCTGGCATTACATGGAATTGATAGCTACCCGGGAGGCTGGTTATTATCCTGCTTGTTGCCCTATTGTGAATAGTATGGACACTTCTTTGTATATTAATTGTTCTGGAATAGTGCTGTACAAAAATACAATCCCTTTAGTGAATGACAAAGATACGAGTACTTTTGGAATGAACACTAGATATGCTGCAGTGGATTATGAAAGGCCGATTTATGCACACCCGGGGTTTTACTTTTTGTCTAACTGTACATATTCCAATGTCCATAATGGTACAGACGATGTAGCTCTTGGGGTGGTATTGCCCTTAGGTGTGCCTTGTAAATATACTAAGCCTAATGTCCGCTGGGTTAAAAGGACTTTGACCAAGGAATTCTGTGAGGGAGTGACCGATATAGAGGTCAATAATTATGGTAATGGGATCACTTTTGGATACATCCTCTCATCCATTTTCACTTTGGGTGGTACCTCTATGGCCAGGGGTGAAAAAACTAGAGAATATTTTGGGTGCAAGTTGCAAATTTTATCTAATACTACCGTGGCAGCTTTACGCGACATCACCACTCAGTCGGAAAGCATGCAAATATATTCAGAGCAGACTAGATACGTAGTAGATTTTATCTTAGCCAAGAGTGGTGGTGTGTGCGCGGTAGTGGGAGACCAGTGTGTGGTCGGCATCAAGAATATGGAAAAGAATATTACCAAGCACATTCTAGACATCCTCGAGAATGTCAAGGGAATGGAAAGTGGAAATTGGAGTTGGTCTCTTTTTGGTAGCTGGAGCTGTATTCTTGAAAAAGTGATTTACCAGATTGTGATATTGGTGCTTTGCTGTGCTCTTATTCAGTGTCTTCCCTTTTGTTGCTCCTATTGCACCACTATTCTCACCCCTAAACAGAAAATATCGATTCATGATACCAATGCTGCAATTATGGTACAGAAAGAAATTGATGATCTCATGAATATAGACTAGGGCATTTTCGAGAATTCTTCCCTCCTCACAGTTTCCTTTCCTGATGTGGAAAACATGGAGTGCTCATAAGGATTTATTGTTCTGAATTTGTATTATTGCTTATGGTTCCCTGTTTTCCTTGTTGCTGTTAGAAAATGTTTTAGCAAAACACACAAGATGATGGACGGAATGCTGCACAGTGGCAAACATTCACCCCCAGTCACAGATCTGGGTTTAATCCATCGTTATTTTGCTTCACCACGCCACCCCAGTTCAGACATAGCCATATGCAAATCAGTCTTGACCCTGTGCCTCATGGGAACAGTCCAGACCGAACTGCCAAGCCATGTCTTCCCTGGACCGGAATCAAGCATCCTAGGACCGGTTTCAGGCTATCAGCCTTCATCAGCCAGGATAGCTTGACTCCAGTGGCGTAGTGAGCACGGGACGCACGTCTGGGCATACCCTTCCCACTTAGGGCGAAATGCAAAACACACAAGATGATGGACGGAATGCTGCACATTGGCAAACATTCACCCCCAGTCACAGATCTGGGTTTAATCCATCGTTATTTTGCTTCACCACGCCACCCCAGTTCAGACATAGCCATATGCAAATCAGTCTTGACCCTGTGCCTCATGGGAACAGTCCAGCCCGAACTGCCAAGCCATGTCTTCCCTGGACCGGAATCAAGCATCCTAGGACCGGTTTCAGGCTATCAGCCTTCATCAGCCAGGATAGCTTGACTCCAGTGGCGTAGTGAGCACGGGACCCACGTCTGGGCATACCCTTCCCACTTAGGGCGAAATGCAAAACACACAAGATGATGGACGGAATGCTGCACATTGGCAAACATTCACCCCCAGTCACAGATCTGGGTTTAATCCATCGTTATTTTGCTTCACCACGCCACCCCAGTTCAGACATAGCCATATGCAAATCAGTCTTGACCCTGTGCCTCATGGGAACAGTCCAGCCCGAACTGCCAAGCCATGACTTCCCTGGACCAGAATCAAGCATCCTAGGCCCGGTTTCAGGCTATCAGCCTTCATCAGCCAGGATAGCTTGACTCCAGTGGCATAGTGAGCACGGGACCCACGTCTGGGCATACCCTTCCCACTTAGGGCAAAATGCAAAACACACAAGATGATGGACGGAATGCTGCACATTGGCAAACATTCACCCCCAGTCACAGATCTGGGTTTAATCCATCGTTATTTTGCTTCACCACGCCACCCCAGTTCAGACATAGCCATATGCAAATCAGTCTTGACCCTGTGCCTCATGGGAACAGTCCAGCCCGAACTGCCAAGCCATGTCTTCCCTGGACCGGAATCAAGCATCCTAGGACCGGTTTCAGGCTATCAGCCTTCATCAGCCAGGATAGCTTGCCTCCAGTGGCGTAGTGAGCACGGGACCCACGTCTGGGCATACCCTTCCCACTTAGGGCGAAATGCAAAACACACAAGATGATGGACGGAATGCTGCACATTGGCAAACATTCACCCCCAGTCACAGATCTGGGTTTAATCCATTGTTATTTTGCTTCACCACGCCACCCCAGTTCAGACATAGCCATATGCAAATCAGTCTTGACCCTGTGCCTCATGGGAACAGTCCAGACCGAACTGCCAAGCCATGTCTTCCCTGGACGAGAATCAAGCATCCTAGGACCGGTTTCAGGCTATCAGCCTTCATCAGGCAGGATAGCTTGACTCCAGTGGCGTAGTGAGCACGGAACCCACGTCTGGGCATACCCTTCCCACTTAGGGCAAAATGCAAAACACACAAATGTTTTAGCTCATGCTAAAAGGAGGGTCTGTTAGATTAGAAATCTTCACCTTTGCGCATTGCCCTAAGTAAGTTAGCATTCGCTGCACCATTTTCTTTACAGGTGCCATTTTAGGCCGTTCAAAACTGATCTGGTTTAATTCAGAGAAATGCTCCACTATACGTTTTGTTTCTGCCACGTTAGACTTGTTCCCGTAATGAGTACACTGTTCCTATTAGCGCATACCTTTCTCACTATATAGAGGCCCTCTCCCACTAGTCTGGTGATGGGCCCGAATGGACGACCTTGAAACTGAGATACTTTGTAAATGATAGAACCGCTGAAACCATTTTTTGTATTTTACTGATCAGCTGCTCCTGCCTGGAAAATTCCACTGTGGGCGTGTTCTAGCCCTGTTGCAAAATGTACATAATGTATCTTTATGCATGTCGATTTCAGTCCTCTCTGCAGCACTCCTAGCGACTGGACAGACCGGGCTCCGCTCTGAGTGTATATGAATAAATAGGTATTGGTTTGTATTCTGTACTGTCTGACCGACTCTTCATTTGGTATGGAAGACTGTAAGGTGGTCATTGGTGACCCGGGTGACCCTAATCGGGTAATTTCCTTCAATGCGCAGCATAAGTTTATTTATTTATTTATTTCTTGTACTGAACCCTCCCCACCTCCCTCCTCCCTACCTCCCCCCTCTGGCCTGGCCCAGCCTGCCCCCCCCCACTTTGGCAGGGGACGGGCTGCTACTGGATTTCTCTGCAAGTGGGGTGCACAAGAATGGTTTTACCCCCCCACCATAGACTCCCAAAGTGGATTGGGTGCCATTGATCCATATATGACTGCTGCTTTTTCTGTTGGATAATGACTTTATGTCCATTTTTCATTGATGTATCTCCACTGCATTTGTTTTTGGGCCCAGCTTGGGTCCCGGATGGTTCATTGATATGGTTGTATGTTTTGATGTATTTGGAAACAATAAAGATATGTAAAAAAAGACTGTATCTTATCCACTTCACCATGTTGCATCAAGAGGCGCAACCTCTTTGACTTTTGTCTACTGACCCTGATGATCGTCATCTTTTTTACATGAGTATCAAACATCTAACATAGCAGGATTCGCTGACTCCAAGTGAGCCAGTGCCAGCAGAACATTTTCTGCAGAAAGTCAGATTTTATAGTGCTTTCTCCCAAAAGGTATCCACACTAACGAGTGCACAACTGCACAGCTTATGGGGCAATGGCTCCACAACAAGGGTAAAGAGGAGTGCCTGAGGGCACCCCTGTGTCATGCCTTTCTGAAAAATAAAGTTCCTTGAATGTAAACCATTTAACCACATGCGTGCCTCAGGGCTGGGGTACTCCAATTTTATTCAACCCTTCAACCTAGGTCTACGCTAATTTCTTCCATAACAGGTTTGAGGAAACTGTAGCATACTCAATTTAATGCCTTATCGGCATGTCGTCAAAGTAAGACAGATTTTGATTTCAATTTACTTGTTCCACTCAGATCTGTTCTTTAAAAACCCACCTGTTCTGCATCTATGAGAAAGTGCATCAGGTTTATCA
Organism: Calotriton arnoldi; assembly: GCA_963921515.1. Classification (NCBI taxonomy): domain Eukaryota; kingdom Metazoa; phylum Chordata; class Amphibia; order Caudata; family Salamandridae; genus Calotriton; species Calotriton arnoldi. The sequence continues at coordinate 727,403 of CAWUFW010007816.1, read as the reverse complement.
TTTTGTTTGCCAGAATTTTAGAGAAGATCTTGGAATTTACATTTAGCAATGCAGTCAGTCTAAAGAAGGCACACTATTCTCTTTGTGGGCCTTTACTAGCATGTAGATCAATGTATATCTTCCTCTCTCAACGGTGGGGGCCATGCTTCCTTGCAGTATTAAGGTATGCAATACAAATGTGAGAGGCGTTTTCAAATAGGAAATATTATAGAGTAGGGTTGTGATGCCATCTAGCATTGAGTTTTTGTTTGGGTTAATTTCTTTCACTGCTCTACATATCACCATTATTTTGGTTGTCCTCTATAGCTCTTCCACACTACTGGGCAGAAGAATTAGCATCCCATAAGCTATCACATAGGACCATATTGCATCCTTATCTTCTGGTTCCTCTACAACACAGGTCTTGGAAAAACTCCAGAATGTTGCCTGTTTCTGATTTGTCTTTGATGCTCAGTTACCTTCAGATGTCCTCACTCGTCCTATGTGCTATTTGTCCCTTCATAGTCTCAATTACCTCACTAAAAGCATACCTAGGTAATCACTCTTATCATACAAGGTTTGCTCCAATTTCAAGAGAGCCAGATTGACCCTGTTGGGTCTTAGGGCATTTGTTTCCAAATTATCATCAATTTGCAGTCATATTTTTTATGGAGATCTCTCACAGAATCTCTTCAACCTCACCAGTGAGTTAGTCTTTTAGCAATTTCTTCTATTTGTTTACCCCTGCGAATAGCGCTATAATGATATCTCTAATTTTGGCCTGAAGACATCCTAATTAGAAGAGGAGAGGTGTCTTCATTCTTCATCTAGATTAAGCTCAAAGCTGGTCATTAAATATCTGTGCTTTCTGAAAAGCTCCCTACTCATTCGCAATAGGGATTTCAGGCTGACTCCCGAAATGCTCCTTATTCAATCTCCTCAATGGATTGGTCTGTGGTGGATATGTCTTCTATGATAGCTTTGAGGGAGACTACACATCAACCCTTATGAATAAAGATATAATCTATGCATGAGTATGTTCAATGTGTGTGAGAGTGGAAGGAGAAATCTCCTATCTCAGAATACATGATTTTCCAGTTGTCCTCCAAGCACTGCTCCCCAAATATTCTTTTCAGGCCCTTCAATGCCAACCCAGTAGAACTGCCTCTCATCTCAAAGGGCATCCCATGACAAGTTTAAACTCCCAGCTAGGATCATCTTCCCCTTTATTCCGCCCATTAGTTTTTCCATGACATTATTTGAACAAATATTGGCAAAGTCAATAAGTCTTGCATTTGGGACATATATTGGCTTTGCCAATTGCTGTTGGCCGTGCTGAACAGCATGAGGGGGATGCGCAGCATCATAAAGAAATAAATAAAAAAGGCTCCATGGCGGTTGTGTCATTCCACTGATGGGCGCATGGGTCACAATACATGCGTGCACCAACAAACTGAAACAGGGGTTATTTACATTCATTTTTTATTTACAAATCCAAATATTATTAGGGCAAATTCGCCAATTAGAAAACAGAGAATTGTGGGTGTTGAGGTAGTAAGAGTAGCAGAGGAGCGAGTGAGGTGACAATGGGAAAATCATCACACACAGGGTCAGGAAGTGAACATCACAAAAGCGCACAGGTGAGAGAGACCATCATTGGAGGAGAGACGCACAGACGAGAGAGAATAACACATAGCGGGATGGGGAGGGATTTAAGCACACAAGGGAGACAGCTGGAAAACACATGCACTTGTTTAGTGTTTAAGGAAAAAGAAACAAGAAAGAGCAGCGCAGGAAGGAGAGAAAAGCACACGGACGTGGGAGAGCAACACTGAGCAGGAAGGAGAGAGAGAAGCACATGAGGGAGACAGTTGGAAAACATATGCACTCTTGTGGTTTGCTTAAGCAAAAAGAAAAAGTAGTTCCCTAAAAGTGAGTATTTGAGGGACTCAACTAACAAGGTTATGCTCCAGGGACAAGGCAAACAAAAAATAAACAAGACAAGCCATTGACTAAGAAGCAAGCTAATGAGAATGACAATAAGGCAACCAATTCAAAGCAATGGGTGGCTTTAACCCACTGTAAGTTCTTAGTAAGCTGACAAAAGGTCTTGTGCAATGGCCCAACCTAAAAAGCACCCTAAAACATGAGCTACCCAAACATGAATGTAATCAGAGCCTACTGGGACCTCAAAGATCTTACTTATAAATGAGTATACAATGTCATGGAGGGCAGATGAATTCCACCCCCCAGCAATACCCAATAACTTGAAAGTCAGCCACTCTTGGGTTGCATTTTAATTCTTTGCTATCAAATCAATCCTTCTTGCCATGTACACCTCCTGCCTGAGGGCTGGGTGTTGAGTCCTCCTCCCCTTATCTTCCAACCTTATTAGCAATAGCCCACACCCCTTGTTGTATTTCAGAGCAAAGTTCTGAATCTTATAATCATGCCACCTTACACAGAAGCAGTGCCATCTTCCTCAAGGATATTGCATCCAGCAAGAACAATCACCTGGTTCCCAGGACATTGTTTTCCTACATCCTTACTTTGGTCGATCTGTCTCTGTCATGCTTAGGGGCTCCCTTGTCTGCTTTCTCTCTGCCTGGGTCGCTCCTTCACTATCGGTGTTCCACAGCTCCCTCCCTCAGGATAGTTGACTTTGCTGGGCTTACCAGCATTGGAACTTCTTCAAGGTCTGACCTCATCTTTTCTTCTCCCATACCAGATAAACTATGTGCCTATTGGAAAGACCCATAAGCACTGGCTCTCTTTTTTGTTCAGTGCATGTGTAAATGGACTCAGGTCTAACCTTCACTGTAGTGTGTGTGCTGAATGGTCTTGAAAGAGCTGACTCTGTTGTCTTCATACTTGAGAAGTTCCAACTGTCTGGCCTTTTGCATAATTTCTTCCTTAAGTCGGTAGTTAAACAGTTTCACTGCTATGTCTCTTGGCCTTGCTGAGCGGGATCTTCAGTCTCCTCCCTACTTGATGCACTCTCACCATTCTGATATGAAGATTTTGATGTCCCAGCAGGACTCACCTAAAGATATTACAAAGGTAAGTGTAGATGTCTTAACCTTCATCTCCTTCCTTTATATGCTGGATTATAGCTCTTCTAAACATGTTTTCTAGGTCTTGGCACTTATCTAACAACAGCTTGGTTCGAGTTTCCAGGTGTTCAACAGAGGTATGCTAAAGTTGTTCTGTTGCTATGTTTGCCTCCAGCTAGCTTTCTGCACATTCCACACTCTGATGTAGCAGCTGCATATCAGATTTAATGTCAGACATGCCTCTGTTTTGATCTGCTAGGCCCTCCATGATTGTCTTTTCCAGATGCACTTTCAGGACAGTAAGGCAGGACTTCAAATCATCCTTCATAACAATCTCAAACCCAAACTCTTTCATTCTCACACTATTTGAGTTTTGCATATGGTGTATTATGTCACTACTCTTGGGGTCTTTGGTTGCTTTAGGCAAGGGAAACTTACCCCTTGCAGCCAAGTCTTGCCAGCTAGAATACTGCGGAAGGTTGTATTCAGTCAGTCAGGTTGTATTCAGATATGGCTGGTGCCCAACTGCCTGCCCATCCACTTAGGTGGATTTTTTTCTCTTCCCCATGCTTTTCAATCTGATCATGAATCAAGTCCCTGATCCACCTCTACTTTAGGGCTTATCGTTGTCACCGGAGAGCACCCACTGCTTATTGTAATAGTGGCTGGAAGTTCTCTGTAAGCCTCTTGTCAGAATCCATCCTAGTTTCCCTCAACTGCGCTTCCCACAACAACAGCTTCCTTTCCATCCACATCTCAGGCACACTCAGCACTCCAGCCCCTAACTGTATACAGGGACATGGCCCTCTATTCAGGTATTCCACTATTTACAGTTCTCCATCTTCTATCGCACTAGCCGATTAGGCACCATGGAAAATAGAGATTCTATTCTGGTGCCAGTCCATATGCAACATTTTCCTCCTGGTGGAGACAGGGAGAGGTAGATGCTGCACCCACATTTTCAGATCTCTTGTGTTTCCAACCCACACCATACTCTTTCACTGGGCGCCAATGATGCTCTTTCTGGCTTCTGTCTTTCAGTGGAGGTCATCCACCTTTTGCCTCTTCACACACTACTGTATCGTCCTTCTCTCTGCATGAGCTTGCCTCATTGGTCTGGAAGGCTCTTTTGTCCACTGTTCCCCGCTTCCATTCCACAGCTCTGCAGATGATGAAACAGGAGCTACGAGTCAGGTCATTTGGCCTGCTTCAAGTCCTTATAGCTCCTCTTGTTTGATTCTATCAGTTACACTTTGCACCGGTGAACCAAGAGATTCTGGCTGTCGAGGTCTGCCTTGTTTCATCCTGATCAAAAATCCTGGCTTTGGCTTCCTGTGGTCAATCTTCCTCTGGGGTTACCGATCTCGATCTTGCAGGCTCTTAACACCCTTCGAAGCACCCTCACTTATTTACCTCATTTTAAAGATGATTCTTCATGATCTCCTTTGACTCTGCCCTGAGAGAAGGTACAGAGAGGCATTGTGGAGCATTCATAGCACCCTCATCCTGGGCAGAAGTCTTGATCCTGGTCCTCTTTAATGTCCCAGAATTTTCTATTGACATTATACCCTAATGTCGTTTTATTATGGATAGCTTAGGTCCTACATAAGTTCCTGCATCAAATGCAAAGCCCTTAACATCATTGCAACGTTTATTTTGCAATGTTTGATAGTGTAAGCATATTATGCAATCATTTTTTAGCAAGGGTGAGTGTGTAGCAAGGTAGACGCTTGTGCACATTGAAGAAGTTTTGAGAAAAACATTTGTTCTGAGTTGAAGAAAGAATCAACAACATATGTTCCAAAAGGCAATGGGGCATATTAGCAAGACCGGCGATAAAATTATCGCCGTTTTAGCGGCAGGAAACTGCCGCTAAAACGGCGATAATGGGCTTGCTAATATGCGTTATAGAATTCCAATAGAAGCCCAGGTTAGATGTGCAGGACATCTAACCTGGGCTTCTATTGGAATTCCATAACGCATATTAGCCAGCCCATTATCGCCGTTTTAGCGGCAGTTTCCTGCCGCTAAAACGGCGATAATTTTGACGTGGGTCTTGCTAATATGCCCCAATGTTTTAGTCTACTGTGAAAACACATGGCCTCTGTAGAAATATAAACAAAACACTTAGGATTGTTTCACTCTTGCCAAAGGGGTCAGAGTCTGTCTCAGACGATAGAAATTGATAATATATCTGTTTTAGAAAACCACTTCAAGTTTTAGGGGGAGAGTTCAACAATCCTGCTCTGAAGCAAAAAGTGCAAGCACAAAGGCGTCAGAAGCTTGTCAGAAGTTTTTGTGTGGCTGAAGTCATAAACATGATGCAGGGCCCTTCGATGATTTGATGTCAATACCTAGTGATGGCTAAGGTTAGCTACCTTCTCAATAATGTATCATAAAAGCAGGATAGACTTACTTTTCTGATATGAAAATAGATTTAGTGGCACCGTCCTGAAAAGAGAAGGGCCCAGGACAAATGGCCACTGCTGCTATGCCCTTTTTTGATAGTCCTGGCATAGCGTGTCTGATGGACAAAAGTGCCAATGTTCAGTCATGTCGAAAGCTGGGTCAGGTTACATTAACTTCCCAGTTGAACTTTTTCATTTATTTGTTCCTTAGTGGCACAGTATATGGATTGCTGTTTTACTTAATTTCTTTTTGCAGCAGTCAGTGTTACGGTGCAACAAGAAAAAAATCATTGGTTAATCCCAATTCAAGCACAAGTAGGAGTTTGAGCCCAAAAAGGGTTGCACATCCAGTGTAATGGCTCCCAACGTGAGTTCTTGACCTGTCTGATTTTCACCATGAAAACTTAGTGCAATTCTGGAGGTGGTTGTGGGGGTCTACGCAAAACGACTTTAATGCACCCTGAAATGAGTGAATTAATACAACATTTGCCCATAGTACAGCCTCCAGGAGCATCGACTGCTGTGGGGGAGGGTGCGCCGGTTTGTGCACCGGAGTTCTCGGGTCCAGCGCACCCAGTAGCAGTTAATGCACCGTTGGGCCAATATCCAGGACAGGGAACAGGACCTGCTCGACCTACTGGCCGTGGAGGTCGCGGGGCTCAGTGAGTAACTATTTATTTGTTGTGTTCTTTCTTTACTAATATTTTTTTTCAAATAGCATGCTGCTCACACTCAGAGGCAAGTTAAATATATGTTACAAATATTATATGATCCAGCCAGATGCTCAATACTACCTAATCATACTCATTGGCGCTCACTTTGACTGATTTTTTAAGAATTCCTACAGACTCTTCTGTCCTGTCACTAAGATAGTGGTAGTAGTAGTAATATTAGTGAGTTAGAGGTACCTGTGCATTTTTTATATGTAGCTCGCACAGTCCCAGGCAATCTTCCAGTGATGTGTAGTATGCATCTGTGCATTGAAAAAAAGTGAGACTGAGTTGGCCCATCAAAGGGGTTGAGATTGAGAAGGAGAAGCAAAGATCATTTGTTTCAATACATTATTAGTTACAAAATGTAGTTTAGGACATTTGGAATAGGGCTTAGTGTAAGGAAATTAGGAATAGGTCAACTCTATACTAATAGTAGTATAGGCGATCTGATATATAAAAGTACAATGTTTCTGTGTTTGCCTTTGCCTGTTAAAATATTTTTGGGGAGATTATTAACTGTACCACTGATCTTTCTCATTTTGTCTCCTTTATTTCTTACATCATCATCCAGGGGCAAGACGAGGGCTAGTTGCACGGAGGTGGGTCAGGGAGACAGGGATGCCATCACCAGTGTTACTGCGGGTAGACGATCCACCACTAACACCAGCACCACGTCCAGATGATAAATCAATAAGGAACAAAAAAAGATTATTTAAAGGGACTTTTGCAGATTGAATGTACCGTCACATTTATGTTGATATACCATCTGGAAAACACAAAATCAGGCACCAAAAATTACTCATTAGGAAATTTTATAAATGCATCAAGGTTTAATCTTTTTCATATCGTAATGTGCATTTTTTGAAATATTATATAAAATAAATGTTAATTACTCTATTTAAAATTTACTGTAATGTTCCAATGTCTTACTAAACTGAAAGCTCTGTTCTAAAGTCGATTAGAAATGTATCATGCCCTATGTATTTACTTCTGTTGTAGAACTAATTTGAAACTACCCCAAAAATATTTTTGCATTTCTTCAACAGCATAAGTATATAGTAGGGGTGGGCGGAGCTTGTGGAGTTGCACTACGTGGAATTCCGCGGAGTTGCATAAAACCTCAGTGGAATTCCGCAGAGTTCCGCTCTGCCTACAAAACAATGTCAAAACCAAAGGAGATGATGGACGGAGTGTTGAACATTGCAAGCACTCACCCCCAGTCAACTGATCTGGGTTTAATCCATCATCATTCTTTAGCTCACTCCGCCACCCCAGTTCAGACATGGCCATATGCAAATCAGTCTGACCCTGTGCCTCATGGGAACAGTCCAGCCCGAACTGCCAAGCCATGTCTTCCCTGGACCGGAAACAAGCATCCTGGGACCGGTTTCTGGCTTACAGCCGTCATCAGCCAGGCTATCTTGAATCCAGTGGCAAAGTGAGCAAGGGACCCACGTCTGGGCATACCCTGCCAACTTAGGGCGAAATAGCAAAACCAAAGGAGATGATGGACGGAGTGTTGAACATTGCAAGCACTCACCCCCAGTCAACTGATCTGGGTTTAATCCATCATCATTCTTTAGCTCACTCCGCCACCCCAGTTCAGGCATGGCCATATGCAAATCAGTCTGACCCTGTGCCTCATGGGAACAGTCCAGCCCAAACTGCCAAGCCATGTCTTCCTGGACCGGAAACAAGCATCCTGGGACCGGTTTCTGGCTTACAGCCGTCATCAGCCAGGCTATCTTGAATCCAGTGGCAAAGTGAGCAAGGGACCCACGTCTGGGCATACCCTGCCAACTTAGGGCGAAATAGCAAAACCAAAGGAGATGATGGACGGAGTGTTGAACATTGCAAGCACTCACCCCCAGTCAACTGATCTGGGTTTAATCCATCATCATTCTTTAGCTCACTCCGCCACCCCAGTTCAGACATGGCCATATGCAAATCAGTCTGACCCTGTGCCTCATGGGAACAGTCCAGCCCGAACTGCCAAGCCATGTCTTCCCTGGACCAGAAACAAGCATCCTGGGACCGGTTTCTGGCTTGAGCCGTCATCAGCCAGGCTATCTTGAATCCAGTGGCAAAGTGAGCAAGGGACCCACGTCTGGGCATACCCTGCCAACTTAGGGCGAAATAGCAAAACCAAAGGAGATGATGGACGGAGTGTTGAACATTGCAAGCACTCACCCCCAGTCAACTGATCTGGGTTTAATCCATCATCATTCTTTAGCTCACTCCGCTACCCCAGTTCAGACATGGCCATATGCAAATCAGTCTGACCCTGTGCCTCATGGGAACAGTCCAGCCCGAACTGCCAAGCCATGTCTTCCCTGGACCGGAAACAAGCAACCTGGGACCGGTTTCTGGCTTACAGCCGTCATCAGCCAGGCTATCTTGAATCCAGTGGCAAAGTGAGCAAGGGACCCACGTCTGGGCATACCCTGCCAACTTAGGGCGAAATAGCAAAACCAAAGGAGATGATGGACGGAGTGTTGAACATTGCAAGCACTCACCCCCAGTCAACTGATCTGGGTTTAATCCATCATCATTCTTTAGCTCACTCCGCCACCCCAGTTCAGACATGGCCATATGCAAATCAGTCTGACCCTGTGCCTCATGGGAACAGTCCAGCCCGAACTACCAAGCCATGTCTTCCCTGGACCGGAAACAAGCATCCTGGGACCGGTTTCTGGCTTACAGCCGTCATCAGCCAGGCTATCTTGAATCCAGTGGCAAAGTGAGCAAGGGACCCACGTCTGGGCATACCCTGCCAACTTAAGCAGCTAAAGAATGATGATGGATTAAACCCAGATCATTTGACTGGGGGTGAGTGTTTGATTTGCTCTAACGCTCCGTCCATCATCCCCTTTGGTATCGCTTTGTTCGCCCTAAGTTGGCAGGGTATGCCCAGACGTGGGTCCCTTGCTCACCTTGCCACTGGATTCAAGATAGCCTGGCTGATGAGGGTTTTGAACCCGAAACCGGTCCCAGGATGCTTGTTTCCGGTCCAGGGAAGACATTGCTTGGCAGTTCGGGCTGGACTGTTCCCATGAGGCACAGGGTCAGACTGATTTGCATATGGCCATGTCTGAACTGGGGTGGTGGAGTGAGCTAAAGAATGATGATGGATTAAACCCAGATCATTTGACTGGGGGTGAGTGTTTGATTTGCTCTAACGCTCCGTCCATCATCCCCTTTGGTATCGCTTGTTCGCCCTAAGTTGGCAGAGTATGCCCAGACGTGGGTCCCTTGCTCACTTTGCCACTGGATTCAAGATAGCCTGGCTGATGAGGGTTTTGAACCCGAAACCGGTCCCAGGATGCTTGTTTCCGGTCCAGGGAAGACATGGCTTGGCAGTTCGAGCTGGACTGTTCCCATGAGGCACAGGGTCAGACTGATTTGCATATGGCCATGTCTGAACTGGGGTGGTGGAGTGAGCTAAAGAATGATGATGGATTAAACCCAGATCATTTGACTGGGGGTGAGTGTTTGATTTGCTCTAACGCTCCGTCCATCATCCCCTTTGGTATCGCTTTACAAAACAATGTTGCCATGTGTTCGCTGGATAGCTTTCCCGCATCAGCATCACAAAACGTCACAGAGAGAAAAGGCAAGTCAACACCATAACACTGGCGGTTGGTGCGACATGATATATGCCAAAAAGACATAACACGCAAATGCTAATAGCTCACTGATAAGGCAATGGGGTATTGCAGGTGCTGTCAATAATGGACTGTTGCTAGGAGGGGATAGTAATATCCCTTTGGGAAACAGAAAGAAGGTCCTTCGGGGAAGTACTTAGCGTACACTCAACTGGAATCCTCAGCTGCCATTGCTACTGCCAGGAAACTTCTGGACTTACCCAAATGCAACCAGTGTGCTCGCCAGAAGTGTCAGAGTTACACAGCCAATCAAAGCAGCTTGGGGACAGATGGGAGAATGGGAGTGTCAGCGGATTCCCAGACCGTTGGAGCGGCCAACTTACTAAGGAACAGGACACCAAGAGGGTGCCTAATATGCATAGGAACATAAGAACGCTCCCAGATAATCCATTATACTAGAAATAGTAAGAAGCCTCAACCCCGACTGTTCCCCAGAAATTGCTTTTTTTTTTTTTTTTTTTTTTTACAAGACTCCTGCAGCAATTATATTTAAAAAGTGAAGGGATCAGAGGCCACTGGATTATTATCATATGAAAACAGCCGACTTTATTTTTTGGGGGTGTGCCGTTTATCTGATCAATTCTACTCACACATCTCTGGCGGCCGATCTATCAGTTTCTCTCCAATCCTAAATCACTGTCCCCGCTGGCAGCTTCTAAGTGAAATGGCAGAGGGTCATTAGCCTGATTAGCCAGATATCTTCCTTTGAGCTGCATGACAGTTGTATGTCAAGCCTGTGAAAAGTGAAAGTGCTGAATGGAGCACATTTCTCATTCTTTGTGCTCGAGGGAAGTCAAACAATAACTGTTTGTCTTTGGACTGCATTGGTGTCAAGAGCTGTATCATGGTGCCATCTGGAAGCCTCACTGCACTCTTCAATTTGTGGAGTACCTAAATTGGAGTCAAAATCAGATACTGTAAGCGCCTTGGCTGTTTGCACCAACAAAAGTTGCATCTTTCTGCGCCCCAGTTGAGTGCATTATTCTCTCCATATTAGCAGGTTGGCAGTAATGGGAGATCTGAGATGCGCACTTCGCACATGTAGCCCAGAATTGCCACAGCATGGGGCTAATATATGTGCCATTTATAAGAACATAACAGTGATGGGGGGGCCTGTGTTTTTTGCATGGGTGATTTCATTTTAAAAATGTAAGCATTGCAAGTGTCTGCTGGTCTAGTTTGTCAATGTCACTTAACATCTTCACTTACAGCTCTTTCAGGCCGGCCCGGGGAAACTCCACTACATAGGGGGTGTTTTTTTTTGCTGAACTCCGTGCTCCAAGTGGAGCGCAGAGTAGCAATACCTTGCAAACTCCACCAGCAGAGCGGAGTTCCCCGCCATCCCTGGTAAATACATAGTGTGTGATACATTATTAAGCAACTTGGGGACTTAATCCATCAAATTCATTTTAACATTTGAAAAATACTTAAGTTACTGGAAATAGGTTTACCATTGTCAAATGCCCAAACAAATGAAACAGGCTTTAAGTTTATACAAATATTGGTACAACATTGGCAGTAAATATTGACACACATTGATTCATATTTTTATTTTGCAACATTAGTTCACTATTCAAAACAACAAATCAGAACCATTTGGAGAGAATTGAAAATGGTTAAGAGAAATGATCAAAAATAATATATGAGCAATAATGGGAAATTTCAAATCTGTGACCAAATGGTTTCTGAAGTTGTTACCTACATGCAGGAGACAATGATAAAAATAAACCAAAGTTTAAAAACCTTGAAGCATGTGACATGAACATTTGGAAAATGCTTTAAAAAAACAAATCATGATCTGTTATATTTAGACAATACAATAAAACTATTGTATATGTCTTTACAGCATCTTCAGGAGCAGGCAAAGGGGACCTTGGCCAAGAAGGCGGGGAAGCAGCTGGCCACTGGATTTCAGTTGGTGAAACATCTAACATCGATAGACACAGTGGCACAGTGGGTGAGGAGACTGGAACAGAGGCCACCACCTCGTCATCATCTTTGGAGGCCTCCACAAGTGACCAGTCCCCAGCGGTGGTGTACCCTACAGGAATTGTACCAACCTCATTCTTGACAACCACATAGATACCCATCTCCACCCTCCTTCTTGCTCCCCGCCAGTTGGCCAAACCCGGACCCCTAAAAGGGCTGGGGTCCCCTTCACCGCAGGCACCTGCCCATGTCACATTGGCTGCATTGAGTGAGGACGCTATTTACCATTTATGCAGCATCTCTGTAGGCCAGACTGCAATAGTGAATAGCATCCAGGGCCTTAGCTGCAAAATGCAACAAATGGTTGCATTTCTGGATGCCATTCACAGTTCAATGTCTCGCATGCAGAGATCGCTTGCAAAAATAGTCTCCTACCTCACCCCAGCATCCCAACCAGCCCAAACGTCTGCCCCAACTTAGGTCCTTTGCTCAACCAAAATCCCAACTCACAGCCCAATCCCAAGCATACTTACTTCTTTGCAGGCACCTACTACAACAGACACAAGCAGCACAATCACACAAACACACATAAACAGAAACACACAAATAAACACAAACAAACACCCAAACAACATACACACACTATTGAAACTACACCCACAGGCACCACAACCACCATAACACCCACAACCACCAACACACCCACCACAATCACCACATCCACCACCACAAGCACCACAATCACTACCACACCCACCGCACCCTCACACACACAACCACCAGCACACCTACAAGCACCAAAACCACCACCACACCCACAACTACCAGCACACCTATAAGCACCGCTATCACACCCACAACCAGCACCACACACACAAGGACCACACCAAACACCTCAACAGCACACTCACCCAAACAAATACATTCATACAAAAGCACACCTACACACAAAACAACACCAACCAAAACACAACACATACACTCACCAGAATCCCAAACACCAGCCAACCCAAACACAGTCAAACATACACAACATACACCAGACCCACATGCAACTGGCAGACATACAGACACATTCACCACAACCACACCAGCCACCTCAACAGCACACTCATCAAAACAAACACACTCACACAAAAGCAGATCTGCACCCAAAACAACACCAACCAAAACCAAATGCACACACTCACCCGAATACCAAACATCTGCCAAAAAACACATATTAACATACACAACATACACCAGACCTACATGCGACTGCCAAACATGCAGACACACGCACATCACCCACTCCAACTCCCTCTACCTCTATAATAAAGTTAATTTAATACAAGTGTGTTTCTTAAAATTTCCTAACTGGCAATATTAAATCATATGCATCATACATTGGAAACATATTGCCTGTAAGAGAAATTTCAAAATGCAGAAGTCCAGAGCTAATACAAACAGACAATTCAAATGGAAACAAGTAAAAAAAGAAGCTTGCCTTCGATTCCGGCGATGACAGGGTTGGTCAAGTAGCAGCAGCAAAGGAAGGACTTGGATGATTGGGTTCATGTCGTAGACGGAAATGAAAAAATAAAAAAAGGTAAGTTTCTACCTCATATACCTTTGACACCGCCAACTCAGGTGTGCAGATTTACCCACCACAGTTACGTCCAAGGGAAGGCACATCATGATTGGCTCGGCAGAAATATTGGCTGGACTCCCTCCGACAGTCGCTGTTGCCTACGGCTCCATCGACTTGGGAAGAAAATTCTGATGGAGATGGTGACACTCGGTCAGACTATCACTCATAGACCCGCTGGCATCTAAATTGAGCAGGTGGACCGCTTATTAGGCGGGCAGAGAAACCAACAGAAAAACTACTGCGGGGCCAAATCCGCCTAAATTTGGCCAATACCAAATGCACACACCACACACCTCAACTCCACAATCATGTAACACACAACACAGGAAATGCACACGTCACAAGCTCACCTACAACATGCACACCCACCGGACACGACAGCACAACTCACTATGGGACCCTGGGCCAGCCATGTACATGAGCCATCAACGGCATGGCACCTCGGACACACAATAGCAGAATGTCGGAAGAGGTGGGGACCAGGCATGTGCGAAGGAGGCAAGGGACCGATGAATGAGAATGTACACTATGCCAAGTGTGGCGTGGATGTGCTGGCCAGACTGCAGTATGCAGACCACACACATATCCATGTCAACACACACCGCTGGTGTTTGGGGTGTAGTGGACAGTGGACGCAACCATGTCACCCGAGCCAGTGGGGAAGATCGCAGAAATGTAGCTTGTGATGTCCCCCCGTAAGCGTGAGCAGAGTGGGCTGGCCCGGCGTACGCCAGGCCAGCGTAGGGGTGTGAATAAAAGGCACATAACTCTGGGCGTGGTCCTCTTCCCGAATGCCCAACGTCTCTGTCAGGGTGGCGCCTCTCACCCCGCCACAAGGCCGACGCCGTGAGCAGTGTTGCCAGCGATCCTGTGTGCCTGCTGCACCCCGGGACGCTGGTCCCTGAACCCGTCCTGCCCACCCCTGCGCACCCAGGCCACAATGCCCACCTCCCAACACCGGCGTGTGTCGAAGAGGGCCCACCACATGCTGGTGCAATCTCCAAGCCCGAGGCCTGTGACCTTGGCAGCCTCCTCAGACCATCACGGCCTCCTCAACACAGGCCCGCAGTGCTCCATTCATGTTGACGTACTCCACAGGCATGCACAGGGGACAAGTAGGTCACACATTTGGAACTGAGTCTTGATTACACCATGGCAGAGCACATAAATCATGGCTGAGTGTATGTCACTATATACCCTTCGATGTGGTGCCAACAGGTCTTAGTGTTACATCACAGCCGCAAGATTCTGTGGGCCCACGCGGACTACTGCTCTCGGCCTACGTTGCGCTCGAGTACGTCACAGTATTGGAACTGAACATCGATTATTCAAAGGCAGAGTACGAATCATTGCACGCAAGGAGAGGCATAAGAGGATGACGAGTTGCATTTGGGAGGAAAAAGGATCATCGTTACGGAGGTGATCGAACACTACCGACAACTGCCCTGATGTCACTAACTCTGTGCATCGCGAGCCTACGACACGTGGCTGTGGCCCACTGCTGACCGCTGCCTCCGGCCTACACTGCGGTCCAGTGGGTCACAGAGTCTTGATTCGGCAATGCCGGAGTACATATCAGTGTACCGGCATCATCGCAGACTGCATCCCCTCTCAGCCCCGGTGCCACTAAGTCTGTTCCCGGACATTCATGGACACTCTCTGGTCGTACATTGGTGGCGTCTGAGTCTATGGACTAGGGGGTAGTTTTCATCCTCATGCAGCTGATACCGAATTGGTGATGGCAACGAGGCAGTCGCTCCTCCATTTGCTGCTTCCGGATAGCTTCTGCCCTCTGCATCATGCCCTGGAGGACACCTTCCACTGTCCCCCGCAACCCTCCGCCACATTCACCTTCGACATGGACGAGGACCCGCTCAGTCTGTGTGGCCCTACCTCAGTGGACCACAAGTCACCGTCCCGTGGTGGTGTGCCTGTGCCTGCCGCTGTGCATCCGGGGCCACCAACTCCGTGCAGCTCAGGTCAGGGACCCTGTCAGAATGAATATTGGATGACCTCTGTGACGGTGGTCTTGGGGTCATCAACGCCATGTGCATGTGGCCCTGCGCTGTCCGCTGCCTCCGGCCTCAACTGCGGACCACCAGGGCTCACACATCAAATCCAGTCCTGCCCGGCCCGGATGTCGCATCACCGCAGGAGGCACACGCCACCACGCCAGGGCCAACTCCAACCACCATCTGCCAGAGTCGAAACAGTGATACTGGCAGACTAACGGAGTTGCTCAGACCTGTCGTGGATGCCATCATCTGCCTGATCCCCTGCTCAGCACACCAGGTGCCACTGACTCAGTGCACTGCAACCCATGGACCACTACTGATTGAGTTTTGTGCTGTGGAGAGGTTGCGTAGCAATGTAACCTCAGGCAGTGTGGGGGACCTGGGACGTTGATGGGGGAGTTGATGCAGGTCTAACACACCCCACTGCATCTGCATCAGGAATATCCCGAATGGACACAATCCTAGTCATTTTCATCACATGAGCGCGCTCAGATCTAGTGCCCCAACCTCAGTGCACTGCGACTCACGGACACTTCTCTTTGTATGTTGGGTGACCTCTGTACTTGCTCCGGCTCCCTCCATGTTGCTCAGCAGTTGACTCTGTAATGCAGGTGTTTTCAGTTTCCATTGCACTGGTGTCCACTGTTCAAGTTGTTGCCAGCACCAAGCACTCCGTGCGGGCTGGCTTATGCTCACCCCACACACACCAAGCATAGGCGTCACTGTACATGTGGCCCTGCCAATAAAGGGGCCGGGCGCACATGCCCGTAGCCAGTTCAACATAATATCTGCGTGTGTCCCTGTAGTCTTGTTGTATGCATTAGGGCCCTGGGCCCTACGACATTACATTGTGCTGTGTACAGCGGACGCAGACATGTCACCGCAGGCAGCGGGTTAGAGCTTGGACATGTGGCTGTGTCGTCACCCACTCAATTCGTAAGGGGAGTGTACTGTGCCGTTGTACGCAGAGCCAACGTGGGTGTGTGACTGATATGTGCGTGCCCCTGGGCATGGTCCTGTACTGGGAATGTGCATCTGCATATGTCTCTATGGCAGTGTGGGTCTACTTTGTGGAGTGTAGGTGGTCCCTGAAGGGTAATTGACACCCACGTATGTGATCTAGTTTGCCTTCCATGGGTTCGGACCACACACGCACCTATTTGGCCACCTCCTTTTGGCGTTCTGACACCTGGCATTGGGGTGCCATGTGTGGGTAGGTGAAGTGTTGTGAGCCAGCCGTGCTTGTGGGTGCTTCATGCTGTGTGATCTGTTGCAGGGGCTGGGTTCTCCTCTGAGTAGCTTGTCTGCCCTGGTGGTGGGTTGCGTGGGATGTCCATGGGCTGTTGTAGGGCGTCGGTGTCGAAGGTGTGTTGGTCGTCTCCTGCATCACTGATGGGTTGTCTGGTCTGACCTGCTGGAGGTGCTGTTTGTCCCTCTGCAATGTGAAGGGGAGATGCATGTTGACATTCTGTTGACATATATGTTGGCGCATTGTTCTTGTAGACATGCAGACTGTCTGACAATGTACATTGTGACTGTTTGGGCGGTGCTGGCAATTTGAGGGGGGACAGTGGACATTTGGACTGCATGACTGATGTGAGGTTGTACCCATACATATGCATCTCACAGTTCCCTGCTCTGTCAGATGTGATTGGCCTGTTTCTGCGCATGGGCGGACCCAGTTGTGTCCCCTGTTCTGCAGTGTCGGTGTTGCACTTTGTGCCACATTGTCATGGGATGTGCTGTGATTGCCATGTGTGTGTGCTGCAGTGTGCCACGGGATGGGGGACATGACCCTGGGTAATTGTGGCTGTGCAGTGTGCTACACATCGTTGTGCATGTGTGCCATTGTGCCCATCTCCCCCCGTCCCCCCAGTCCCTGTTGGTTACTCATCCTTTTGTTGTTGTGTCAGGTCCTCTCGAGCTGTGTCCGTACTCCCACCTCCTTGCAACGTCTCGACACTGATGACTGGCCTCCATTTCCTCCGGCTCCTCCTGTGGCGCAGGACTCCCACCTCCTGTCACCGTTGCTGCCTTCCTGTTGGCAGCGGCTTGGGGCCTGGTTTATGTTTTCACGTCATGCCAGCGCCTCTTGGCCTCCTCCATTGGCCTCCTCGACACTCCGGCTGCATTCAAGGTAGTCTGATTGTGGGTCAGTTGCTGGTAGTGTTCTGTCACATCCATGACGCTGGTCTTGTTTTCCTACGGACTACACCCCGTCTTCCTCTCCCTCTTCTCCTTGGCCTTCCCCGAGCTGGTTGGTCCTTGCTGGTGGTCTGTGGGGCTTGTGGGGTACGCGTTGGCCTCTGCGTCGGTCAGGGTGCATCCATGTTGCTACGCACTTTGGATTGTTTCTGGTGTGTTGTTTTTGTTGCTTTCATAGTGCATTTTCCCGCCAGACGCGTGGGATTTGCAGGACTGCCGCTGGTTTTCGCTGCTTTTTGTATCGCGATTGGCCTCATCGTAGCTCTTTTTGAGTTCGTGTTTCGCATTTCTGCGGCGTGGTGTTGATTTTTACGCTGCCATTTGACGCGTTATCTGGTGACTATCGCATGATACCGCTGTGTTGTGAATACTTGGTTAACAAGGCGTAAATTTCCCGCGATAGACTGCGATGTTGGAGGTTGCGTTAAGTAACTTTTGCGATGGTTATCACACGTTCTTGAGAATATGCCCCTTAGTTTACTGCTCAGCTCAGACGGACATATGCAGTGTTTACACTAAATTATAGGCATGACTGTTAGTAGCAAGAAATGCAAAAGGTAAATGAAAAACACATTTTCCGTCATTATTTAAATTGACCTCCATGTTTCCACGGAAACTCAAAATATTTTATTAATGAACATCAAATATATTGCAGGCTGACTTCAGGCGGCTGGAGTTCACCTACCACGTAAACAGTTCAGGGCATAAAACAGATCTATTTTGCATTCTTATATATTTTAATTTAATATCCAGGAAAGGAAACACTGTTATTAAGTTCAACACTCCAAAACTATAGTTAGTTTTAAAAAAATCAGTCTACTGGAAATGCGGTTGTCAAAATAAAAAACAATAGACATCTAACAATGTGGACATTTGAATGGAAAGTTTATTTTTTGCCAAAAGGTCTGGGCGCAGGATCATCTCATCTGAAAAGTTAAGACACTGTAATCTTGCCTCTCTCAAGAAACTACAAGCACGCTTCTTATACAAGAGACATAAAACAGACTGACTACATGGAAATAAATAGGAACTGATCGGGATGGTCGGAAAAATAAAATATGTGTGGAGTTCTTATTTATAAATTGCTTTCTAAAGTGTAGACCAGAACGCCAATGATGTCACAGTGCTAATATTCAGGCAGACACTGGTGTACAGATAGAGAATGCGCTACGACGCAAACTAAATTGTTGATGGTGCTATACAAATGAGAAAACCCTTACATTACACAAATACAATGTGCTGATCCAGTGTGCTCATGCACAACATTGCGACAGGGCAAGTGGGAGGAGGGGGGCATCTCTCTAAAGAATTCAGAGGCAACAATGCTGTTTTCAATTCTGTATCTAAGGGGAGCCAAGTCAGTAGTGGACAAATAGAAACCCAAGCCAACTAAACAATATGTGCAGGGCTAAACTAGAGAGTAGAATTGAGAGCTGTTGATATGTGTGGAAATGTTTTAGATTATACCTCCATATGTTGTATTGGGTGGCTGAATTTAGACCGAAGTGTAGATTCAGGGCCATATTTATCAAGGGTTGCGCCACTTTTGCACCATGTTGCGTGGTGCAAATGCGACCCAATGCTTGAAATGCGAATTATCAAGCCATGCAAGGCCACCTTGCGTGGCCCTGAGTGACTTAATAAATCCAGAGTCACACGACGCAGCGCAAATCTCTGCGTTGCATTACCCTGCCCAAGGAAGGCATGCCATGGGTGGTGCGTGGGTGTTGCCAATCAAAATCCATGAACTTCGACACATTCTCAGGTTTACCATTACTAGTAGAGCTGGGAATGTGCCCACATGGAGGCATAACGGGCAGACATATCTTTATTTCTCCTCATTTTTTCCTCTCTCATTTTCTCCTTGTTTTTTCCTCTTTCTACGTGTGCTGCATTCTACAGCACATGTAGAAATAGGCAGCACACATAGAAATAGGAGAAAAAGGAGAAAAAGGTGCCCCTTACGCAACAAAAACAATCCTCCTTGCAATGCAGGCACCCTTGCATTATGGAGTAAGCGTGCCTGTGTTGGCACTAGGTAACACATTGTGTGCCAGTGCTGGGAAAAGGCAGACATGGGCCGTATTGTGATAAATATGATGCATTTCTGCCCTTTCCCTGTAACGCAGTGCAGCATGGTAGCTTGCTGAGCTGAGTTACAATTTGATAAATATGGCCCTTATAGTGCTCGATTTACAAAGCTATTAATGCATTTGAGTTGAACTTCCTGCAGCAAATAGCCCTTTCATAGCTGTTAAGTTTTCAGATTCCTTAAGTGTGGCATTTTGATGTTTCCAGTGTGTTCATATTTGACTTCTTTTGGCTTATGTGTGATAGTATGAGTGACACTTACTCGTGAGTAGACCCTGCTGTACATCCATCACAGATACTCATCTCAATATATGCAAAATTGCAAAGTTATTAAACTGTCAGGCCAAGCAGCAGTGGCGAGGGATTCTGAAGCTGGGAAGGGAAAGCAACTGGTAGCATAGGTCAAAAACAAATGTGTCATAGCTGCAGAGTAGAACTATGACCTATGAATTATTTTCTAATAATTATTTGGATGCTTTTTAAAATGAACTAAAACACTTTTTTCCAATTATTTACATTATACAACATTTAGTCATCAAGAGCAACTTTATAAGTTGTTGTTTACATGAATGGAAATATATGTATGTATTTTTTTCCATCTTAGTCCAATTACATATTTCTGTAGTGCTTGATATGAGCCGGTAGTTGCTGGTGGAGGCCACTAGCACTCATTTTTGAGAACCAGCACTTAGTTTACCTCATCGGATATTTTTTGAGAGCAACTGACTGTAAAACAGACAAAAGGGAAATAAAGAGAAAGACTGAAAAACCGAAACAAAGGGAGAAAGCAGTACATTAAAAGAGTGAGATAAGGGGGCAAGGACTGTGTAGTAGTGGATTAAAGAGGCATGAGGTGGATTCCGGACTATGCAGCCTTGATATTCGTCCACCAACATGTAATAGCGCTGGCTGCAAGCGTCTGAGCAGAGCTCTGGGCGCCAGCACTCATTTTGATTCACAAATTAATCACTGTTTTTCTGTGCCAATAAATTTGAATCACTCTATCAGAACTGACTCCACTCAGTTCATATCCTAATTGGTCTTTAAAATTAAATGAATCCCATCACTCTTGATGTGACAGTCACATCATTAACAAGCACAGACACACCAAAAAAGGTCAAAAGAACCGAAGTTGAGCCAGAAAAGAAAACTTTCTGGGGGGTTTTATCACACAACAATGTTTCTGTTCTTACAATTTGGTCAGGATGTGTTAACACATTTTGATGCTTTGGCAATATAACAGTGCAAGAAGAGCGAGGATGCCAATGAGAATAGCAAGCAAAACCAGGGCATACAGAGATTAACTTTCCCCAGGTCCATATGTGGATTATAGAGTCTGTGCAGCTGGTCCCTGGGCTGCTCCTGTCCTCTAATCCCACAGGAGATGTCACCCTCTGAAACTCCATTGTGGTGTGTGTAGCTATCGTTTTCCTGTAGCTGTTGTTTAGGGTGTGCAGTTAGGTACTGCATAAGCTTCTCCTACAGAATGAGGCCTGTTTCTTTCCATGCAGATGGAAGGAAAAATTACTCACTTTGTCTCCTTGTGAAGGTACAACCTTAGAGACCCTGCAACCAAACCCCTATTCTGTATATACTTGCTTCAACCAGCATTGTGATTAACTGGTTCTTCTGCTGGCAGTTACAGTGGGGAATGGTTTCTATGTCTCATAACAACAAAATAACAACCAGAGGGAATACCCTTTAGCAATTAGCAACACGGGGTTGAGGTAACCAATATATCAAAAACAAGAAAATTGTCCTCTGGGCATGTAACAATTATTTGTAAAGATTTTTACATAGAGCAACATCATTCAATTGTGGGTTAAGCGATCCCATAAATACTGATACATGAAAGAAGATAAGACTTTGAGAGAAATGACTTTGTCAAAAACTAAATTCATTATCTATCACCCTAGACACCATACACCAAACCCACAGCTGAATGATGTTGCGTTATGTATATATCTTTATAAATAATTGTTAAAAGGCCATGGAGCACCTTTTTTGTTTTCCTTATATTGCTTTCTATGTGTGACACAGGGCTGTAAACGATGGTGGGGGGGCGTATATTTACTAATGTTTCAAGCAGCATAGTGTAGAAAGCAAAGGTGTTGAGCTGCGTTGTGTGAAAACAGAGAGAGCAAAAATGTGTTATACCTAGGAAATGTGGCACATCTGCAGCCTCATAGCGTAGCGCACTTTGTGCGACCTTGCACCAATGCAGGCACCCTTGAGCCATGCTGCAAGGGTACGTGCATTACGGGCAGGATTTTTGATGTGCAGGAAGGGATACCTTAATATGTTTCAATCTGACTTTGTATGTATGTGGATGTGCATACATATAGATATATAAATATATATATATATATATATCGTGTGATCGAAACGCATCATGGCGGGCACTATGCCTGTTTTACTTTGAGGTTTACAAGCCTAAATAAAGACATTTTGGAAGCGGCAATTTTGATTCTGTGCGTGGTGTGGTTCGTACCTGTACAGTCTCACTGTGAAAAGTAGTGGGTCAGGATCTTTTGAACTATATATATATATATATATATTCACTGAAAAAACCATAGGTTTTAGGGACAGTTATAGTTAGTTGGACATTTCACTCGTACAAAAGTAGAGAAATTCCCCCCGTTATAGTTAGTTCAGCTAACTATAACTCGCGCCCCGAAATGCACTGCTGATGACGTCACATATTACATCACTCATGACATGGTCAGTGACATCACTGATGACATCACTGATGACATCTCAAATGACATCACTGATGACATCATCCAGTGACTGTGTTTCTATAAAGTTTAAATATGTTTAATATATATGCCAAGGTGTATTGAAGAATGAGTGGGTGTATAAGTGTCTGGATGGATGATTTAGTACGTGCGTGACTGACTCTATAAGTGAGTGATTAAACGTATCTTACTGAATGCATGGGTTAGTGACTAAACTGTGTGAATGTCTGTATGCGTCTGTCTGTTGGTGTGTAAGCGGCTCCATGGGTTTGCGAATAGCTACATGAGTGTTTACTTGGGTTATTAATTGGTTGTCTGAGTATCTGTATGGGTGCCTGAGTGTTTGTGTGGGTGGGATGTGTGTGACTGCGCATAGATGTGTGACTGGGTGATTCACTGGGTGCATGGTTTCAAGAGTGCATCTGTGATGGACTGTATGGGTGGGTGAGTGTGTGTATGGGTGTGTTAGTGAGTGAATGTATATCTTAGTGGTACATGTGTGAGTAACTAATATGTCAAAGGCAGTATATATGTGTGTTGGAGTATATAAATGCCTATAAGTGAGTGTGTGATTGTGAGAGTGGCTGTATGGATGAGTGTGTACTTGTATCAGTGATTGTATAAGAGCGTACGAATGTGCTAATATTTGTATGAGTAAGTGAGCTGGTGTGTGTATAACTGTATAGGTGAGTAAATGGCAGTGTGATTAATTATTTGCATGACTGACTAGGTGTGTGAGTACCTCTATGGATGAGTGGCGGTGTGTGAGTGTCTATGTAGGTGTATAAGTGAATATGAAAGTCCTGTACTGAGTGACCGTAAGTATGAGTGACTGTAGAGGTGAGTGAGTGGATGTGTGTGTAGACCTAAGAATCAGTCAGTGTGTATGTAGTTATTGGTGTTGGAGTGTCTATGGTTCTGACAATGGCAGTCTGTAATTTACAGTGGGTGTATCAAAAGTTATATTAGGGTGTGAGAAGATGCATCAAATTATCACATGGATGATGTCATCAGTGATGTCATTAGTGATGTCATTTGAGATGTCATCAGTGATGTCATCAGTGATGTCACTGACCATGTCATGAGTGATGTAATATGTTTCGTCATCAGCAGTGCATTGCGGGGGCGTGAGTTATAGTTAGCTGGACTAACTATAACGGGGGAATTTCACGGGTTTTGTACGAGTGAAATGTCCAACTAACTATAACTGTCCCTAAAACCTATGGTTTTTTCAGTGAATTTCAAAGGTTTTTTAAATGCTAATTTCTAACTATAACGTGTCTGAAACCTATGGTTTTTTCAGTGAATTTCAAAGGTTTTTTAAATGCTAATTTCTAACTATAACGTGCCTGAAACCTATGGTTTTTTAAGTGAATTTCAAAGGTTTTCTAAATGCTAGTTTGTAACTATGCCTACAGAGGTAGGACATGTGAAGAAAGAAGAAAAAACGCACAGAAAGAAGCAAAAGAAATGCAGAAAGAAGCAACAGAAGTCCACAAAGACGAAGAAAAGTGCAGGAAGAAGCAAAAGATGTGCAGAAAGAACCAACAGAGGAGCAGAAAGAGGCCTTGTTCCAAAATCATCCTGTGCCCACAACTTTTTCCGACGTGTACTGGTGGTAACTGACTCTGACTAACCAGAGCCAGTGCTATGCTAAAACACACTTAGAATACAGTTAAAACACCTACATACACTAGGGAACACTATGCGTTGGGGTACCCCTGTGATTAGCATGACCTCCTCTGTAAGTCCCTAGTACATAATAGGGCAGGGAGATTAAAACTACCTCTTAAAACACGCTACAGGGCGCTTTTGCACAGTGGTGAAGGGAGGGGGGCCTGAGGTGACAAGTGTGCAAACGTGCCCCGTGGTACGTTTTAAGTTGCGGGATTAAGTCCCCTTGAATCCTGAGTGTCCCTGGGGCCCAACTAGCCCCCCAGGTACCTACAGTTAGGACCACAGAGCTGAGTTGCAGAGAGGTGTTCCGAGGCCACTCACCTTTTTTCACCTCTCTGCAACACAACTCTGTTGTGCTTACTGAAGGTACCCGGTGGGCTAGTTGGACTCCAGGGACCCTCAGGATTGAAGAGGACTTAATCTCCCAACTTAAAACACGCCACGGGGCCTGTTTGCACACATGTCACCTGAAGCCCTGCCCCCTCCCTTCACCACTGTGCAAACACGCCCCGTGGCGCGTTTTAAGTTGGGGGATTAAGTCCCCTTGAATCCTGAGGGTCCCTGGAGTCCAACTAGCCCACCATGTACCTCCAAATAGCACCACAGAGCTGCGTTGCAGAGAGGTGTAAAAAGGGGCGTGGACTCTGTACACCTCTCTGCAACGCAGCTCCCTGGCACATACTGGAGGTTCCTGGTGGGCTAGTTGGCCCCCAGGGACCCCCAGTATTCAAGGGGAATTACTTCCCCTTCTTACAACGTGCCAGGGGGCGCGTTTGCAGACTGTTGCAGGGAGGAGGCGGGGCCTCTGGCACAATGCCGGTCTTTTTTTTTTTTTCTGTATGGGAGGGGGCTGCGTGGCCCCCCTTCCCTCGGCCACTTTTGGCCCCGGGGACCCCATCCCCCGGGGCCTGAGGATTTTTTTTTTTTTAAAGCGGGAAGGGGGCCCCGTGGCCCCCCTTTCCTGGGCCTCTATTGGCCCCGGGGACCCCATCCCCCGGGGCATGCCCTCTTTTTTTAACAAAAAAATTTTTGGAGGGGGGCTGCGTGGCCCCTCTCCTCAGGCCATTTAAGGCCCCGGGGCCCCCATCCCCCGGGGCCGGCCTTTACGTTTTTTGGGTTTGTTTTTACAATTTTTTATTTTTGTGGAGGGGGGCTGCGTGGCCCCCCTCCCAGGCCACTAATAGCCCCGGGGACCCCATCCCCCAGGGCCTGGCCATTCATTGGGGACCGTGGGGGGGTCCCCAATGCCCCCACGGTCCCGCCGGCTCCCCGCGTCCTGTGGGAGCCGGCATTGCTTTTCCATAAGGGGAGCTGCTGACATGCAGCTCCCCTTATGGAAAAGCAATTCTGCTTGCTTCATTGAAGCGAGAGCAGGTTTCCTGCTCTCGCTTCAATGAAGCAAGCAAGTTTGCAATACCAGGACGGGAGCTGCGTGGCTCTCGTCCTGCCATTGCAAACAGCAGTGTCCCGGGGTAGGCACCCCGGGACACTGCAGGAGCCGGCCCTGGGGGTGGCAGTCCCCAGGGCCATGGAGGGCTCCAGGAGGGGGCCGCGCGGCCCCCTCCCTTCATTAGTAAAGCCCCGGGAGGTGGTGGTCCCTGGGCTTCGGGGTCCGAAACGGACCCCCACATTTCTTTTCTAAGTACCCTGGGGAGGTGGCAGTCCCTGGGGCGTGTGGGGGGGCTGGAGCCCCCTCACACAGGTGATTAAAATTTTAAAAAAGAAGCCCCGGGGGTGGCGGTCCCCGGGGCTGCGGGAGGGCGGAGAGCCCTCCCGCACCATTTTTTTTTAAAGCCCCGGGGGTGGCGGTCCCCGGGGCTTGGGGGGCCTTAGAGGCCCCCCATAAAATATAAACCCACCCCCGCATGCCCCCGGGACTTGGCCCACCCGGGGCAAAATAGCCTTGAAGCGTGGGAGACCACGCTTCAATTTTGTTTTAATCACGGCGGGATTAATCAGGGGGTCCTTGTGGGACCCCCTGAGCAGACCTAGGGGGTCAGGGTGTTTCTACCCTGCCCCCTTTTTGCGTTTTGCGACTTGTTTCTGTGCCTCAGTTCTACCGAGGCACAAAATGGCTGCCAGCACTTCCTGATTTGGAGTGTTGACAGCCACTTGACAGCCAATTAGCATGCAGCTCGTGATCGGGAGTGGTACGCGGACCCTAAGCAGCCATAGATATATATGTGATTTTACTTTTGATTTTCTCAGGAACTACTGAACGGATTTACACCATTTAAGCAAAAGGCACGACTCTGAACCAAGGGCTACCTTTTGCCAAATTTGGTGTAATTCCGTTCAGCAGTTCGGGGTGTAGCTGCGATGAAAGGTTCCTATGGAAAATTGCATGGGGAAAACACGTTTTGGGACCCCCCTTTTTTCTCGGCCCCCACTTGATGAATCACCCCGAAACTTTCAGGATAGGAGCGGACCGGAACGGGCCAAAAGTTTTGAAAATTTCGCGAAGATTCGTCAACCGGCGCCAAAGTTATTTCAAATAGAATGTTGTGGATTTCCTATGGAAAATAGGTCCTAACTATAACTATCTACTGGCGAACGCCAGTAGATAATATATATATATATATATATATATATATATATATATATATATAAAAATAGCACAGTCCTGGCCCAACTCCCTTCACGATGGGACCCTCCGGGTACGGACCACGCACGGACTCCAGGTTGCTCCTTTCAAAGTGCTTTAATGAATATCATAAACCTCACTGCTGATCAGGCATAGTGCCTGCCATGACGCGTTTCGATCGCAAGAACGCGATCTTGATCACATGACACGCCACATGACAAAAGACCAATAAATAGTGTGCATGCCCTATCGGTTACAGAAACTCTCAGACATGTTTATAGATATAGACAACAGACTGTGTAAACAGTTAATAACAACGTACTGGTCCCTTATATTCGACATAAATACTTGGTTATTATACTGTATACAGTGATAATATAAAAAACAGATTTCAGATGGAAACATTGCTGCTTGTATGCATATTAAAAAAGGTCACTGAGTACATAGGGACCGCCCAAAATTGTAAACATGTAATGCAATCCGTGTTCTCAAATAAAGCAACATCATTGCAATCTGTATATTAAAATGTTAAAATCAATGTGTTATCTCTTTTATATATAAAGTGCTAGTGCTTATACGAGCCCACATACTCATCAGAATACTTGAGAACAAAAGGAGAAGCATCTTTCTATTGAAATGCATTGTTTATGGAGCGGTTCTAATGTACTACTAAAACCAATGGTAACTCATCAAACGACTTGATTTTTACCACGCAGCAGTTAACAGCATTTCAAATAACAATACAGTCTGTTGTGTCTGGAAAGTGCAGTGCTTATGTGCAAATAGCAAACAACCTAGTGCAAAATAAGAGTGTTATAAACCTATAGACCATAATATTTAAATAACTGGCTCTCATGGGAGCCCAGAGGCGAGGTCTAAAATCCAGAAATGGATATCACTAAAGTGCAAGTGCTAGAAAAGTGTATGACAGAGATGATAGTAGTATGGAGTAGCCATAGCATTGACACTTAGGGGCATATTATCAAGAACGGCGTTAAAATTATCGCTGCTTTAGCGGCAGAAAACTGCCGCTAAAGCGGCGATAATGGGCTTGATAATATGCCCTTGAGAATTCCAATAGAAGCCCATGTTGACACCAGAGTGGTGCTCCCGGTAATCACAATACTTGCTCCACTGCACCTGGAACCAGCGCACTCATGGACGGGTGCTCATAACGCGGAGGTGCATCCGCGTTCAATATTCACGCTCACTCCCGCTCCCTCTATGGTTTCGAGAAAGCACTCTCAGGGGTCTTTGCTGATTTAGAATTTCTTTCATTCGTACATTCACACAGTTTAGTTTGTCAGTTGGTGTGTAAGCGGTTGCATGGGTTGGTGAGTAGCTAAATGAGTGTCTATATGGGTTATTGATTGGTTGTCTGAGTATCTGTATGGGTGCCTGAGTGTCTGTGTGGGTGGGTGGGGGATGTGTGAGTGGGTGATTCACAGGGTGTATGGGTTCAAGAGTACATCTGTGAAGGGCTATATGGGTGGGTGAGTGTATGTATGGGTGTGTTGGTGAGTGTTTAGATGTTTCAGTGGTACATGTGTGAGTAACTACATATGTGAAAGGCACTATATGTGAGTGTTGGAGTACATAAATGACTATATGTGAGAGTGAGTGATTGTGAGAGTGGCTGTATGGATGAGTGTGTGCTTGTATTAGTTATTGTATAAGAGTGTAAGTATGTGTTAGTATATGTTTGAATAAGTGAGGAGGTGTGTGTATAACTGTATAGGTGAGTAAATGGGAGTGTGATTGATTCTTTGCATGACTGACTAGGTGTGTGAGTAACTCTATGGATGAGTGGCGGTGTGTGAGTGTCTGTATAGGTATGTGAGTGCATATGATAGTGCAGTATTGATGGTTGACTGCATGTATGAGTGACTGTATGGGTGAATGAGTGGATGTGTGTGTAGACCTAAGAATCAGTGAGTGGGTATGTAGTAACTGGTATTGGTGTGTCTATGGTTTCGAAAATGGTAGTCTGTATTTTAGAGTGGGTGTATCAAAGGTTATATTAGGGTATGAGGAGGTGCATCAGATTATCACGTGGATTATGTCATCAGTGATGTCATTTGAGATGTCATCAGTGATGTAATCAGTGATGTAATCAGTGATGTCACTGACCATGTCATGAATGATGTAATATGTGACGTCATCAGCAGTGCATTGCGGGGGCGCGAGTTATAGTTAGCTGAACTAACTATAACGGCCGAATTTCTCTGATTTTGTACGAGTGAA
Organism: Calotriton arnoldi; assembly: GCA_963921515.1. Lineage (NCBI taxonomy): Eukaryota > Metazoa > Chordata > Amphibia > Caudata > Salamandridae > Calotriton > Calotriton arnoldi. The sequence goes on along the minus strand of CAWUFW010007816.1, from coordinate 698,472 downwards.
ATGTCCAACTAACTATAACGTCCCTGAAACCTGTGGGTTTTTTTTTGTGAATTTCTAAGGTTTTTGAAAAGTCTAATTTCTAACTGTAACATCCCTGAAACCTATGGTTTTTTCAGTGAATTTCAAAGGTTTTTTAAATGCTAATTTCTAACTATAACGTCCCTGAAACCTGTGTTTTTTTCAGTGAATTTCAAAGGTTTTTTAAATGCAAATTTATAGCTATGCCTACAGAGGTAGGACATGTGCAGAAAGAGGAAGAAAGGCGCAGAAAGAAGCAAGAGAAATGCAGAAAGAGGCAACAGAAGTACAGAAAGATGAAGAAAAGTGCAGGAAGAAGCAAGAGATATGCAGAAAGAACCAACAGAGGTGCAGAAAAAGGCATTGTTGCAAAGTCATCCTGTGCCCCCAACTTTTTACTGACTGCTACTGGTGGTAACTGACTCTGCCTAACCAGACCCAAAGCCAGTGCTATGCTGAAAGACACTTAGAATACAGTGAAAACACCTACATACACTAGGGTACACTATGGGTTGGGGTACCCCTGTGATTGGCATGACCTCCTCTGTAAGGCCCTAGTACATAATAGGGCAGGGGGATTAAAACTACCTCTAACTCAGAGGTGCACAGAAGTGCATAAACAGGCAGGAAAGGTGCAGAAACAGGGAATAGGGGTGCAGGAAGAGGCAAGTGAGGTGCAGAAAGAAGTAAGAGGAATGCAGAAAGAACCAACAGAGGTGCAAAAAGAGGCAAGAGGGGTGCAGAAAGAAGGAAGAGAAGTGCAGAAAGAGGCAAGAGAAATGCTGAAAGAAGCAACAGATGTTAAAAAAGAAGCAAGATAAGTACAGAAAGAGGCAAGTGAGGTGCAGAAAGAAGCAAGAGCAGTGCAGAAAGAACCGACATAGGTGCAAAAAGAGGCAAGAGGGGTAAAGAAAGAGGTAGGAGAGGTACACAAAGAGGCAAGAGAGGTACAGAAAGAGGCAGGAGGGGTGCAAAAAGAAGGAAGAGAAGTGCAGAAAGAGGCAAGAGAATTGCTGAAAGAAGCAACAGATGTGTAGAAAGAAGCAAGAGAAGTGCAGAAAGAGGCAAGTGAGGTGCAGAAAGAAGCAAGAGCAGTGCATAAAAAACCAACAGAGGTGCTGAAAGAGGCAACAGAGGTGCAGAAGGAGGCAAGAGGGGTGCAGAAAGATGGAAGAGGAGTGCAGAAAGAAGCAACAGAGGTGCTGAAAGAGGCACGAGGGGTGCAGAAAGAAGGAAGAGAAGTGCAGAAAGAAGCAACAGAGGTGCTGAAAGAGGCACAAAGGGTGCAGAAATAGGCAAGATAAGTACAGAAAGAAGCAACAGAGGTACAGAAAGAGGCAAGAGTGGTGCAGAAAGAAGGAAAGGAAGAGATGTGTAGAAAGAGGCATGAGAGTTGCACAAATAGGGAAGAGGGTGCAGAAAGAGGCAGGAGGGGTGCAGAAAGAAGCAACAGAGGTGCAGAAACAAGCAAGAGAAGTGCAGAAAGAGACAAGAGAAATGCTGAAGGAAGCAACAAAGGTTTAGAAAGAAGCAAGAGAAGTGCAGAAAGAGGCAAGTGAGGTGCAGAAAGAAGCAAGAGCAGTGCAGAAAGAACCAACAGAGGTGCTGAAAGAGGCAACAGAAGTGCAGAAGGAGTCACGAGGGGTGCAGAAAGAAGGAAGAGGAGTGCAGAAAGAAGCAACAGAGGTGCTGAAAGAGGCACGAAGGGTACAGAAAGAGGCAAGAGAAGTGCAGAAAGAAGCAACCGAGGTACAAAAAGAGGCAAGAGTGGTGCAGAAAGAGGGAAGAGAGGTGTAGAAAGAGGCTAGAGAGTTGTACAAACAGGGAAGACGGGTGCAGAAAGAGGCAAGAGGGGTGCAGAAAGAAGCAACAGAGGTGTAGAAAGAAGCAAGAAGAGTGCAGAAACAGGCAAGAAAGGTACAGAAAGAGGGAAGACGAGTGCAGAAAGAGACAACAGGGGTGCAGAAAGAAGCAAGACAGGTGCATTAAGAAGCATGGAAAGTGCAGAATGAAGCAACAGGGGTGCAGAAAGAGGCAAGAGAAGTGCAGAAAGAAGCAACAGAGGTGCAGAAGGAGGCAAGAGAACTCCAGAAAGAGGCAAGAGAGTTGCAGAAACAGGCAAAAGAGGTACAGAAAGAGGTAACAGAGGTGCAGACAGAGGCAAGAGAGGTGGAGAAACAGGTAAAATGGGTGCAGAACAAGGCAAGAGGGGTGCAGAAATTTGAAAGAGAGGTGCAGAAAGAACAAGAGCAGTGCAAAAGAACCAACAGAGGTGCAAAAAGAGGCAAGTGAGGTACAGAAGGAGGCAAGAGAGTTGCAGAAACAGGCAAAAGAGGTACAGAAAGAGGGAACAGGTGGGCAGACTGAGGCAAGAGAGGTGCAGAAAGAGGGAAGAGGGATGAAGAAATTTGGAACAGAGGTGCAGGATGAAGCCAGAGCAGTGCAGAAAAACCAACAGAGGTGCAGAAAGAGGCAAGAGGGGTATAGAAAGAGGAAAGTGAAGTGCAGAACAAAGCAAAAGAGGTGCAGAAAGAACCCACAGAGGTGGAAAAAGAGGCAAGAGGGGTGCAGAAAGGTGTAGGAGAGGTGCACAAAGAGGCAAGAGGGGTACAGAAAGAGACAGGAGGGGTGCAGAAAGAGGAAGAGAACTGCAGAAAGAAGCAACAGACGTGCTGAAAGAGGCACGAAGGGTGCAGAAAGAGAAAAGACAGGTGAAGAAAGAGGGAACAGAGGTACAGAAAGAGGCAAGAGTGGTGCAGAAAGAGGGAAGAGAGGTGTAGAAAGAGGCAAGAGAGTTGCACAAAGAGGGAAGAGGGGTGCAGAAACAGGCAAAAGGGGTGCAGAAAGAAGCAAGTGAGGTGCAGAAAGATGCAAGAGAGTTACAGAAAGAGGCAAGTGAAGTGCAGGAAGAGGCAAGTGAAGTGCAGAAGGAGGCAAGAGAACTGCAGAAAGAGGCAATAGACATGCAGAAAGAGGCAAGTGAGGTGCAGAAAGAAGCAAGATAAGTACAGAAAGAAGCAACAGAAGTGCAGAAAGATGGAAGAGGGGTGGAGAGAGAGGCAAGAGGGGTGCAGAAAGAAGTAAGACAGGTGCAGAAAGAAACAAAAGAAGTGCAGAAAGAAGGAATAGAGGTGCAGAAAGAGATAAAAAGGGTGCAGAAAGGCGTAAGAGGGGTACAGAAAGAAGCAAATGAGGTGCAGAAAGAGGCAACAGACGTGCAGAAAGAGGGAAGAGAGATGCAGAAAGTACAAGAGATTTGCAGAATGAGGTCAAGAGAAGTGCAGAAATAAAAAGAAACGTGCAGAAAGAAGCAACAGAAATGCAGAAAGAGGCAAGAGAGGCGCAGAGGGAAGCAAGAGTGGCTTGCACACCATTAGTACCAATTTAACACCCACATTTAGCAATAAGTAACAGGTGACCATTCTAAGTTTGCAAAGGGCCTTCCACCACGCTGTAACACTTGTCGCTGCATTTTTGGTAACGTTTGAGCCGTTTGAGCTAGAAAAAGGCTTTTTTTTTTGTTCAAATCTGCAGGTTAGGGTGCAGATGATGAATTATGTGGCTAATGCAGAAAATGTATAATTGTGCGAAAGTCGGTGCAGCCAAACAGTCGCATAATTCCAGTGGCCCTGCTCATACCTCTGACTAGGTCCACAAGTGCTCCTCAGTGATTCCATCTTTTTTTGTCTCACTGAGTTCATAGTTGAGCTTCTATGGAAAAGAGGAAGACTAAACCTGAGGTTACCACTCCACAAAACAGACTACCATACCACATAATTACTCTTTATAACACGTAATCCCACTCTACATAATCCCTATACACTAAATACCACATACTTTCTATCCACATAATTTCACTGCACAACATGCCACATAATTCCACTACACAGAACGTACATCCACTCCACTCCAAAAAATATTAGTAAAAAACTTTTGCATTTACAATGCCAATAGCTCTAATTCTCGCAAATGCGAAACCTATTACATTGCAAACACTTTTTTAACTAGTAGTCGCGTTTGCAGAGTGATGGAGAAAGGGCGCTGGGCCTCCGGCCAGCGCTCAGGAATTCCGGTGCGTAGGGCTTACAGGCGGTACCAGTAGGATTTCTTGGCCCTCAAAGTCCCTCAGGAGTAAATTGGACTTCATCCCCCATCCCGTAGTCTGCCAGGAGGAGTGTTTGCAGAGTGGTGGAGAAAGGGGGGCATGGCCTCCGAAGACGTCTTAGCAATCCCACTGTGCGGGACTTACTTGAGGTAACAAGAGGGGTAGTTGGCCCCCAAGGACATCCTTGGGGGCCAACTACCCCTCCTATTACCTCCAGTAAGTCCCACACAGCAGGATTGCTAAGTTCGAAGAGCAGGCCACGCCCCCTTTGCCCACCACTCTACAAACGCGCTCCCTGGTGCTCTCTTGGATGGGGATTGAAGTCCCCTTCGCTGCTGGGGGTCCTTTAGGGGCCAACTAGCCTACCTCTTACCTTCAGTAAGCCCCACACAGTGGGATTGCTGAGAGGTGGACAAAGGCCACGCCCCCTTTCTCCACCACTCTGCAAACGTGCCCCCTGGCGCGTTCTAAGTTGAGGGATTAAGTCCCCTTGAATACTGATGGCCCTGGGGGCCAACTAGCCCACCAGGTACCTCCAGTAAGCGCCACACAGCTGGATTACAGAGAGGTGGTCCGAGGCCATGCCCCCTTTTTACATCACTCTGCAAGCACGTCTCTTGGTGCACTGCTGCTCGGGGGATGAAGTCCACTTGTGTCCTGAGGTCCTCAGGACACAAGAGGACCTCATCGCCCCACCACCAGTGCGCCAAGAGGTGCGTTTGCAGAGTGGTGTAAAAAGGGGCATGGCCTCGGACTACCTCTCTGCAATGCAGCTCTGTGGCGCATACTGGAGGTACCTTGTGGGCTAATTGGCCCCCAGGGACCCCCAGTATTCAAGGGGTATTAATTCCCCAACTTACAACACGCCATGGGGCGCGTTTGCAGATTGGTGCAGGGAGGGTGCGGGGCCTCCGGCGAGATGCCGGCTTTTTTTTTTTTTTTTTAGAAGGGGGACTGTGTGTTCTTTTACTATTTTTTGGGCCCTGGTGACCCCATCTCCCAGGGCCTGAACCCTATTTATAAAAAGAAATTTAATTAAATTATTTGGAGGGGGGGCGTGGCCCCCTCCTCAGGCCAATTATGGCCCGGGGACCCCATCCCCCGTTTTTTAAAATTTTGCAGGGGAGGGGGGCCGCGTGGACCCCTCCCGGGCCACTTCTGGCCCCGAGGACCCCATCCCCCGGGGCCTGGCCTCTCCGTTGGAGACTGTGGGGGGAGCCCCAATGCCCCCACGGTCCCACCGGCTCCCCGCCTCCTGCGGGAGCCGGCATTGCTTTTGCACAAGGGGAGCTGCTGATATGCAGCTCCCCTTGTGCAAAAGCAATCCTGCTTTGCTTGATTGAAGCGAGAGCAGGTTTACCTGCTCTCGCTTCAATCAAGCAAACCAGAGTTTGCTATGACAGGGCAGGAACTGTGCTCCTGCCATAGCAAACAGCAATGTCCCGGGGATGGGCACCCCGGGACATTGCAGGAGCCGGCCCTGGGGGGTGGCGGTCCTCAGGGCCATCAAGGGCTCCAGGAGGGGGGCCGCGCCCCCCCTTCATTTTTAAAGCCCCGGAGAGGTGGTGGTCGCCGGGGCCCAGGGGTCCATAACGGACCCACAAATTAGAATATTTAGTGCCCCGGGGAGGTGGTGGTCCCCGGGGCATGTGGGGGGGCTTGAGCCCCCCACACACTTGTTTAAATATAGAAAACAGAGCCCCAGGGAGGTGGCGGTCCCCGGGGCTGCGGGGGGGCCGCGTGCCCCACGCGTTTAATTGGCAAAGCTCCGGGGAGGCGGTGGTCCCCGGGGCATGTGGGGGGGCTCAAGCCCTCCCACACAGATTGTATTTTATGAAAATTAGAGCCCCGGGGAGGTGGTGGTCCCCGGGGCTGTGGGGGGGCTGCGTGCCCCCTCAAATCATCAATGAAGCCCCAAGAGGTGGCGGTCCCCGGGGCTGCAGGGGCCCCTGTGGGCCCCCGCTATCTAATTTGGGATTGCCCCCGGGACCTGGCCCACCCGGGGGCTTAACAATAACGAAGCGCAGGAGCCCGTGCTTCGTTTTTTAAAATTTTCTCCGCAGGATTTGCGCACTCAGCGCGAATTCTGCTGTTTTTTTGCGACCGCCAGTAGGTAATATATATATATATATATATATATATATATATATATATATATATATATATATACACTGAAAAAACAAAGGTTACAGAGACATTATAGTTAAGTTCAGGTTTTACACACACAAAACTATAGAAATTCAGAAGTTATAGTTATCTGAAGTAACTATAACTTGTGCCCTAAGGTAACTATAACTTAAGCTGCCGTCATGCACAGTTTTCTTATCAATAATTTCACTGCAAATGCTGCAGTGATATTATCAGTGATGTCATAGAAGATGTCATGAGTGATGCAATATGTGGGGTAATTAGCAATGCATGGTGAGGATGCGAGTTATAGTTACTATATAACTATAACTGCTGAATTTCTATGGTTTTGTGTGTGTAAAATCTGAACCTAACTATAACATTCCTGTAACCTTTGGTTTTTCAGTGAATTTCTACGTTTTTTTAAATTATGTTTCCTAGCTATAATTTTCTTGTAACCTTTGTTTTTTCCAGTGAATTTCTATGTTTTTTACTGCTATTTCCTAACTATAACATCCCTGTAACCTGGGTGTGTGATTGGGTGTGTGAATGGTTGTGGGTATGTAAGTGCGTGTGTGATTGGCTGTGTGGGTCTGTGAGTGGGTGTGGGAGTGGCTATGTTGGTGTCTGAACAGGTGTGTGGGTAAATGTGTGGATGTGTGAGTGGTCTTGTGGGTTTGTGGGTGAGTGTGTGAGTGGCTGTATGGGTGTGTGAAGGAGTATATGATTATTTGTGTTAGTATTTAAGTGGGCTTGTGAGTGGCTTTGTGAGTGGCTGTGTGGGTCTGTGAGTGGGTGTGTGAGTGGTTTTGTGGGTCTTTGAGTGGGTGTGTTAGTGGCTGTATGGATATCTGAGTGGATGCTTGAGTGGTTGTGTGTAAGTGAATGTGTGAGTGAGTGTGTGAGTAGGTGTGTGAATCTTTGAATTGGTGTATGTGGAATCCACCGAATCCTTGAGTATCCAGAAGGATCTGGGTTGATCTACGAATCCTTGCACACTCAAGCAAAAACGTTTTGGACAATTTCGTGCCCATGATGGGTCCCTCACTGACCATTCTCTGCAATATAAGGGTTGTTCCATCGCAGGGCGATGTTGTGGGGCATGCAGCAGGCCACGGTGATTTGACACACTGTAATATGTTGTAAGTGGGAGTCACGCAGTCTCGTGTGACTCTCTTTCTCCTCTCTGCATTTCCATTCTGTACTATGTATTGATTTGAAGTTGGGATTCACGAGCGGTCCATCTCAGCTGTTGCGGTGTCCTTGGAAACGCTAGACTTAGCGTTGGACTCATAGCAGCTGGACAGCTCCGGTCGTGGGTGCTACTCATCGACCAGAAATAAACTCTTGAAACTCACCTGCTGTGTCCGCCTCCTTACCACAACTTGGCGACGACTGGACCCACCTTGTTCCTGCACCCACTGCCGAGATTTGGAGCTGTTCCTGCTTTTCGCTTGTTTCCGGCCTTCCTGCTGCCTCGCTGGATTCGTCGTTGCCGCACACTGGATCCTGCCTTCAAGGTGCTCCCCGGCTGCATATCGCTGGTGCTCCTGACTAAGTTGCTCACGCACCACCCCTCCCAAAAGCAGGTACCGCCAAGGCAAGCACGCATGCGCGCTAATAACGACGCTCCAGGCTATGCGAGTTGCTAGGCAACGTTAGCCTCACTCATCGGCAATTTCATACGCATTGGCAAGACAACACGTCATCTCATCGTTTTGCATTTCGCGCTGCTTCCAATTTGTTTTAAATAAAAAGGAAAACCATGCGCTTCCTTTTCCGCCAGTGCTTATGACATTGCTGCATGATTCAAAAATCATGCATTACTTTCCATTACTGCCGCTGTTTGTGACTTTTCTTCCTTTGAGTGCAATACCACACTACATTATTTAAGCCTGCTTTTAATGCACACATCGTGTTAATACAGTTGTCAATGCCCTCAGCAGTTCAAACTCTTGGTTATTTTATTGACATGGCTTCTGTACAACAATTCCAACAACCTGCTCCTTTTTTGCACTCTCCTGGCAAACCTATCATTAAATGGTGACAATGGCTAAAAGGGTTTGAAAATTACCTTGTCACAATTGACGCAGTCAAATATTCTCCAGCACGGAAAGTAGCTATCTTGAATGTATGTCTTGGCTTCGCTGCACAACAGGTATTTGAGAACCTTCCTCAATGTTCAGCACCTAGTGGATCAGGTGATAATTGGGATGCATATAAAGAGGCTTTAGCATGTATGTCCAAACATTATGCTGAGGAACCGAGCATTGTGCTCGAGCGGCACAATTTCTTTAAGCATAAACAAAGTTCTAATGAGAGTGTAGAGGACTACATTGCTGAGCTAAAAATCCTCGCAGCAACTTGCGAATTTGGTGCTACTACAGACATGTGCATTAGAGATCAGTTCATCTTCTCATGTTTCTCTAAAAAGGTTACTTAGCTGCAAAAACCCCACCCTAATAGAAACGATTAATACTGCTAAAGGTATTGAATGCGCAACCATCTCTTCTAAGATTCTACAAGAAAGTCAGATACATCAAAACGTCCATGTCATCGAGGACAATTCCGTGTGCACCGTAATTGTTGGGCACAAATTCCGCAAGCAACCACCCAGAAAACCCGTCAGTTGCTACAGATGTGGATCTAAGAACCACTTAGGGAACTCAACTACCTGCCCCGCATCTGGTAAAAGATGTTCCTCCTGCAAAACAATTGGACACTTCCAGGCTGTATGTCGAGGAGGAAAGAAATTCACCAGGGTCAACAGCATAGAAGTGAACGAAGACTTAGACAATTGTTCAGAAAAATTACATAATGTTGTTTTAACTGTTGAATGCAATTCCATCGATCTTGGTCAAATCAAAGGGCCTTGGGGTGAGGTAATTATTGGGGATTTTCCTTTACAAAGACAAGCAAACTTCAGGGTCACCTATCACCATATTATCTGATGTCACATTTCTTACAAATTGGGATGACAGCGTTGTTCTTCCTAAATCTGATGTTAACCCAAAAGCCTTTGGAGAGACTGATATTGACATGTTGGGGTATTTTCATTCCATGATTGAATGCTTAGGCAGACGTACCTTTAGCAAGGTGTATGTTTCCTTAAAAGGTAGTAACATCATAGGTTGGATGACTTAGCAAAAATTGGTTTGTATCTCAAGCCAGGCATGGAACAACCCATCGCCCTTGGAGATATTTCTCCTGGATATTATGATTACGCTGAATCACACAATGCAAATGTATCTAACCTTTCTCTTCCAGAGCCTAACGTTGAACCAAATGTATTTAACTCTTCCATTTCAGGAACTGGTATTGATCACATCCTTGATCAATTTTCCTCGGTGTTTAACAACAAAGTTGGTAGCGTAATTGGTTTTGAACACCAGATTCGCCTCAAGCCCAATGCGCAACCAGTCATTCACAAAGTCCGTCCTTTGCCATCCTTTGACATTAAGCGCCAGAGGAGAATTAAAGAAAGTCTTGAAAGACCTATGTGATGAGAACATCATCACATCGTGCCACTTATCTGAATGGGTTTCTCCCATATTTTTAGCCCGCAAAAGGTCTGGGGAAGTCAGATTGTGTGCCAACTTGCGCTCCCTCAATCACAATATTTTCGTGGATTGTCACCCCTTGCCCAAGATCCATGATTTATTAGCCAACTTGGGAGGAGCTAAATATTTCTCCATTTTAGATTTAAACTCAGCATGCCATCAAATTCCTATTTCCTCTGAGTCACAAGAACTTACCACCTTCGTGACTCCATTCGGGGCATATAAGTACCTAAGATTACCTTTTGGGCTGGCCACTGCTGCCAGCGTATTCCAGAAATTGATGGACACCTTACTGGAAGACATACCTGGTGTACAAGCATACCAGGACGACATTTTGGTGTACGCTGGCAGTCGAGCAGAGCATGACAAAACCCTAGTCAGAGTACTGGAGACACTTTGCAAAGCTGGAATGACCGTCAGACAAGACAAGTGCAAGTTTGCAGTTCAGGAACTAGAGTATTTAGGACACACTCTTTCATCCAATGGTATTAGACCCAAACTTTCTCTAACCAAAGTCATTAGGAATGCATCTCTACCCAGTGATAAGGAAGCGCTTTGCTCCTTCCTTGGACATGGGGAATATTACATTAGATTTATTCAAGAGTGTACACAAATTGTGGAACCACTGAGGGGTCTTCTAAAAAAGGGGCCAAATTTGAGTGGTCTAATGAACTCCAACTGGTGTTTGAGCACGTCAAGAAACTCATTGAAGAGTCTCTAGCATTGTATTCATTTCAAGATGGTCACACAGTTTTTTTAACGGTGGACGTCAGTTTCACTGGTCTTGGGGCTGTATTAGGACAATGGGTTGGTAGTAAAGAACATACTATAGCCTCTGCGTCCAGAACACTCCAACCTGCAGAAACACGATATAGTACCATTGAGAGGGAGGCTCTTGCTTGCGTTTGGGCCATTAACAAGTTTAAATCGTACATCTGGGGTCGTGAGTTCAATCTATACAGCGACCACAAGCCCCTCATGCATTTACTCACCAACAGTGGCCTGAACAAAGCATCAGCCAGACTCATATGCTTACTTTCTAAACTGCAAGAATATCATTTTGCCATCAAACATATTCCTGGTGGGAAGAATTTTAGGGCAGACTGTCTTTCTAGAATGGTCCTGAATGAAGCACCTAGTGAAGTGTATGACATTGAGTGTGTAGTTGCTGCCATTGATGCTGTAGTTCAATGTTCACCCATCACAGAGAACGAATGGAACACTGCCTATGCCAGTGATGCAACGCTTTCAAAAATCAAAACATTCACTACTACTCGTTGGCCTGAATGCAGAAATGTATCTACTGAAATTAAAGCGTTTGCAAATGTAACTGATGAATTATCTGTAGTACATGAAAGGGTTATGTGTCATGATCTTTTTGTTCCCCCGAGGCTCTACGCAACACAATTATTCATGTAGCTCATCGAGGGCACTTAGGCATGACCAAGACCTGTCAACGCTTGAAGCAATTCTATTGGTGGCCCTCAATTGATTCCCAGGTTAGGACCATGATTGGTAAATGTAGGGAGTGTCTCCTATCAGACAAACATTGGAAAACCCTTTCTTCTCCTCTTCACCCTGTCCCTTTCCCAGAGAATCCATGGGACAAAGTGGGCCTAGATTTTTCTGGCCCATATGAAACTCTATCATCTGACAACAAATATCTAATCCTGCTTGTTGATTACCATACCAAATGGATTTACTATTGTTTTTGTAAGGGGGCTACCACTGAAAATGCTATTACATTTTTGAGAAAGGTATTTGACATAGAGGGTTCTCCTAAGGTTATCGTCACCGACAATGGGACACATTTCGTATCACAACAAATGGGTTCCTTTTTGAAATTGCATGATATTCATCATTTCAAGGTTGCACTTTAGTCACCTTCCTCTAACAGCTTAGTTGAACGGGGTAACAGAATTGTCAAAGAAGGAATACAAACTACAATTTCCTGTGGTCAAGACCCAATGGAATTTGTACTCGGCAAAGTGTGGGTGTCAGGCTCTTACCTAGGTCTCCGCAGAAACAACATGCAAGATGAAGAGGTCCCAACTTCCCCGCACCCAACTTATGTCAAAGTGACAAGGGTAAACAGGGGAAGAGGGGAAGAGAGGAAGATAAAACAATTGTCCCACGGCATCTCCCATTCAGGTGTTAGTGCAGGCAGTTAGGAAGGTTCCTACAGGAGACAACAAAGGACAAGGTAAGACATAAATAGAATAGATGGTCTACATGAACTAAATGGGAAAAAATGTTTGTGGTGTAATTACCTGAAGAATTCCCCTCTCCCATTAAGTGTCCAATTTGCCTGGGTTTTATATGGTTAGGGTCATCTATAAGGTAAAAAGGGAATAGCAGATATTAGCGAGACAGAGACCAATTGCATCCGCAGATATAATAGAAAAAAGGAAGAAAGAGCGACACCCACCCACCTATGATGTGTGAGGAGTGGCCTTATTAGATGGAGAAAGAAAGGATAAAAAATAATAATACTAGCTAACTTGCTATTTAAGGACGTGACCTTGTCTTGTACTTCATTACATTCAGGAAGTAATACCATTCATCTTGTGTCTCCCCACAGGACCGCTACAACAAGGTTCAGGGCCAAGCAGATCCCCAAATGACGAAGGGAAATCACACAGGTGAGTATACATATAGAAAACAGCGCAGATGCGCTTTTACCGCAATGGAGAGCTTCTCTGTTGTTTTTTGCAGATGGCCGAGCCTCAGAAGGTGAGAAGGCACGCCGACACCACCAACGAAGGAAGCAGGGGATAGGAACGAGGGAGGAGAGGCGCCACAAGGCTGACGAGGACCAACCAGAAAGCTGGATGCCCCAGAGAAGAACACTGATACCCAAAAGTAGGGCAGGAGCCACTGAGACCCGCCGGGAGGACGAGCAGCCAGAAGAACGCCGAAGACGCCGAGCCGGCAACCAGGAACAGAAGCAAGGTGAGTCACCCGGAAGTACTAGGGAAGGGCAAAAACATTAGAACGCGAAGCGTTCTAATGTGGATAGGAGGGGCTTAAATACTTCTCGGCTGTGGTTCATTACGGACCACGGCCGTGGTGTTCTGCGGACTACGGCAAACTACGGCAAGCATGACAGTGGATTCACAACACAACCCCACACTCGACCACAGGTATTGCTCCCTTCGTTCTCCTTAGAGGTAGGAAAGCACACACTGTTTTGCTGCCCAATTGGTTAAGTGAGAAAGGGGGGAAAGGTGACATTCTAGTATTGTCCAAAGAAAATGTGCTACAGAAACAAAATAGCATTAAAGCGCGCTTTGACCTAGGTAAGCATTCTGTGGTCCAAACTATCCAAAAAGGAGACTGGGTTCTCATTAAGAGTCGGGCGCTCTAAATTTTCATCACCCATAACTGTGGTACAGGTAAGCAATCTGGTCCAGGTATGGAGGCTATTGCACCTGCACAAAAGGCTTCATGTCAAGCTGCAACAACACGTCAGGTTTCAGTAACACTTGAAATGGTTCAGAATGCTAGTAGTAAAGCCACTCTGCAAAGACAAATGCCGCATAAGTTGAAGGATTATGTACTAAATTCAAACTTGCATAACATAACTTGCACCCATGTAGAGTTAACTTATTTGTTTTTATTGTTTCTTTTCTTGCAGGTTGTTTAAGGGGGGAGATGTTGTAATATGTTGTAAGTGAGAGTCATGCGGGCTCACATGACTCTCTTTCTCCTCTCTGCATTTCCATTCTGTACTATGTATTGATTTGAAGTTTTAATTCACAAGCGTCCATCTCAGCTGTTGTGGTGTCCTTGGAAATGCTAGACTTAGCGTTGGAGTCACAGCAGCTGGACGGCTTCAGTCATGGGTGCTACTCCTCTACCAGAAATAAACTCCTGAAACTCACCTGCTGTGTCCGCCTCCTTATCACACACACCTTCCCGGGTGAGTAGAAGAGGGCTCCCCCAGTCTTGTCCAGACATCTAAATCTGGCCTTCAGGGGCCCAAAAGCCCGCTCCACTGGCAGCCATGTCTTTCTATGGGCCTCACTGAAGAGGACTTCCCCTAGCGTTGTTGGATACCTCAGAGGTGCCAACAACCATGAATGTTTGGGAAATGCTGAGTCTCCTAGATGAAAGAGAGACATAAGTGCAACAATAAGCTACACACTTTCTGATTATACTACTTGACATTACCCACAGAAAGTTAGGACAGATCACACTTACCAACAAGCCAGGCCCTCTCCCGTAGTAGTTGTGACATCAACTGGGGTATGGTGCTGTTCCGCAGTACGAAGGAATCATGGGCTGATTCTGGGAACCAGGCACAGATGTTTGAGATATACAAATCTGTTAAGTAGACAACTTGCACATTGATAGAATAGAAGTGCTTCCTGTTACTGCAAACCTGTTCTCTGGCTTGTGTTGGTACTAAGGCAATATGGGTACCATCAATGACTCCAACCACATGTGTGAGGCAACCAAATCCATAGAAGTCAACCTTCACAGTGGCTAAATCCTCACGCCTGGGGAACTGGATGAAGCTGTCAATGTGTCTCATCATTGCTGAAAACACGTCTCGTAGTACACCAATGAACATTGGTTGTGACATATCACCAGATATAACCACAGTGTATTGAAAGGAGCCTGTGACCAGAAAATGCAGTACTGCCATAAGTTTCACAATTGGAGGCATAAATGTGGGATTAGAGTTTTGAGGAAGGAGATCAGGCTCCAACTGATAATATAAATCAAGTATGGTTTGCCTATCCAAACAAAACTTCTTGATGATATCCCTTTCTTCCATGATCTGAAGGTCTGGAAATGAGCGATACACTGGAGGCTGTCATCTCCTCCCTCTCTCAGGGTACCTATGTGTGGAGTGAGAACAATTTTGAACATTGGTCACAGTGTCCACAGTAACATATAAGAAGAGTAAGCCAAAAGTCATGTATCAAAACATAACTGGTTGTGAAAGCATTGCACATTATTCACATAATAATTGTCTACTGTCCAACATCCACCAATAATCCCCATTGTGTTCTTCACATATGTCTGTAACATAAATCTGCACATTATACATCCAAAAATTTATTATGAGCACCTAAATATTGTTATTTTCGATATTTCCTTCCAAATTACAGTCAACAGCAGTGTACAGTGCACTGCGCTAATATAGCGTTTATGCACAGTAACGCACTACACAGATGTTTGTGTAATGGAAATTACATGGCAATAGAGTAGTACATATGTAAACATGTAACACCTCATTTGGAGTGGTGGTGATGCACTTAATAGTCACCAATACTGTATTTCCAACCGCTAAAATGGCGGATGCCTGACTTCGGATATTGGACATTCTGAACCTGCCACCGCCTGCGGAAGTCAACCACTTCCACGACACACACAGCCATAGGCTAATGTTGGGGATTGTGATGGTAGAGGGCCAATGGCTGTGTCCGTATACGCTAATGACCGCATACGTGGTGTACAATGCACACAGCAGTTTGAAAAATACCTCACTTGCCTCTTGACAAAGCTGCTATCAAGACCTCCTCCACTTTAGCTGCTGTTTGCCACCTCTGGGAGCAATCATGCCAGGCTGAGCAGGTGAAGCTGGAGCTGCTGGCTGAAGAAGTCCTTTCCTTGTATGGCTACCTCTATGGCTCACCAGAGGAACAGGTAACTATCTTACATACATATATTACTCTGTTTAACTCCATCATTTCCATCCCCACAGGTTACAATGTGACTCTGAGTTCCAGAGTGAAGTCTGATTACTGTTGTAACATTTTGTGGTCCCTACACAGGACAATCATGTCATGAATTGTTGAGCACTGTACATTGTGCACTTAACATCACCTTTTGGGTGTGTGATGTGAGGTAAGCCCTATATTCTTCTTGTGGTGCATGCACATATCTATTCATGTATACATTTAATGGTACCTATCATATATTTACTAATTAGAGCATGCTAATTGTGCAAACAAACGTATAGCCTTTACAGCATGAGCTGTGTGCATATTCTGTAAGAAGCAGTAGAGGATGATGTTAGGTATGTGTACAGTCCCACATATCACTCAGCCCAGATCAGGGCTCACTAAACTGTTGTCTCTGAGCTAGCTACACCTAACAGACCCATTCAATGTGCCACACAACCCTGAGATAAGTATTAGATGGCCACAAGATGTACTTTTATATATTGAAGTGGTGGAAATGTGTTGTTCATGTTGTATCAGTCTCCTCAGCCTGCAGGGACCAAGGCCTGACAATGAGTTGTGCCCAGTCTGGATCATGGGCCAGACTGAGCCAGAGTTACTGTGGCAATACAATGAATGCAGAGAGTAATCTCCCTGTAGACCTGCAGATCCTTGTGTGAGTTTTCAGAACCAATAGTAGCCCTGATTGCTTTTACATGGACTACATTTAGAATGGTGCATGAGGTAACCCCCTCACCTGATACTTCTTTCCATTGACCCACATTGTCAATGTGTGTAATTGACTTATGACAGGCCCCTTACTCCCACAGGTCTGTTTTGACTTTTCCATAAGTCATGCTTGCACTGTTCAGGCCTATTTCACATGTGACACATTAACAGTGCAGATAGTTGGTTACTACAGAAGGGTGTGCTAACAGAATATTGAGTAAAAAATATCGAATTGCACAAATATTGAGTAATAAATATTGTGGTTCAGAAATATCGACAGCAAGAATATCGTGGTCAAGAATATCGACTTAAGGTAAGTAATATCGATTTCAAAAATATCGAAGTGTTTATTATCGTTTGCAAAAGTATAGTTGTTAAAAATATTGTTTTTTTAATTAATGTTATGTATTTTATTATATTTTTATATATGTGATGTATGTTTTTTTGTATAAGAATTGTTTGGATTTTTAATATATGTGTTACATTTTTAGTAGTTATTAATTTCTTTTTATTTGAATTTTGCGTTTTTAGTTCCGTAGCGGGTTTTGGGTTTATAGGGGAATAGGGTGGGAAGTAATTTAATTATATTAAATTAATTGATTATTTTTTATTTATTAATATTTGTTTAATTGCGATTTTATAGTTTTAAATGTGTAAAGTAATTTTTAATTTATGAATTAATAATTGGTTCTTAATTAATTTTAATTAATTAATTGGTAATTAATTATGGTAATTGTGTAATTAATTTTAGGTGTGTGTTGTGGTGTTTATAGGTGTATTGGGTGGGAAGTAATTTATTTTTAATTGATGAATTAATAATTGGTTGTTAATTCATTTTAAATAATTAATTGGTAATAAATTATGGTATTTGTGTAATTAATTTTAGGTGTGTGTTTTGGGGGTTATAGGGGTAAAGGGTATTAAGTAGTTTATTTCCATTACTGAAAAAACACAATCTGGACCCGCTGGATCCAAATAACTTTAGGCCCATCTCTCGCCTCCCACTGCCAGCGAAAGTGGTTGAGAAAGAAATAAACTCCCAGCTGAGTGCCTTTCTCTATGAGAATAAGCTACTGGATCCCACTCAGTATGGTTTCAGAGTAGGGCACAGTACTGAGGCTGCCCTGATAAAATCAATGGAAGAAATTAGGAGAGCCCTGGACCAAGGAGGTGAGGCTGCCCTCATTATGCTGGACCTATCCGCGGCCTTCGACACGGTCCATCATGACCTCCCGATGGACCGTTTGTCGGAGTATGGAGTCAAGGGCAAGGCATGGACGCTGTTAAAAGCTTTTTTAACTGATAGAACACAAACAGTGTCCCTAGGGAAGTTCTCCTCTAAACCTTTCTCTTTACCGTGTGGAGTGCCGCAGGGATCGTCCCTCAGCCCTACCCTCTTTAATGTTTATGTGGCACCTCTGGCCCCCCTGATCAGATCCTATGGATTCGGTCTTACCTCATATGCAGATGACACACAAATTGTAGTGTCACTGCTACCGGGACAAGAAGTAGGGATGAGCAAGAAGTTTCATGACTGCATGGGAGCAGTCAAAACTTGGATGACACAGAATTGCCTAAAATTAAACTCAGGAAAAACGGAGGTCCTCTTGTTTGGAAATAAGGCCAACTTCTGGTCTCCGGAATGGTGGCCATCAGATTTGGGCACCCTCCCGAATCCTACAAGGAAGGCAAAAAATCGGGGTGTCATTGTGGATAATAGGCTGAGCTTTGAGGACCAGATAAACGCCATGACCTCGCCACCTTTCACTCCCTTAAACTGCTTAAAAAGATCAAGCCTTTCCTGCCAGAAGACAGTCTACGAACGGTCGTCTCATCTCATATTTTATCACAGCTGGATTATTGCAACGGGCTATACTTGAATATTCAAGAGCGGCACTTAAATGAATTACAGATCCTGCAAAATGCGGCAGCAAGACTCGTGACAGGTACTCCCAAATTTGTATCTGGCTGTCTATTAGGAAACGAGTGCACTTTCAGGGGCCGAATCCGATTCGGGCCGGAAAACCACCCGACCGACTCGGTACGGGAATATAGTCCAACCGACACGTACCGGCGTTGCCCGACCTGGGAAGTACGATGAAATGCATGTGAATCACGACCGACTCGTACGAAACTCAAGCCGAACGACCGACCCGGACGGAAACAAGCTATCCGGCCGGGAAACCACGCGAATAGAACCGACCGACACGCACCAGGAATCAACCCGAACGAAACGTACCCGCGAACTCCGACCCGCGCAGTATGATGCAATGGGTGCAAAATCAAACCGATTCGCACGGAGCCCAAGCCGTACGACCGACACGCATACAAAAGCCAGCCGAACAAACACAATACTCCGTGACCGACGCGTATGCCGCATATGAAACTTAGCTGAAACACAGCGGGAACGACTCGGAGAGGCACGCACGAGACAACTGCAACGTCCTACTCAGTCAGAAGAACGTCTCCTACATGCACAACAATTAAAATTGAAAAAATACAAAAAAAGAGGGCCAAACAAGCAATGACAAAGCCAATAAATACAGGGGGGGAAAAAAATGGAACAAGGACACACCCCCAACTCCACCTACATAAAGGCCACAAATCCCTACCATGATCCTTTGCAAATTCCACTGACCTGCCAGCACAGAACACCATCAGACAGCAAACACAGACACACACACAGGTCATCCAACACAAAAGCCACACACCATTAGCACCTCAACAAATAGCACCCTCACACACACCCAGCAAAACCTACACTCACACACCCTCACTTGCACACACACACACACATCAATCACCACCACCACCCATCACCATGCCCCTAAAGAAGAATCCAAAGTTCCTAGATAGTGAATTGGAAGTCATGGTAGACGAGATCCTGAGGGTAGAGCCACAGTTGTTTGGCACATTGGTCCAACAGACCCCCATGGCGCAGAAAACCAAGATGTGGGCAAGGATCGTCGACAGGGTCAACGCACAATCACCATGTTTGCGCACAAAGGAAGACATCCAAAACAGGTGGTATGATGTGCGCAGGAGGGTCAGGGACCTACTGAAGAAGGATTACCTCCTGAGCCAGCACACTGGCAGTGGCCCTCCTGCCAAACCAGTATACCTCAGGCCCTGGGAGGAGAAGGTGCGGGCCATCCTACCACCAGTGAGCGTATATGGACTATCAAACATCCCAGAGCCTGGTGAGTACACAACTAATATACACAATATTGTGTGACAATACACACACATCACTGTCAAGGGGATAGTCAAACCATGCACCCCTAGCAAATCCACAGCAACCAAAAGATAATCATCCCAAGATGTGTATGTTAGTCAGATAAACACAATACATGCCATGTCATAGTGATATGTAACTATGTCATGACATGTACAAACCCAATAACAAATAGAGCTAGGCAGTGGCACAAATCTCACCAACAAACACTGTCAGATATTTAGCCACCACTAGAACACCACCTCACAGGGAAGCTCACTGAAAGGAAGGAATCCTGTGTATGCTGGTGAAGTCAGTGTAGCCAAGAGCATGATGGGACTCGTAGTAACAGATAATGGGCAGCCTCACATTTGGACCATCAACACCACTCTGAACCATGCTCACAACACAGGGAGTGGAAAGGACTGACAATATGGCTGACACTGGGTACTGCTGTGGGGAGCACAAGGCCCTGCTGGGAACTGTGCACCAACAAACAACAGGACCACACTGTCAGCCATCTTGCCATTGCTGTCACACTCACACACAGTGAAGTCCACTCAAAAGGAAGGAAGTACGGGCATGCTGGGAAGGGGGGTGTAGGCAATAGCATGATGGGAGTTGTAGTCACAGATATTGCTCACCCTCACAATTGGCCCATCAACACCACTCTGAACCATGCTCACATCACAGGGAGTGGATAAGGACTGACAAGATGGCTGACACTGGGCACTGCTGTGGGGAGCACAAGGCCCTGCTGGGAACTGTGCACCAACAAACATCACAACACCACTGCCTGACATCCTGAAAGCCAACTTGCACTCCCTGCAATGCAAGCACGTTGCATGGTGGGACATCTGGCTGGGTGGGAAGGAGGACTGACAGCATTGACCATAGTTACAAGCAGCTCTCCTCACACACCCCTCAACACAAACTCCACATAACCCACCTGGGAGAATGCAATGCCTCACACTCCAAATGAAGATCCCACAAAGAACCACCACCCTGGGTAATGCTGTGTGAAGCACAGGGACACTCTTGGGACTTGTAGCCAAACAAACGCCAGGACAACACTGTCAGCCTTCCTGTCAGCACAGGCACACTACCCCACAGGGAAGCAGAGTCAAAAGGAAGGAAGTATGGGCATGCTGGCAAGGGGGGGTGTAGGCAATAGCATGATGGGAGTGGCAGTCACAGCTCAACATCCCCCACCCACATGGCCCAGCAAGCTCACACTGAAGCATGCACACCTCACAGGGAGTGAAAAGCCACCTCAAAGATGTCTGACACTGGCCTCAGCTGTGGGGAGCACAAGGAACTGTGCACCAACAAACAACAGGACCACACTGTCAGCCATCTTGGCATTGCTGTCACACTCACACACAGTGAAGTCCACTCAAAAGGAAGGAAGTACGGGCATGCTGGGAAGGGGGGTGTAGGCAATAGCATGATGGGAGTTGTAGTCACAGATATTGCTCACCCTCACAATTGGCCCATCAACACCACTCTGAACCATGCTCACATCACAGGGAGTGGATAAGGACTGACAAGATGCCTGATACTGGGTACTGCTGTGGGGAGCACAAGGCCCTGCTGGGAACTGTGCAACAACGAACAGCAAGACACCACTGAATGACATCCTGAGAGTCAACCTGAACCCACTCCAAGGGTGGCATGCTTCATGGTGGGATAACTGGGCTAGGTGGAGAAGGATGGCCGGATGTCCACCAAATACAACCAATGCTGGCCATGCACACTTCTCAACATTCACATTGAAATGCCCCAGGTATGCAGGACAATGTGCTACACCAATATCAACCTCTTACTGTGACAACTTAGGACAATGCAATGTACATGCCCACATCCAGAGGTACAGTCACAACTGTCAGGTGTGTGAACCATTGATGCCTGTAGAAACATAACATACAATGTGTGGCTCTTCCAAATACAGGTGATGATGATGGGGACACAGCAGCAGGCGAGGAGGAATCCCTGTCCCAGGCTCCGGGGGACACTGAGCTCACTGGTGTGGAACAGCCCCTGCCCTCCTCGGATGGCGAAGACCTACCTGGCACCTCCGGTGTGAGTCATCATGCAGCACCAGCAGGACCAACATATGCACACCCTGCACCCACCCCTCCAACAACTGCCAACACACAGACCACCCCCGCCGACACGGACAGACCAAGGACCACCGATGACAACAGCACAGGGCCCAGGCCCACCGTGGAGCAACGGACAACAACACCACTAACAAACCCCAAGGGGGCCTCGGGTCACCTGTGCGTGCCACTGCAGGTCCTGCATGTGTCGCCAGGGGTGGTGGGAGGGGTGGTAGACATAGGTCGCTGCTTGCAGATGGGTCTGGACTGCATGATGACCCACAACTGGCACGCATCGCTGATGTGTACCAGAATAGCACCGGAGAGGTCAGACAGGTAGTGGGGATCCTCAAGGACATACAACAGCAGCAGGCTGCCCATCATGCCCGCTTGGACTCCCACATGTCCCGTGTTGAGACACACATGTCTCGCATGGAGTCCAAGTGGGACACATTGCAAGAACTCACAGCGGTGCATAGGGACATATTGACATGCCTCCGCCAGATTAGCACCAACATGGCCACACCTCCCTGTGTGCCCACAACATCTGGTGCTGCAACAACTGACACTGCCACAGGGAGGGAGGACGACTCTGGCGGAGAGTCCCCTGCACCGCATTAGCCTGCACGTGAGGGTCCCCCCCAAAGAAGAGGGGTCATCCGAGGAAGGAAAACTGAGAGGTTGATGGCCACGTACATCCCCCAGGAAGCCAACACCTGTTCCGGAAATTCTCCTTTGTGTGCAAACTTTTCACCCTGTCGAATGCAACACAACTCTCCCACATGACATGGGGAGTCCAAGTTGGACTAATGTATCATATGACTGTGGACTTCACTCAGGACATTTCTGCCACCAAGACTTGCAACTCATCTGGGAACTTTGGATCACAATCCCAATGTACAGCACCCACCATCCTGTGCACTATACACACACACATTTCTGTAAATAAAATCACTAGTACACCATGCTTGCCTCTGTTGTTATTCAAATGTGGATACTGTTATGGTGATGATGATCTGCTAAATTACACTGTGTATGCTAACTGCTACAGCAAGTACAACACCGGCATGTGAGTCATGGTGACGTGACACATATGAGGGAGACACACCACTAGGGCTACACAACACAGAGACACCAGGGCCATTGGACTCATCGCCTACAGTGATGTTGCCAGGAAATACTGTGGAATGCACAGACACAACACCTATTCAGAGTCTGTGTCAACTAGCCCACAGGTGCAGTAAGCAAATGTCAGTCAGATGTGTGACCACAGACAACGCACATCCCAAAGTGAAGCGCAGGTTTATTACACATTTGCAACATGTTGTTTCCACTACAAATGCAAGGTAATCCCACGTGGCAGTGGCCACACAGTCAACAAGTGCAGTAGATATGAAGTCCAGGGGTGTGTGGCACATCACCTGTAGGGAAACTACTGCTGCCACCCTGAAAGCTGAGCGATACAAAAGGGGATGATGGACGGAACGTTTGAGCCAATCAAACACTCACCCCCAGTCAACTGATCTGGGTTTAATCCATCATCATTCTTTAGCTCACTCCACCACCCCAGTTCAGACATGGTCATATGCAAATCAGTCTGACCCTGTGCCTCATGGGAACAGTCCAGCCCGAACTGTCAAGCCATGTCTTCCCTGGACCGGAAACAAGCATCCTAGGACCGGTTTCTGGCATTCCAGCCGTCATCAGCCAGGCTTGCTTGAATCCAGTGGCAAAGTGAGCAAGGGACCCACGTCTGGGCATACCCCCGCCAACTTAGGGCGAACAAAGCGATACAAAAGGGGATGATGGACGGAACGTTTGAGCCAATCAAACACTCACCCCCAGTCAACTGATCTGGGTTTAATCCATCATCATTCTTTAGCTCACGCCACCACCCCAGTTCAGACATGGCCATATGCAAATCAGTCTGACCCTGTGCCTCATGGGAACAGTCCAGCCCGAACTGCCAAGCCATGTCTTCCCTGGACCGGAAACAAGCATCCTAGGACCGGTTTCTGGCATTCCAGCCGTCATCAGCCAGGCTTGCTTGAATCCAGTGGCAAAGTGAGCAAGGGACCCACGTCTGGGCATACCCCCGCCAACTTAGGGCGAACAAAGCGATACAAAAGGGGATGATGGACGGAACGTTTGAGCCAATCAAACACTCACCCCCAGTCAACTGATCTGGGTTTAATCCATCATCATTCTTTAGCTCACTCCACCACCCCAGTTCAGACATGGCCATATGCAAATCAGTCTGACCCTGTGCCTCATGGGAACAGTCCAGCCCGAACTGCCAAGCCATGTCTTCCCTGGACCGGAAACAAGCATCCTAGGACCGGTTTCTGGCATTCCAGCTGTCATCAGCCAGGCTTGCTTGAATCCAGTGGCAAAGTGAGCAAGGGACCCACGTCTGGGCATACCCCTGCCAACTTAGGGGCGAACAAAGCGATACAAAGGGGATGATGGACGGAACGTTTGAGCCAATCAAACACTCACCCCCAGTCAACTGATCTGGGTTTAATCCATCATCATTCTTTAGCTCACTCCACCACCCCAGTTCAGACATGGCCATATGCAAATCAGTCTGACCCTGTGCCTCATGGGAACAGTCCAGCCCGAACTGCCAAGCCATGTCTTCCCTGGACCGGAAACAAGCATCCTAGGACCGGTTTCTGGCATTCCAGCCGTCATCAGCCAGGCTTGCTTGAATCCAGTGGCAAAGTGAGCAAGGGACCCACGTCTGGGCATACCCCCGCCAACTTAGGGCGAACAAAGCGATACAAAAGGGGATGATGGACGGAACGTTTGAGCCAATCAAACACTCACCCCCAGTCAACTGATCTGGGTTTAATCCATCATCATTCTTTAGCTCACTCCACCACCCCAGTTCAGACATGGCCATATGCAAATCCGTCTGACCCTGTGCCTCATGGGAACAGTCCAGCCCGAACTGCCAAGCCATGTCTTCCCTGGACCGGAAACAAGCATCCTAGGACCGGTTTCTGGCATTCCAGCCGTCATCAGCCAGGCTTGCTTGAATCCAGTGGCAAAGTGAGCAAGGGACCCACGTCTGGGCATACCCCCGCCAACTTAGGGCGAACAAAGCGATACAAAAGGGGATGATGGACGGAACGTTTGAGCCAATCAAACACTCACCCCCAGTCAACTGATCTGGGTTTAATCCATCATCATTCTTTAGCTCACTCCACCACCCCAGTTCAGACATGGCCATATGCAAATCAGTCTGACCCTGTGCCTCATGGGAACAGTCCAGCCCGAACTGCCAAGCCATGTCTTCCCTGGACCGGAAACAAGCATCCTAGGACCGGTTTCTGGCATTCCAGCCGTCATCAGCCAGGCTTGCTTGAATCCAGTGGCAAAGTGAGCAGGGACCCACGTCTGGGCATACCCGCCAACTTAGGGCGAACAAAGCGATACAAAGGGGATGATGGACGGAACGTTTGAGCCAATCAAACACTCACCCCCAGTCAACTGATCTGGGTTTAATCCATCATCATTCTTTAGCTCACTCCACCACCCCAGTTCAGACATGGCCATATGCAAATCAGTCTGACCCTGTGCCTCATGGGAACAGTCCAGCCCGAACTGCCAAGCCATGTCTTCCCTGGACCGGAAACAAGCATCCTAGGACCGGTTTCTGGCATTCCAGCCGTCATCAGCCAGGCTTGCTTGAATCCAGTGGCAAAGTGAGCAAGGGACCCACGTCTGGGCATACCCCGCAAACTTAGGGCGAACAGAGCGATACAAAGGGGATGATGGACGGAACTTTTGAGCCAATCAAACACTCACCCCAGTCAACTGATCTGGGTTTAATCCATCATCATTCTTTAGCTCACTCCACCACCCCAGTTCAGACATGGCCATACGCAAATCAGTCTGACCCTGTGCCTCATGGGAACAGTCCAGCCTGAACTGCCAAGCCATGTCTTCCTGGACCGGAATCAAGCATCCTAGGACCGGTTTCTGGCATTCCAGCCGTCATCAGCCAGGCTTGCTTGAATCCAGTGGCAAAGTGAGCAAGGGACCCACGTCTGGGCATACCCCGCCAACTTAGGGCGAACAAAGCGATACAAAGGGGATGATGGACGGAACGTTTGAGCCAATCAAACACTCACCCCAGTCAACTGATCTGGGTTTAATCCATCATCATTCTTTAGCTCACTCCACCACCCCAGTTCAGACATGGCCATATGCAAATCAGTCTGACCCTGTGCCTCATGGGAACAGTCCAGCCCGAACTGCCAAGCCATGTCTTCCTGGACCGGAAACAAGCATCCTAGGACCGGTTTCTGGCATTCCAGCCGTCATCAGCCAGACTTGCTTGAATCCAGTGGCAAAGTGAGCAAGGGACCCACGTCTGGGCATACCCCGCCATCATCCCCTTTTGTATCGCTTTGTTCGCCCTAAGTTGGCGGGGGTATGCCCAGACGTGGGTCCCTTGCTCACTTTGCCACTGGATTCAAGCAAGCCTGGCTGATGACGGCTGGAATGCCAGAAACCGGTCCTAGGATGCTTGTTTCCGGTCCAGGGAAGACATGGCTTGGCAGTTCGGGCTGGACTGTTCCCATGAGGCACAGGGTCAGACTGATTTGCATATGGCCATGTCTGAACTGGGGTAGTGGAGTGAGCTAAAGAATGATGATGGATTAAACCCAGATCAGTTGACTGGGGTGAGTGTTTGATTGGCTCAAACGTTCCGTCCATCATCCCCTTTTGTATCGCTTTGTTCGCCCTAAGTTGGCGGGGGTATTCCCAGACGTGGGTCCCTTGCTCACTTTGCCACTGGATTCAAGCAAGCCTGGCTGATGACGGCTGGAATGCCAGAAACCGGTCCTAGGATGCTTGTTTCCGGTCCAGGGAAGACATGGCTTGGCAGTTCGGGCTGGACTGTTCCCATGAGGCACAGGGTCAGACTGATTTGCATATGGCCATGTCTGAACTGGGGTGGTGGAGTGAGCTAAAGAATGATGATGGATTAAACCCAGATCAGTTGACTGGGGGTGAGTGTTTGATTGGCTCAAACGTTCCGTCCATCATCCCCTTTTGTATCGCTTTGTTCGCCCTAAGTTGGCGGGGGTATGCCCAGACGTGGGTCCCTTGCTCACTTGGCCACTGGATTCAAGCAAGCCTGGCTGATGACGGCTGGAATGCCAGAAACCGGTCCTAGGATGCTTGTTTCCGGTCCAGGGAAGACATGGCTTGGCAGTTTGGGCTGGACTGTTCCCATGAGGCACAGGGTCAGACTGATTTGCATATGGCCATGTCTGAACTGGGGTGGTGGAGTGAGCTAAAGAATGATGATGGATTAAACCCAGATCAGTTGACTGGGGGTGAGTGTTTGATTGGCTCAAACGTTCCGTCCATCATCCCCTTTGTATCGCTTGTTCGCCCTAAGTTGGCGGGGTATGCCCAGACGTGGGTCCCTTGCTCACTTTGCCACTGGATTCAAGCAAGCCTGGCTGATGACGGCTGGAATGCCAGAAACCGGTCCTAGGATGCTTGTTTCCGGTCCAGGGAAGACATGGCTTGGCAGTTCGGGCTGGACTGTTCCCATGAGGCACAGGGTCAGACTGATTTGCATATGGCCATGTCTGAACTGGGGTGGTGGAGTGAGCTAAAGAATGATGATGGATTAAACCCAGATCAGTTGACTGGGGGTGAGTGTTTGATTGGCTCAAACGTTCCGTCCATCATCCCCTTTTGTATCACCCTGAAAGCTGAATCATGGTGTCGGGGGATCCAAGTTGACCAAAGTACTCAGTAAGCACCCTGTGAAGGACAGACATGACACACAGTTAAAACCACTGAAGAACAGGACAGAACTGCAATACTCATGCCCAATACATGTCACAAGACAACTACACAAAACCAAGTTAGCATGTCAAAACTGTTGGGGAGTACAGACTACCTGTAAGGACACATTGCTGCACGCATCCAGTCAAGTAGCACATGGCCACACTCAAACAGCACCAGAGCACCACCCACACATATCATGCAAACTCACATCATTCACATTACATCTCCCTGGATACTCACATTCAGCTGTAGAAGTTGGTGATGAGCTGTGTGCGGACATCACCATCATCATCATCATCATCACTGGCATCGTGGTCCAGGCCAGGATCCTCCACAGGTGGCGGACGTTGGTCATCATCATCCAGGATGAGAGGCAACTCCTTCCGCACTGCCAGTTTGTGTAGCATGCAGCAGACGATGACAATCTTGCACACCTTTGCTGGGGCATATGGGAGGGCCCCTCCTGTCTTGTCCAGGCAGCGGAAGCGGCTCTTCAGGAGACCAAATTTCTGCTCGATCACTCTCCTGGTCCGACCAAGTGCCTCATTGTAGCGCATCTGGGCTGGTGTCACAGGGTTCCTGAGGGGTGTCAGCAACCACGGCATGTTGGGGTATCCGGAGTCACCTACGGACAGACAAGTGCACATTAGCTGAGTTGGAAAAGTGGGCGGAATACTACAGAGCAGAACACACACAATGGTACAAAGTCAGTACACACCGACAAGCCAGGCACGCTGGTTCTGCATCTGTGCCATCATCCTCGGGATGCGACTACTCCTCATCACGTAGGCATCGTGTGCTGAACCAGGGAAATGGGCACACACATGTGTGATGCTCATATCTGCATGACACACCACCAGAGCATTGATCGAATGGTAATGTTTACGGTTCCGGTATGCCTGCTCATGTGCCTGTGGTGGTACCAAAGCCACATGTGTCCCATCAATGGAGCCAATGACATGTGGCATCCTCCCCAGGGCATAGAAGTCACTCTTGACGTCAGTGAGTTGTTGACGTGTAGAGAAATAGATGTACTGGTTCAGGCATCTCAACATTGCCTCCAAAACATCGTGTAGCACACGGCTGAACATAGTCTGTGACATCCCACCGGCAGTCGCCACAGTGTGTTGAAAGGTACCAGTGGCAAAGAAGTGTAGGGCTGCCATTACCTTCACCTTGGGGGTCAGCGCCGTAGGGTACGGCCGGCCAGGTTGCAAATGTGGTGCCAAGCGCACTACCAAATCCTCAATCAGCTGCCTGGTGAAGCGGTACCGTCGGATGCTGTCACGTTCCACCATCGTTGCCAGGTCAGGGAATGGTCTATGGACAGCTGGAGCCCTGCAGTGCATAGGTTGGAGAAAGAAAGATTGTCAGTCACCCCACATATGTGCCATTCACCATACTCAATTTCACATGATACATCATTACGAGACACAAGTACTTGATGTGTGTGCCGTTCTGTTCGGACATAACTCGCACCTACATGGCCATCATCTAACTTCTCAGTACAACATGTGTGGACAACAGGTTCCAGGTTGTGCTATGGGAAACCATTAGGCTGTGTCACAGTACCCATTTACTGCTGTCACGTTCCACACACACACCACAGTGACATGTCTGGACAGATGCGCCACAGGCATCACAGCTCATTGACAGGTAGATTCCCAGTGACCCTGTCTTGCCACATGTACACTGGCATGACATGGCGTATCATGTACACGTCAGAAAAACAAACATGACTCCCACAGGTAGTGGCCCCTGTCGCCTCCGCAGGACACACATGGACGGCAGTGACGCACAACATCAAAGTCCATGCACAAACAACGTTGATGTGGAGACTGTCTCCCATCGTGCACATGGAATCAGAGACATCGGAAACACAACATGCACACAGACTGTGGAGGGACATCACTACTGTGGCAATGGGTCACCCTGTGACGTACATGCCTTCCCCCATGGGACCCTGGGGGTATGTGACATGTCATACACATACACAACCTGGAAATGTGACCATGCCACATGCTCCGAAATTAACTGTTGCACATCACAGTGGTCATGTGCACAACACACAAAGGACCCTGTCCCCATGAACACATGCACAGCCTGGGTGTGGCTCCCCACAAGTGCCACCACAGAAACCACATGTTAACCCCCATACACAGAAAAGGTAATGCAGCCTTACATGCCTTAGGAAACAGTGTGGACTGGGTGTGGTGTTGTAGGTGTGCCCCTTAGTCTCTGGCAGGTATATGTGGCTGGCATACGTTCACCAGTGACAAGCATGGTGACATATGCGACTGACCTGTACAGGTACGCGTTGTACAGCAATGGACCGATCGGTGTGCCCGGCCAGCCCATTGCATCTGTTGTGAGCGGGTACGCGTTGTACAGCAATGGACCGATCGGTGTGCCCGGCCGGCCCATTGCATCTGTTGTGAGCGGGTACGCGTTGTACAGCAATGGACCGATTGGTGTGCCCGGCCGGCCCAATGCATCTGTTGTGAGCGGGTACGCGTTGTACAGCAATGGACCGATCGGTGTGCCCGGCCGGCCCATTGCATCTGTTGGGAGCGGGTACGCGTTGTATCCCGACATACGCGTTGTACAGCAATGGACCGAACGGTGCGCACGCGTTGGCTGGGGCCTGGCATGGCAACGGACGCGTATTCGAAGCTTCAACGAGTCTGATGCAGTGAATTCAGTTGGCCAGCCACAACAATGTTGCAAAATCATGGGTGTCATGAACTTGGATTTTTGAAGGATGCTGTGGGCGTGTATTAGTGCTGCTATTCCATGGATTGGTCAGATTCAGAAGATGCAAATGACTTGGACCTATCACTTTGGACACATGGGACAGTATCTGCCTCTGCAGCACACATATAATGCTGGCTGTTCCCCTGAGAGCTCACTTGCCTGCACTACATGCTCTAGGACGACATCTGCCACCAACACTGCTGCTGTCTCTGCATCCTCTGGCTTCTGCAATGGCACGTACTGTGGAGAGAGCCCCAGCCTTCAGCCTTGAGGAGAACCAGGCCCTGCCGGACAGCCTCCTTCCACAGTACAGCAAGCTGTATGGGAAACCAGGGGAGCAGGTGAGTGTGCTGTCCACTACCTTACTAATTTTGCATGTTGTCTGACTAGCAGGACTTACAGTGTGCACACCACTGGCTAGCATGCTCACTGAGTAGTTCTGACCCCCAAAGTGTGTAGTTACATGCACTGAACAGGTACAGTGCAGTAACAGTGCATTCCAACAAGGTTTACTTCCCATGCAATGATACCATGTAGTAACTGCTGGCAAACTGTTCATAGCCATCGTTGCACTGCCTGTGTACATCATGTGCCCCAGTGATTGAGACATGTATATCCAACTGTGTGATGCACGTATATGTTGCATGTGTAGTAATGGCATTTTCAATTTGTCATCCTCACAGGTTGATGCCCACCAGAAGCAGGAAATCTGGCTGACCATCGCCCGGGCAGTAAGATCCGTGGGGGACTACAAGCGCCGGATCCGCAACTGCCAGAAGAGGTGGCAGGACCTTCGAGGCTGGACCCGGAGGATCGCAAGGGTCCAGCTGAAGCTGTCGCCTCCTCGCAGGAGGGGCGGACACCGGACCCTGACCCCCCACATGCTCAGGATCCTGGCAGTGGTCTTCCCTGACCTGGATGGGCAGCTGAAGGCCAGACAGCAGCAAGGAGGGGGTGAGTCCATGACAGCACTGTGCACTTTGTCTGACATGCTATGTGCCCTCCTCTGGCCTGGTTAAACTTCCACAGTTCATCAGTCTTGTGGTCCAGGACCCATGTCCCTCTATTGTGACATGCCCACTCCTCATCTGATACGCATATGTGTGGCCCTTACAGTCAGGAAATTGTGTCACTTGGGGACTGTGTCATTGCATTTTGCTTTGCTCAAGGTGGGTGACAGCATTTGTTCCTGTGACTATGTTGTGGGATTCATGGGTGGGTCAATTGCTTTACACAATGCCCAAGTTCTGACATGTAATCTGGGTGTAACTTTGATATGTGGTCCACTTGCTGATCTGATTCACCACATGTCCCTGGGGTATTTGGCACACCCCCATGCTGCGGGTGGGAAGAATGTTTGGGCCTCAGGAGTATGTATATCAAGTGTGTCACACATGCTTAGACACCTGCCTACTGTCCAGGACTCATCCCTCTTACAGGTGGAGCTGGACAGTCATGCCTACTCCAGGGCATACAATAGACTCTGTACTCCCACTCCCGTGGATCATCTGACATGTTGTGATCAGTGACATGTTCCCTCAGGTGTTTGCCTCTGTGTCATTGTGCTGTGGCTTCGTTGTCAGGACTACTGGTATGTTTGTCGGTTAGGGTTCAGCATGCCATCTGAGATGTGACCATGAGATACGATACTTCTGTGACTTATAGATGTTTGATCACTTGACTGTGCACACAGGTGTATGCGACTGTGACTTTCAGGCAGCTGTTATTCATTCACAGCACACTGTGAGGTGCTCAGGTTCTGAGAGTTGTGTTTCATGTCCCCCATATGTCCAATTGGCATGACGTGGACAAATACTAGTTCAGATGATGTGGTGTGTGGGGGATGGACATGTGCACTTGTCAGTTACATAACTTGCATTCCCCATGTCCAAGGATTGTGACACAGTGCAGACTGTTGTTGGCTGGCTGCCATGGCCATGTGACTGGAGACAGTGATGTATGACTTTGCACGCATGCCTGTGTCATGGCATTAAACTTCCTAAGAGTGATCCTGCAGGGGAGTGACATGTGCAACATGCACCCCATTGTGGCATGGACTATCCGGACATGGGTGCATCATGGTGTCTGGTGCTGGTATGCATCACATGCATTTCTATTTAGACTCTTTCCATCCCTTTCTCCGGACACCTGCACTGACTCAGTGGCAAGAGATGTGATGTGTGCATGTTCACATACTTCACCGTGTTCCCTGCAATGTCCAACAACTGTGTAGGTGGTGCATGTGTCCACACTGGGGTCTTACCATCAGACAGGCACCAGACAGATGGGTGCAAGGGCAGGAGGGGTGTGAGTCCCATGGTTGACCATCAGACTGACAATTGGCTTCTCCAAATCTGTGTGAGGAGTTTTGGCAATGTTCAACTAAGGATGCCAGGGCTGGCTCTGTAAGTGCTGTACTTACTGTGGTGTGTGCGGTCAGTGCAGGTGACTGATGTTTGTCTGTTTCCCTAATTGTTTGCAGATACATCCACGGCCACAGGAGGGGACAGCTCCACGGACCAGGAGGAGCAGCGGAGCCAGACTGGGTCAGCATCCGACGAGTGGTCAGAGGGACCCAGTGGCACGGAGGGCGAGGGGAGCCACACCGAGGAGTCCTCAGCACCATCTACCTCAGCTGAGGACCACAGCAGCTCGGAGGATGACTCCCTTGTGGAGGCGGGTGTCAGCAGCCACCACACCCCCGCTAGTCTGTCTGGCCCGCCACCACCACCCCCAGCACCGCCCTCCCATTGGCTCCAATTCCAGAGGTCCGTGGAGGCTCCCGTGTTCGGGAGCGTGTCTCCTTCGTGCCAGGCACCGCACCCCCTGCCCCTGTGTCCCCTGCTGCCCTGAGTGAGGAGTCTGTGTATCTACTTCGGCAGCTCCATGTAGGGCAGACAGCAATGCTGAGTGTCCTCCATGCACACACCACTCTGTTGACACAGCTGGTGTCGTTCATGGAGGGCATCTCGACGGGTATGTCTGCCCTACAGAGGAGCAATAAGTCCATGGACTCCTCCCTGATGGCAGCAGTGTCCCTCCTCCAAAAGTCCCTCCCACCTCCTACCTCTGCCCCATCCACACTTCCTGGCACCCTACCTGTCCAAAGCACATGCACACCTGCACAATAATCCAAACACACAGACACGAGCAGCACAGACACACCCAAAAGAAAGGCAAGACATGCACACAAGCATCCTCAGGGGACAGATACCACACACACAGGGGATGGGGAACAGACACATACACAGGCATCCACAGTCACTCCGCAGTCCTCCAAATCCTCTCCCTCCAAGACCCCTTCCCTTGCCTCACCTGCAACCCCACCTACACAGCAGGTCTTCCGCTGTGACCTCGGCCTCTTCCCCTCCGATCTGGCATACCGGGGAAGAGGAAGTCCACCCACACAGAGGGGAGTGCCCCTCGCCCCCGGACACACTCCCCCAGGCGCAGGCAGACTGAGGACCCCATTCGGAAGTCCCCCCGGACCAGGAAGGGCAAGACCCCACCACCACCACCACGCAGCTCCACCACCCAGTCTCTCTCCTCCATCCCCAGGCCACCACTCCACAGGTTCCACCGCCACACCCTGCCCCAGGTTCCCCCACACACCGATACCGCATCCCCAAACTGCTTAGGCCCTCCCCCTGCCACTTGCTCTTCCACCCCCAACCCAGACGCTCAGCCTGTTTGTGCCACTGGTGTGGAGACCGGGTCCCCCCTCTGTCCTGCCCACCTCATCTGCCCCCCCTTCCACTCCCTTGGAGGCATGCACTACAGTGGAGTCCACAACCACCCTGTCTGACTCGGGCACTGCAGTGGGGACCCAGTCCACTCCATCAGACCAGCCCACTGCAGTGGTTGCAGCACCAACACCATCTGACTTGTGCCCTACAGTGGTGCCGGACCCCTGAGTCAGACACCTCCACTGCAGTTGCCGGTGACACTCCTGCACCCACCACCCCTTCACTGCCTCACTCTGGCATCCCCTGATCCTGTCCCTGCGGTGCCTGGCCTGCCCCTTGTATGCCCCTCCAAGGGGGATGTCCCCTGTCCCTACCAGTGCAGGCAAGCAATGGGTGACAAGTTGTCACATATCAACCTGTTGGGACTGTGTATTTGGACTGGCCATTGGCCTTAGTTTAATTTGGACTTCTGATTTTTTATTGACATTTGCTGAATAAAGCCTATTTTTGTTTACTTGTGGTTTTTCTTTTGATGTACATGATGTAGATGAGTATCATCATGCATTTGCAGTTGTAATAGTGTTCAGATCAGGAAAATGAAGTGTTGCAGTGATGGACTCCATATGGTCCATGGGATATGTGTCCTGTTGTAGTCTGGATCTATGGCATCCTCTGCTGCAGTCTGAGGGTGTGATGTTCACCATATGACACAGGGATGTACGTTTTGCATTTGTAAATTAACATCTTTGTCTTATAGTGATGCACATCTGGTGGGCTTACCACTGTTCAATGTTCCTATTTCCCCGACTGTGTGCCCATCTCCACTGGACATGCAGTTAAGCACACCAATGTTGAAGGACTCATCAGTGTATACAGTGCACCTTGCTTGACACGTGTTTTGGGTGTATGCAGATGACTGACGTGACACTCCCATACCCAGGCTGATGTGAGCAGAGCCTTCAGTGTGTTGTAGTTGTTGACTCACTGACCGAGTGTTCTGCCGACATGTTTGAGTCGCGCACAGACAAGGTTTGGCACAGCGGACCTTCCACAGCAGTGGAGTGCCCTCATGGCAGTGTGTAATCCCGTGACATTGCCTGGGCCCGTGTTTTGTGTTGTGTAAGCATGTCTGTGCGTGTACCCTTCCCTTTTCCTACACAGGCTGTGTCCCTACGGATGTTCCTGTTTCTGATGCTTGCTGAGTTGTTCTGTGTTCATCCAGCATCTTGGACCTGGTTACTCCGGGATGTGGGTGCATGGCAAACTAAGGTTCATCAGGTTGTCATCCCAGGTTGTCTTTGTTGTCAGGGCTGGGGATGTGGGCAAACGCAGATGGGACACATTCAGTATTCCCCTTGGCACTTGTTGGTTACACATGTCATGTAATTTACAGTCTGTGGTAGCTTTCAGTGATTGTGACACGTTGTGTGTGTGACTGCTGCCACTCCTCAGGGTCAGAGCTGCAATGTTGGAAGTTGTGTACGTGTGTTCTTTGTGTGTCACCTTGTCTTCTTCATTGGTGTGTGACTATGGCCGGGATCCCATTGATTGTGGTGGATTTCACGTCATGCCCATGTACCGCGTAGTGTGCAGTGTGTCAGACATTCACGAGTCTTGTTGACTGGCCATGTGTGATGGGTTTCTGCACCTTAGTTCCCACCACCACCCCTGGGATTGTCATGGGTGCATGTGCAATGTCACCAGTCCATGTGAGCTTCACTGCTGCACATTGGTGGAGATCAAGGTGTGTGGTGTTGAGTGTGTGCAAATGTGAGTTGTTGCACGGCTAGACCCCTACCTCCATATTGGCCATGGCTGGCAGGCCGTGCTGATTGATTTTTGCTTGTGTAGGTGTGATGGTAGTTTGTTGCTCAGGACACATGGCTGTGGTTCACAGTGTGAATGACATCTACCTTTGTCATCACAGTGGGATTATCATGCAGGCTAGTGTCACCACAATGTGGGGTCCCTGGGGGTAGTGCTGTGGTGGGTCTGTCTCTTGCTGTGTTAGTTGCTGTTCCTACAAGCTTGTGAGACATGTGTAATTTGGGCTCCCTCTCATTTAACAATGCCTCTTTGCCCACATAGGGGAATCCGAAACATGAGTAACTTTTGTATAGCACTGTATACACATGTGTGTAATTGGCATTCAGGCCTCCTCATGTGTTGTGTGGTTGCCTGGGGACACTGGCACACACCCCCATCACCTGTTGTGTTTGATATGCAGTGTGAGTCTGCCTGTTTGTGTTTGTGCATTTGCACCACTGCATTGGCATATCTTGAGTGTGCCATTGGCTGTATGTTGTTTGGTGGCTTTCCCCTGCTGTCCCTGGGACTCCTAGGTCATCAGTCAGCACAATAATCATGGTTTGTATGTCCCATTGCTGCCATGGTATGGTATTTGTTCACCTGACATCTACAGTCTCCACAGGATATCTACATTTGTGTGTCCATTGGTGCAGATATGTGGATCTGCATTATGATGGTCACTTCTGTCATTGTGTTATTTGTGACTGTTGACAATGTGAGCCCCCATGGGTGATGTTTGTATGCACATGGCCAAAACGATGTTTTATTGCCACTGCACTGTTTGCCTCACCCAATCTATGTTGCTATGGGACACAAGCACTACTATGCCACTGATGTGTTTGTTGTTGTGTGACCAGGAATCATCCATGCAGTTTGGCTTTGGCAGCTTTTACCCTGACTACACTTCCCTTTTGGTCACTGTGGTGATGGGGCTTTGGGCCCCATTACCACACTGTTCAAAATGTGCATCAGCTATGGACCCCACACCTACCTTTTGGTCACTGTGGTGATGGGGCTTTGGGCCCCATTGCCACACTGTTCAAAAGGTGCATCAGCTATGGACCCCACACCTACCTTTTGGTCACTGTGGTGATGGGGCTTTGGGCCCCATTGCCACACTGTTCAAAAGGTGCATCAGCTATGGATCCCACACCTACCTTGTGGTCACTGTGGTGATGGGGCTTTGGGCCCCATTGCCACACTGTTCAAAAGGTGCATCAGCTATGGACCCCACACCTACCTTGTGGTCACTGTGGTGATGGGGCTTTGGGCCCCATTGCCACACTGTTCAAAATGTGTATCAGCTATGGACCCCACACTTACCTTTTGGTCACTGTGGTGATGGGGTGTTCAACCCCATTGCCACAGTGGCCATGGTCGGCTTGCATTGTGGAGGCCACACACATTTAGGTGTGACACATGTGCTAGGGGGTCACATTGAATGTTCAGTGTTGTAGGCATTTGACACAGACTACACACGCTTGTCATGGTGTTGGGGGGGATGTAATTTTCAGACATTCCTTATGTTGGAGTATGCTGGTTGTGTCATGCATTACCCGTCCTATGAGTAGGGGTGGAGGTAGTGACAGGCATCCAGGCCCCCTGAGTAGGGGAGGTGGTAGTGGTAGGCATCCAAGCCCCCCTGAGTAGGGGTGGTGGTAGTGGTAGGCATCCATCCCCCTAAGGGTGGGGATGGTAGTAGTGACAGGCATCCAGGCCCCCATGAGTAGGGGTGGTGGTAGTGGCAGGCATCCAGCCCCCCTGAGTAGGGGTGGTGGTAGTGACAGGCATCCAGGCCCCCTGAGTAGGGGTGGTGGTAGTGGTAGGCATCCAGGCCCCCTGAGTAGGGGTGGTGGTAGTGGTAGGCATCCATCCCCTAAGGGTGGGGATGGTAGTAGTGACAGGCATCCAGGCCCCCATGAGTAGGGGTGGTGGTAGTGGTAGGCATCCAGCCCCCCCTGAGTAGGGGTGGTGGTAGTGGTAGGCATCCATCCCCCTAAGGGTGGGGATGGTAGTAGTGACAGGCATCCAGGCCCCCATGAGTAGGGGTGGTGGTAGTGACAGGCATCCAGCCCCCCCTGAGTAGGGGTGGTGGTAGTGGTAGGCATCCATCCCCCTAAGGGTGGGGATGGTAGTAGTGACAGGCATCCAGCCCCCTATGAGTGGGGATGGTAGTAGTGACGGGCATCCAGCCCCCTATGAGTGGGGATGGTAGTAGTGATGGGCATCCAGCCTCCTATGAGTAGGGGTACTGGTAGTGATGGGCATCCAGCCCCCTATGAGTAGGCGGTACTGTTAGTGATGGGCATCCAGCCCCCTATGAGTAGGGGGTACTGGTAGTGGTAGGCATCCATCCCCCTAAGGGTGGGGATGGTAGTAGTGACAGGCATCCAGACCCCCTGAGTAGGGGTGGTGGTAGTGCAGGCATCTAGCCCCCCCTGAGTAGGGGTGGTGGTAGTGGCAGGCATCCAGCCCCCTAAGGGTGGGGATGGTAGTAGTGACAGGCATCCAGTCCCCCCTGAGTAGGGGTGGTGGTAGTGGCAGGCATCCAGCCCCCCCTGAGTGGGGTGGTGGTAGTGGCAGGCATCCAGCCCCCCCTGAGTAGGGGTGGTGGTAGTGGCAGGCATCCAGCTCCCCCTGAGTAGGGGTGGTGGTAGTGGTAGGCATCCATCCCCCTAAGGGTGGGGATGTTAGTAGTGGCAGGCCTCCAGCCCCCTGAGTAGGGGTGGTGGTAGTGACAGGCATCCAGGCCCCCCTGAGTAGGGGTGGTGGTAGTGGTAGGCATCCAGCCCCCCCTGAGTAGGGGTGGTGGTAGGGTGGTGTTGGTGGTAGGCATCCATCCCCCTATGGGTGTGTATGGCATTGGTGATGGCCATCCCACCCCTATGGTTCTGCTGTTGGTAGTGTACGTCATTTGTGCATCCCTATGTGTGTGTGACATATTTTGGGTACGTGTTGTTTGTTTGTGTTGTTGGTGTTTGACTTACCGTCTGCGCCGTACGCGTCCGTGCCGGTCCCGGTAATAGATGTAGAGTATAGGTAGGACCTGCGCAATGGGATTCATGCTTGGATCGTCTCATTTGGGTTTCTCGTGTCTTCGACTCGTACTCGTAGCAGGCTTGTTCGTCTCGTAGCCGTGGATCGTCTTGTGGCGCGAAACGGAGCTTATGTACGGCTCGCCCGGATGCTCAAATGTCCCGGACGTAGCGACGGGTTCAGCGCGTACGGAGTGCGCATCGTACTCGTCCGGCCGGAAGGTGCTGTGTATTTGCTTCCGTACGACTTGATTCGGCGTTTACGGATCCGGCTCGGGCAGGGAACAGGAGCTGGATTGTGTAAGTACGGCTCGCTCGGAATCTGGGTTGTTATACGCATCGTACTTGTTCATCCGGACGAGTGTTCGAATCGGTCGGGAAACACGCACTCGGCTGGTTTTTTTTCCGGACGAATACTGTTAGGTGTGCTTCCGGCCGAGATCGGAATCGACCCCTAAGTCTTCATGTTTTGTCTTCAAAGCTCTACATGGCCAAGGTCCTGATTTCTTGACTCGTCAGTTTCAATGGTACACTCCCAAAAGAACTTTGCGCTCACTAGGAGTCAAACTTGTGAGCATACCGCCCACGAGGAAAGCTACGTGGGGGGGAGAAGCTTCATTTTAGGTGTGGCCAAAGCTTGGAATGCTCTCCCTTGAAATCTGAGGAACTCCACTGACCTCCTCGCATTCAGGAGGGAACTTAAAACATGGCTATTAACCTATAGAATCCCTCAGCTAAATCCTCCTTGCAACCTTGATCTCAGTAGAGTTGAGCTTTTAGCGCCAGGACACCTGCGGGTAATCGTGCGCTCTATAAATATAATTAACATTTATTTATTTTTTATTATTAATTTTTTGTTAATTGATATTGATTAAATTAATTAAAATATATTATGGTAATTGTGTAATTATTTTTAGGTGTATGTTGTGGTGTTTGTGTTTAATTAATTAATATATAGTTGTTAATTAATGTTAATTATTTGATATTTATTTTGGGTAATTGTTCATTTTTTGGTGTTGTTTTTACTTTTAAGGGGTAAAGGGTGGGTATTAAATACATTTTAATTACTTTATAATTAGTTGTTAATAGTAATAGTTTTTAATTTAAAGATAAGTTTTAATTGTCTTGTATTATTTTATAGTTTAATTTAGGTGTGTGTTGTGGATATTATAATGTTAAAGTGTGTGTAGTCAATTAATGTTTATTAGTTTTTTTATTAATGATATTTTTTAATTGATTATTAATTATGTTATTTATGGAAGTACATTTAATTTAACTTGTAGAAGTGTTTTGTTTTTGGTGTGGTGTTATAGGGTAGGAAATAAAATAAATACATTTATGTATTAATTAATTTTCTTGTTTGTCAATATTTTCTAGTTCAAAGAAATAATTTTTTAAAATGTATTTATTATTTTATTTAATATTTGTAGGTTTTTGTTATATATAATTAATATTATAATATGTTTTCTTTTTATATATTTAATATATTTGATTTTTCATTTTTTAAATATTGTTTATTTATTTGGATGATTTTTTTATTTTTATTATATTTTTTTGTTATAACTGTTTTAGTGTGAATAGTAATTTATGTCTCTCTGCTATCCAACACTTTCCCTAATGTTGCACTCACTGGAGTGGGAATAGTAATTTTACCTCTCCGCTATCCAGCACTTTCCCTACTGTTGCACTCACTGGAGTGGGAATAGTAATTTTTACCCCTTCGCTATCCAACACTTTCCCTACTGTTGCACTCACTGGAGTTGAAATAGTAATTTTTACCCCTCTCATTACAACACTTTCCCTACTGTTGCACTCACTGGAGTGGGAATAGTAATGTTGTCCCCTTCCGCTATCAAGCACTTTCCCTACTGTTGCACTCACTGGAGTGGGAATAGTTAATTTGATCCCTCTGCTATCCAACACTTTCCCTACTGTTGCACTCACTGGAGTTGGAATAGCAATTTTAAGTCCTCCGCTATCCAACACTTTCCCTACTGTTGTACTCATTGGAGTGGGAATAGTAATTTTAACCCCTTTGCTATCCAACACTTTCCCTACTGTTGCACTCACTGGAGTGGAAATAAAAAATGTGACCCCTCTGCTGTCCAACACTTATCCTACTGTTGCATTCAGTGGAGTGAGAATAGTAATTTATACCCCTCTGCTATCCAACACTTTCTCTACTGTTGTTCTCA
Source organism: Calotriton arnoldi (assembly GCA_963921515.1). Taxonomy (NCBI): domain Eukaryota; kingdom Metazoa; phylum Chordata; class Amphibia; order Caudata; family Salamandridae; genus Calotriton; species Calotriton arnoldi. Next base: position 657,643 of record CAWUFW010007816.1, on the reverse strand, counting down.
CTGGAGTGGGAATAGTAAATTTTACCCCTCTGCTATCCAACACTTTCCCTACTGTTGCACTCACTGGAGTGGGAATAGTACATTTTACCCCTCTGCTATCCAACACTTTCCCTACTGTTGCAGTCTCTGGAGTGGGAATAGTTATTTTCACCCCTTTGCTATCCAACACTTTCTCTACTGTTGCACTGATTGTATTGTGAAATGTAATTTTAAATATTTTTTAATAATTTCATGTTTTAATTTATTATAGATTTTTGTTTTTTTATATTTTAAATCATTAATATATATTTTAATTTTTTATATTATTTTAAACTTTTAACATAAATTAAAAATAATAGTTTATTAATTCTTTTAAAGTAAATATATATATACAAATTATTATGTTTGTGTGTTTATTTTTTTTATTAAGTTTATTTGTTATATTTTATTAAAATGCATATTAAATTTATTTTAGTTTGTTAAAATTATATTTAATATTTAATATATTTTATGTTATTTTATATTTATATAAAAGGCGATATTTTATGCATCTATATTTTTTACATCTGAGGGGCATATTAGCAAGACCGGCGATAAAATTATCGCCGTTTTAGCGGCAGGAAACTGCCGCTAAAGCGGCGATAATGGGCTTGATAATATGCGTTATAGAATTCCAATAGAAGCCCAGGTTAGATGTCCTGCACATCTAACCTGGGCTTCTATTGGAATTCTATAACGCATATTATCAAGCCCATTATCGCCGTTTTAGCGGAAGTTTCCTGCCGCTAAAACGGCGATAATTTTATCGCCGGTCTTGCTAATATGCCCCTATATTTTTTACATCAATATTTTTTAGTCAATATTTTTGTACTTACCTGTTTAAGTATGAGTCGATATTTTTGTTGTCTATATTTTTTACTCAATATTTTTAACATCGATATTTTTTACATCAATGTTGTGTCAGTGAACCTTCAGAAGAGGTTTTGATGTGTGAATCACCAGCTTTTTCACATTCAACCAATCAAACAAGAAATACAATGGTATGTTGATGACATCCCTGTAACAGTGCCAAAAACGGCAAAAGGTGTGTCCTGTGATGGCTGTACATACCACATGAACTCAATCAGACATAGTATGATATGACATTTAGTAGTCCGCATGTAAAAACATCCACAGAGAGGGAAACTCTCAGTGACACATGGCAGCCCTTTCATAGTAAACTAAGGGGCATATTCTCAAGAACGTGTGATAACCATCGCAAAAGTGACTTAACGCAACCCTCAACATCGCAGTCTATCACGGGACATTTACGCCATGTTAACCAAGTATTCACAACACGGCGGTACCATGCGATAGTCTCCAGATAACGTGTCAACTGACCGCGTTAAAATCAACACCACGCCGCAAAAATGCGAAACACGAACGCCAAAAAAACTGTGATGAGGCCGATCGCGATACAAAAAGCAGCGAAAACCAGCGGCGGGCCTGCAAATCCCAAGCGTCTGGCGGGAAAATGCACCATAGAAGCAAAAAAAACAACACACCAGAAACAATCCAAAGTGCGTAGCAACATGGATGCACCCTGACCCAGCGCAGAGGCCAACGCGAACCCCACAAGCACCACAGACCACCAGCAAGGACCAACGGGGTCGGGGAAGGCCAAGGAGAAGAGGGAGAGGAAGACGGGGTGCAGTCCGTAGGAAAACAAGACCAGTGTCACGGATGTGACAGAACACTACCAGCAATTGACCCACATTCAGACCACCTTGAATGCAGCCGGAGTGCCGAGGAGGCCAATGGAGGAGGCCAAGAAGCGCTGGCATGACATGAAAACCTAAACCAGGCCCAAAGCCACTGCCAACAGGAAGGCAGCAACGGCGACAGGAGGTGGGAGTCCTGCGCCACAGGAGGAGCTGGAGGAAATGGAGGCCAGTCATCAGTATGGAGACGGTGCAAGGAGGTGGGAGTACAGACACAGCTCGAGAGGACCTGACACAACAACAACAGTGTGAGTAACGAACAGGTCCTGGGGGGACGGGGGAGATGGGACCAATGGCACACATGCACAACGATGTGTAGCACACTGCACACCCACAATAACCCAGGGTCATGTCCCCCATCCCCGTGGCACACTGCAGCACACACACATGGCAATCACAGCACATCCCATGACAATGTGGCACAAAGTGCAACACTGACACTGCAGAACAGGGGACACAACTGGGTCCGCCCATGCGCAGAAACAGGCCAATCACATTTGACAGAGCAGGGAACTGTGAGATGCATATGTACAGGTACAACCTCACAATAGTCAGGTAGTCCAAATGTCCACTGTCGCCCCTCAAATTGCCAGCACCGCCCAAACAGTCACAATGTACATTGTCACACAGTCTGCATGTCTACAAGAACAATGCGCCAACATAAATGTCAACACAATGTCAACATGCATCTCCCCTTCACATTGCAGAGGGACAAACAACACCTCCAGCAGGTCAGACCAGACAACCCATCAGTGATGCAGCACACGACCAACACACCTTCGACACCCACGCCCTACAACAGCCCATGGACATCCCACGCAACCCACCACCAGGACCAGGGCAGACAAGCTACTTAGAGGAGAACCCAGCCCCTGCAACAGACTACACAGCATGAAGCACACGCAAGCACGGCTGGCCCACAACACTTCACCGACCCACACATGGCACCCCAATGCCAGGTGTCAGAACGCCAAAAGGAGGTGGCCGAACAGGTGCGGGTGTGGTCCGAACCCATGGAAGGTGAACTAGATCACATACGTGGCTATCAATTACCCTACAGGGACCACCTACACCCCACAAAGGAGACCCACACTGCCAAAGAGACACACGCAGATATTATGTTGAACTGGCTACGGGCACGTGCGCCCGGCCCCTTTATTGGCAGGGCCACATGTACAGTGACGCCTGTGCTGGATGTGTGTGGGGTGAGCATAAGCCAGCCCGCACGGAGTGCTTGGTGCTGGCAACAACTTGAACAGTGGCACCAGTGCAATGGAAACAGAAAACACCTGCATAACAGAGTCAACTGCTGAGCAACATGGAGGGAGCCGGAGCAAGTACAGAGGTCATCCACCATACAAACAGCAGTGTCAGTGAGTTGCAGTGCACTGAGGTTGGGGCACTAGAGCTGAGCGCGCTCATGTGATGAAAATGACTAGGATTGTGTCCATTCAGGATATTCCTGATGCAGATGCAGTGGGGTGTGTTAGACCTGCATCAACTTCCTCATCAACGTCCCAGGTCTCCCACACTGCCTGAGGTGAAATTGCTGTGCAACATCTCCACAGCACAAAACTCAATCAGTAACGGTCCATTGGTTGCGGTGCACTGAGTCAGTGGCACTTGGAGTGCTGAGCAGGGGATCAGGCAGATGATGGCATCCATGACCGTTGTGGGGGACTTGGATTGGCCAGGCTGTGTGACTCCTCCATCTCAGGCGGAGGTTGGTTGGAGGGTACCAGAGGCCAACACGTGCAGCACGGCCAGCAGCTTTGCCTGCGGTGGGATGTTGGTTGTCCTCTGTGTTGGTACCGTCAGCCTGTGGGCTATGGTGGTCAGGATGCGGAGGAGGGTTGTCCCTTTGGGCATATATTGGGCAATGACATTCTCTGGTGTTGGGTCTGTGAGGTTGGTGCATTTTCGGAGGGTCGCTGTCTTTGTCTGCGCTGCCTCAGTGTTGGTCCGAGGGGGGGGGTGTCCGGGGGGGGGTGGCGGTGGGTGTTGTTCCCTCTCGGGGCTCCGGGGTGCATGGTGAGTGGCTCCATGGCATCTGTTGTTCTTCAGGTGTGGCTGTGGGCTGGGTTCCCTTTTGTGGTGCAGGCGGCCGTCCGACTTTACACCAGGTCAGAGCAGGTGTTAATTTCCTGCTGCTAACGCGCATTATCACATGTTTCGTGGTCTTTTCGCCGATCTGGCTGGTCGTTGAGAATGTTGCGGAGTGGTGTTTTCGGGATTTTTGCACGGGTACGCCTACTCTGCATCTCATTAGCGATAGTTGCCGGGGTCATCTGTGGCGATGTTTTTTGCGGCTGCTATCGCGGGTAAACTGGTGTAATGGGCTGTTCACACCAGCTTGTAAACGGGGCGATGTATTTATCGCAACTTTGGCTGCGATAAAGTGCCGTTAACTCGGCGATGGCTCCTTGAGAATATGCCCCTAAGTCTTAGGATGTAGTCTATACTATGGTACCAGGCTATATGGACCATATGCTTCAAGTCAACGGCCCTGGTTGTAAAGGTGGCTACACAATAATTCACAAGTAGTTTACCCTTCAGAAGGTCACACTGGTATGTTGTGTTTCGTAGTAGCTCACAACACAGTACATGTAGAATGGCCCTGGCCTACATGATGTTAGTGTGCTGGCTTAGTCAGTGTTGGACATGACCAGGGATGAGGATAGTCAGCAGATGACTACAAAAGTGTGTATTCATGGCTTTGTAGTGCTCAGCATGTGAGAACTGCACATGTTGTGTGTTAACTATTGACTTATGCTTGTTCTAGATGTATACACATTGTGTGTCAACGAAACAGATATCCAAAAATGTGCACTGATAATCTGTTTATTCATCTCTTGTATCCATACAGGTCAACACCCATTAGAAGCTGGCCATTTTAAAAGCAATGGCCCGGAAGGTGCGGACCCTGGGAGTATATGGCCGGCACAGCATCCATTGCAGGAAAAGGTGGAAGGACCTGAGGCGCTGGACCTGGAAGATCACAGATGTCCAGCTAGGGAAGTCCTTCTTACGCAGACGGGGAACATGCCGCACCCTGAGCCCCCCCTAATGGCCCGCATACTGGTGGTGGCTTACCCGGAGCTTGATGGGCAGTTGAGGCCTGACAGCAGCTACAAGTGGGTGAGTTCTGGCCTTAGTTGTACATGCTACATTGCCAACTTTTTGGGTTACAGGCAGTCATTTCCCCAGGCCGCACAGCCACACATAAGCAAAAACCTCACAAAAAAGGGGGATTGCATTCAAAGAGACAGGCACCACACCCACCACCACAACTGTAGGCACCCCCACCACCACCGCCATCACATCCACAACCACCATTGATAACACCACAAGCACATACTCACACCACTCCCCTTCACATCCCCACACAGCACAGAGGACAGCACACATGCATGCACACACCACACCCCAACCACCGCATCCACAGCCAGCACAGATGACACCACACCCACCCCTAACCACTATCGCTTCCATTGCACACTCCACACACAACCACACCCACTGTCACCACCACACCCAGCACTTCCACTGCCGCAACATCCACAGATACACCAGTCACATTCTACACACCTTAGAAATACAGATGCACACAATCAAGCACCAAACAAACACCACAGAAACAAGACACACCCCTACTTGCAGCACATACACCTGATGCACCTGAACCCGCAATAGACCCAAGCACATCACACACAGTCACTCCCTCTACCTCCAAGACCCCACTCCATACCATTCCCACTACTAAGTACTCTATCAAACATCCCTCCTTTCCCCTTGCCATCACCCCTCCCAAACCTCCAACTACCACTTCCAAGGACCTTATAACCCCTCCCACACCCAAAACCACCCCTTCCACTTCCAAATCCACGCCTCTTACCCACCCATCCACCCCTTCCATTTCCCAAGTCAACCCTAAAAAACGTTCTTCAACTTACGATTCCCAAAGCCCCCTCTTAAACATAAATCCAGCCTTTCCTCTTCCAAAACCCCCATTCCCAACCCAATGACACCCTTCCCAAAACCAAATGTCCCCATCCAAAATAACACCTTGTGGTGCCTGCCCTGCGCAATGGATGCCCCTTTGTGAAGAGGTTACCCTAGAAGGGGAAGTCGGGCACGTTTTGGGGCACTGCAGTGTGATAAGCCACACCAATTCTATCTGGACTGACTAATGGGCTTTTGTTATGTTTAGTCCCTGTGTTAATTTGGACTAGTTAAAATCTGCTTTGTTTTTTAACACATTAGTCCTGGGATTACTTTTCCCTAGCTATTTTTGGGAACTTAGCAATGTTGCAGAGGTTAATTTGTGACGCAGTGTTATTGTGTTTACACATTATAGCAGGTTATACTATAAATATTTTTGGAGTGTACTTTATGTGCATGCATAATTTGATATGGTATTTGATGGTGATTACTTTTTATGGACAGGCATTCATCATCGTGTTGACCACTTGCACCACCTAATTGATGTGATTTGATATATTGGAATGTGTGACTACACGTGTATTTGTTTCACCCTGATTAGGGACCAATATGAACAGGTTTGTACATTTAGGGGCATATTGTCAAGAACGTGTGATAACCACCGCAAGTGTAGCTTAACGCAACCCTTCACATCGCAGTCTATCACGGGAAAACAACTCCGTGTCAACGTGGTTTTCACAACACGGCGGTACCATGCGATAGTCACACGACAACGCGTCAAATGAACGTGTTAAAAACAACGCGACGCCGCAAAAACGCGAAACCCCAACGCGAAAATAGTAGCGATGACGCCAATCACGATACAAAAATCTACGAAAACCAGCCACAGGCCTGCAATTCCCACGCGTCATGCGGGAAAATGCACTATAAAAGTAGAAAAAAAACATACCAACAAAAGCCAAACAACAGTGAAGCACAATGGAGGCATCCGGAGCAAGTACAAAGGACAACCAGAACCCCACAATACCCCCGGAGGAACAGCCAGGGACCTCGGGGTCAGGGAAGGGCAAGGACAAGAAGAAGCGGTTCAGTCCGCAGGAAAACAGGATCCTGATAACCGAGGTGATAGAACACCATCAACTACTGTTCGTCACCTCCACTGTGTCACTGGCAACTAAAAATGGAATATGGCAGACCATCGTGGACAAGGTGAATGCAGTCGGAGTGCTGAAGAGGACAATGGACGAGGTCAAGAGGCGCTGGAATGATGTGAAGCGCAAAACCAAGCTGAAACTCGCAAACAACCGGAAGGCAGCAATGCAGACTGGAGGTGGGAGTCCAGCGCCACAGGAGGAGCTGGACGAGACGGAGGAAATGGTGTCCACAGTCATCAGTGGGGAGACGGTGGCAGGAGTTGGGGGACCGGACACTGCTCAACATGACCGGACACAACAGCAACAGGGTGAGTAACCACCAGGGACTGGGGGGACGGGGGGAGATGGGCACAGTGGCACACATGCACAATGAAGCATAGCACATCTGCGAACAAACCATGCCCCAGACCCACAACTCCCATCAAGAGACCAATGCACACAGGTATGCAACATCTCAGCACTGCATAAGCACAGAACCCAGAGGCACACCACATGAAAGGGATAAGGGCAGCTAAATCAGAGCTGCAGGGGTGACTCCCCCAAAATGCGGCACACACACATTACATGCAGAGCACATCAACATTGGCAACAATGTGGTACAAACCGCAACACGTCCACAACAGAGGACACAACTGGTGCCGCATGTGCGTAGAAACTGGCCAATCACATTTGGCACTGCAGGGAAATGTGAGTTGACAATGTACAAGTACAAACACACATCCATGATGTAGTCGGAATGTCCACTGTCCCGCATCAAATAGGCAGCTCCCCCCAAACAGTCACAATGTACACAGTCATGTAAACATGTACAATGCGTCAACATACATGTGAACACGATGTTAAACTGCATCTCCCCTTCACATTTCAGGGGGAAATCCAACACCTCCTGCAGAGCAGTCCGAACCTCTCTTCTCTGATGACGAAGAGGACCACCACACCTTCGACTCCGATGCCCTCCAACAGCTTGTGGAGAGCCTCCGCAGCCCACTTCCAGGATCAGGGCAGCCCAGCTGCCATGAGGAGAACCCACCCCCTGCACAGCACACACAGCAGGCAGCACCCACCACCACGGCTGCCTCCCAGGACCCCCAGGACGAACACATGGCCTTCCAACGCCGTGTGTTGGGGTGCCAGGAAAAGCTGGCTGAACAGGTGCAGGTGGGGTTCGACTGCATGGCAGCCAAACTAGACGCCATTCGTGGGTGTCTAAGTCCCATCAGGGACCACTCACGGTCCCTAACGGACACCCACAGTCCGCTCCATGCTCTCCAACGGACCATGGCTGACATCGCTAGAGTCCTGACTCTGCGACAAGAACGACTGTCTAGTCAGAGTGCCTCCAGCGACCTCGCCCAGGAGTTGGGACACATGCGGAGGATCATGGAGAACATGGAGCGGACGCAGGCGGAAAGAGCGGCTGCCACGGCTGCACACCAGCGAGAGGTAGCTGGGTCCCTCAAAGCCCTGAAGACCCTCCTCATGGCATTGCTGCCACAAGGCCTGGCGCTGATGCATGCTGCTGCTACCACCCCATCCATATCTCCGGCCCCTGATGTGTCAGTGCCACACAGTGCTGGAGACAGAACACCACCACCCACATGTGAGGCACATGCAACAGCAGAGGACGAAGATGCAGATGAATCTGCCATCGTGGTCAGAAGGACGCAGTAGCATTCATGTCCGCCATGTGGCCTGTTTCTGCTTGGTTCTGCCCTCTGCATCATCACCTTCCACTGTCCCCCGATGCACTCTGCAACACTCACCTTGGACCTCGACATGGACTGCCATATTCTGTTTGGTCACCAATGACACAGCTATCAGACTGCGGACTGAAGTCCTCCTCTCCTGATGTACCTGTCATTCCCTGAAGGACTCTGGCTGGCCCTCCACGGCCCGACAATGTGAAGTGGGGTTGGCATGGCCCTGTACTGCTCCAGCTGCAACACTCCCTTGAATGTGCAATAAACATTCATATTCACACAGATGTGTCATGTCTATGATCTTTCAAGTGTGGAAGTATGGATGAATGTAGGGTCAGTGATTCCCCCTTACGTCCATGTTGCCCATGTTGTGGGACTTTTGTCATAGGGTGACACTTTGCCGATTGCGGTCCGGGTGGCGCCGACCCTACAACAGAGACACATCCATTAGTCACTTCCTTGTCCAGCCCAGGACGGAACCACGCCCAGAGCCCCGGGGTCATTGTTCACACCCTTATGCTGGACTGGCATACACCAGGACAGCCCACTCCAATTACACACACAGGGGGGGACGAAAACGCTACATGTCCCAGGTCTACACTGTTGGGATCTGCAGCTCACAGGTCTAGTTGTCAGCATGCCACAGCCACTCCCTCACGGCTGGTGTACACCCACACCACACCCATCCAGCACAGGTGTCACAGGACATGTGACCCTGCGCACGTGCTGGACGCCATTTCCACTCTCTCTGACTGGGTGTCTCCATGTAGTTCTCATGTATGCATGAGGGCCTAGGGCCCTGCCACCTCACATTGCCCAGTGCCGGGGTTGACATGATGGTGTCTGCACCACGGGACTCAATCATTAAGGGTCCATAGCTAGCGGTGCACAGACTTGGTGGCACCGGATACACTGCGGCAGGCACAGGCACACCGCCACGGGACGGTGTCTTGCGGTGCAGGGAGATAGGGGCACCTAAATTGCTGAGCGGGTGTGCAGCCTGCGATGATTCTGTGTGCACTGATGTGGTCTCTGCCATTGCGAAATCAAGACCCAGAATCATGTGTGTGACCTGGTGGCCCTCGGTGCGGGGCTGCATGATGTGGAGGGTGCCATGGTCGCAGGCACCGGGCTTGGAGATCCCTCCGGAGCGTGCTGGGCCCTCTTGGAGACACGCCGGTGGCGGAAGGTGAGCAGTGAGGCCTGGTTGCGCAGGGGCGGGCAATCACCGCTGGGCAGCGGGAGGGGCTGGGGTGCAGCAGCCTGTGTGTGCAGGGGCGGGCAAGCGATGATGGCGTGTGCAACTGTATGGACTCTGCCATTCATGTCTCTGGAAACTGTTTCAGATGAGGGACCTGGGGGACTGCTGTGAATACCGGCACGTGGTTGGAGACACACCGGTGGCAGCAAGTGAGCAGTGAGGCCTAGGTCCGCAGTGTCTGCACTCTCTCACCCTCTCTTTCTCTCTCCCTCACTCTCCCTCTCTCCCTCTCTCTTTCTCTCTCCCTCTCTTTCTCTCTCCCTCTCTCTTCCTCTCTCTTTCTCTCTCCCTCTCTTTCTCTCTCCCTCTCTTTCTCTCCCTCTCTCCCGCTCTCTTTCTCTCTTTCGCTCTCTCTCTCTGTACTTTGATGGGCGCATGGCACACCTTCTGATCCAGATTTCTGTTTTGCAGGCTGTGACTTACAGAATGTCCTGAGACGACCCGCCATGCCTCTTCAGATTTGTTTTTTTTGGTTTCTTCTGTAATAAACGTATTGTTTGGATATTATGATATGGATGTATGATTTCCCTTTTTCTGACCACACATGTATGTTAGGTGTTGTGATTGTGCGACTTCAGGCGATTTGTTTGGTTCATGATTTTGTGGAGTTGAGGTGCAATATCTTTGTCCAAGGAGGGGGTGTGGGGGGTGCCCGGGGTGGGGGTGGTGGGGTCCTGGGGGTGGTGGCGGTGGGTGTTGTTGACCTATTGGGGCTCCGGGCTGCATGATCGGTTCCTCCAGGGCTTCTGTTGTTTTTCATGTGTGGCTATGGGCTGTGCTCCCTTGTCTGGTGCCGGTTGTCGTCCGACTTTACACCAGGTAGGGGCAGGTGTTAGTTTCCTGCTGCTAACGCACCTTAGCGCATGTTTTGTGATCTTATCGCCGATCTGGCTGGTCGTTGAGAATGTTGTGGAGTGGTGTTGTCGCGGCTTTTTGCACGGGAACACCTACTCTGCATATCATTGGCGTTAGTTGCCGGGGTCATCTGTGGCGATGTTTTTTGCGACTGCTATCGCAGGCAAACTGGTGTTATGGGCTGTTAGCACCAGCTTGGGAATGGGGAGATAAATTTATCGCAGATTTGGTTGCGATAAAGTGCCGATAACTCGGCGATAGCTCCTTGAGAATATGCCCCTCAGAGTTTGGAACCAGTGCAGGAGTCACACAAGACAAGGGGAAATGTTGCATGGATGGATATGTGGGATGATTCCAAACTGGCCCAGACATTGATTGGGGTGTTATTTCACACAGTAAGGTTCCAGCTTGTCTTGAGCAATGTCTACATCATTTTGCTTGCACTGTTCAATATGTGTTTGATATGTGCAAGTTAGTTATTTGTTTATCCACACCTAGAGGCTTGTTAGTTGTCATATCTTTTTGTGTTATGTTTTTGTACATGTGTCCATTAGTTTGTGTGTATCTTGCACCTACTTTAGTTATATGAGAAGAATGCTGTTACTGATATTACACACATGTGCATGGCACTTAGTGATGCTATTGATTATCCCTGATATACTTGAAGCCAGTGGCCTTTGCACAGAGACGTTTAGAGACATGACAAAAGTGGGCTCTGGCCCAGGGAGCCAGACTTTCAGGGTACCCCCTGATTGAGCCAACCCTGCTTTACAGAGAGTCTTGCCATGATGACCTTGCAATACGTCTTCAATAGATTGGTTTAATTAACATTTTCCAAAAACGACTTTTTAATGTGGGTGATGTGTGAGAGTCTATTACCGAAATTTTGTAGAGGTGTGTTTCTGTTTCATGAAGCATCCATATTTAAGTGTATTTCAAATCAAAACAGGATCTCCTATGTAAGAAATGGTAGGGTGTCACACAGCTTATTTGATGTAATGTTAGTGAGGAGCTACTGTTGTGTTACAATATTAAAGCACATATCACTATCAATGAATATTAGATGTAAACACATTTGGAATTTGGAAGGGTATGCTGGTGCAGTGTCATTGACCTGGCTAAAGAGGGCATCAAAGAGGTGAATTTAGATCATACATGCAAAACTGTTTTGAACAGGCACCAACAAAATAGATTTGGGCCAGGGCACCTTAAGATGTCCCTGCCTGTGCAACTGTTAACTGGTAAGTCAATGGAAACAGATTAGATTGTGACTTACTGTCGTTTGCATCCACGACGGTGTCGGTTTTGGATGTCATCCAGCAGCAGCAGTAGTGGCAGGACGTGAACAATCAGCTACTTGGTGTCAAAGGACGTGTGTAGCTGAGTACAGGTGACTTTCAGCCTTATATCAGTCCCTTTCCGCTAGCTCAGCTGTGGAGGTTTGACCGCCACATTCACGTTGACAGGAAGGCACATCGTGATTGGGCCAGCGGTAACACTGGTAGTCCACCTTCCAACAGATGCATTGGCCTATCTCGCTGGTGGCGGTGCCAGGACGGTCTTTCATCTATGAAACCCCATGAATCGTAATAGGGCGGGCGGACCACTAACTGAGCAGCAGAGAATCTTATGCCGTTTCGACGGCAGTACTAAGACTACCAAACTCGTAATCAGGCCCTTAGTCACGGTCAGTATGATTTATCCAGTGGTCACTATTTTAAATGCGAAAAACCACTACATGCATTGATTGTTTTTTATTCCCGCAAATGCATCCATTCAACCACTCTACTTCTTGTCTCACTCTCCCCCTCCTTTCAATCTAGTTTCTCCTTCATGCCCTCTCTCTCAAACAGTTTACTTCATCTTAAAGGCTGACACACCTTAAAATGAAACCTTTAAAAGGAATTCTATTGCTTGAGCAAGGATACTAAGAAATGTAAATGTGCAGATGCTAAATTGTAACTATTTTATTATAGTTGCAAATTAAGAGAGGTACTCTTTTAGATTGGTGATCTCTACGCATAAATTGTTTGGACTGCATACAAATGTAAATAAAACCAATATGTTGGCAGACGTACTTATTTTCTAATTACTACAACTCTTGAATTACCAGCCCTTTGGCTATTTTGTAGTATAGTTGTGATTTGCAAACTACTATCAAAGTGTGGCATCTGACTGGCAAGACTCCAAGAAAAACATACCAGACAACATGTACAAAATACATCACTGAGTGTACGTTTCTAATCATGAAACTATTCAGTGGCCAGTCTTAAAATTATTCTCTAGCAGAGACTTTCCTTTAGAAAACGCATATATTTCTCAACTCGTAGTAGCTTCACAGTAAATACTGCTTAAATATTTCTAGTGCTTCCTGGTGGAAAAATGAATCTTGCACATGCTCAATAGTAATTCACAAAATGTGCCATTGCTGGCAGAAGGCTCCTAAAATGGCAGCACATGTGCTGCTATTCACTTTCGCTGTCATGAGTACTAAGTACTGCTGTGTCCAACTACGAATGCCTGGTATAATTCGCACAGTGTTCTCTTTATTGTTCCCAGTAGTTTAGCTACTGGGCCATTTATGGCCTTGAGTGAGTCAAGGGACATGGTCTCCATTCGTCTGTCAAGAAATGAGTGCTCCGCAGTGCTTAATTCGTAAAAAAATAAGTGCAAGGCCTCTGGTCAGGAGGCCACTGCGGCTTGCACCACACATTGCCCCTGCCATGCTGCCGATGATAGTAACAACCCATCTACTAACCATCACACGCCTACAAGTGCCGCAATTCAGACTATTTCAGGACCCAAACGCTAAAAGAACGGCTTGGGCGGAAGGCAATAGTAATGTTTCATGTATATGGAATTATTAATGAACTGTTGTGATGGTCCTCTCTAAATTAGCTAGACAACACCACCTTGTGGCAGACTGTCACAAGCCCCGGTGTTGACAATTAAGTGCCGGTGCTGAGCATTGAAAACTACCGGCCCAAATTAAGCACTTCGTCAGCTTCCCTTTTTCCTCCTGATTCCCTGTCATTTAAGCCTGAGCCCAGAGGTACAGATGTACGAACAGGCAGGCCGCAAATACTGGGTGGAACTGGAACCTGAGCACTGGGTGGAACTGGAACCTGAGCACTAACCTGCCATCTTTCTGTAATTTTGTGATGCAACCTCTTTACTAATAGATTGTGTTGCAAAATTACCATTCTCAGGAAGTCTGCCTAACAAATATTGATTAGGCCCTTCGCTATTTGAGACCCAATGCGATTGGCTACCAAAGCAAAGAAATGCAGACCTCAACCCCTGTGTTCACATTACCAAATGTTCTTTTTTTCTACAGCAGCCCATGTTTGTTAAAGGAACAAGTGATACCTTAAAAATAATGTTTGCCTTTTGGGAAGATAGCAGGTGTAACAGAAAAGGTCCCCTAAACCATTGTCTGCTCCACCCAAGGCCACCCATTGAGATTCCTGAAAAGGATCCTGTTCCAAGGAACAACTTCCCTTTGCGAAACAGTTACCACTTCCTTTAAGGTGTTGGTCACTTTTCTAGGGCTTCCTATTGCAATACGGTCAGAACCCATTGCTGCATACCATTCTGAATCACAGTTCCCCCCTTTCAAGCCTCCTCTTAATTGCGATTTGGAATGATTTACATTGCACTTTGCTCACTGTGACCCATATGAGTGCAATACAAATGTACAAAGGTTGGTGCACCCACGTGGCTCATGCAGTGCTGTCACAGATCCTTCCATAGTCAATGCTATTCATATTCTCCAAGTAAACTGTGCTCCAGGGTGGCTTCCACTACCTACGTTGTTCAATCTGACCACAAGATGATCTTATCCATGTACACACTGAATAAGTGACCATCTCTGCGTATTACTCCTGTAGTCACCTATTGTTAGTGTTACTGTGTACCACATTGTCAGAAAAAAGGAGAAGGGACTCTGAGGCTGATTTACAAGCCCCTTGCACCACCAGTGCATCACTTTTTTGACGCACAGGTGGCGCATTTTGCTGCTCCATATTTACAAGGACACGAAAAGCCACCCTGCGTGGCTTTTCCTGTCCTTGTAAATACGGCCCCTTTGCAAGTAGCACTTTGCGTGAAAGGGGCATTCCATGGGTATTGCTGTGGGTGTTCCCATGCAACACCCATGGAACCTGACACATTTCCAGATTTACGAGCATTCTGCTGCACACATAGAACAAGGAAATCACCTCTTATGATTGTTTATGTCCAGGAAGGGATACCTTCCTGCACATACACAATCATCCCGTTGACGCAGGCATCCTTGCACCATGGAGCAAGGGTGCCTGCATCGGCACATGGCAGCTAATTGTGTGCCAGGGGAGAGCAAAGGGATGAGACATATCCTTGAAGAAATGACGCATCCCTGTGCTTTGAAAGTGCCGCAGCGTGGTGCAGCCAATGGACTTGTGGTGTCACACTGCGGCACATTCTTGTAAATGAGGCCCTCTATGTGTATCAGGCCATATCAACTGATTTTTGTTATACCGAGCAATGTAGCTCAAACCCCACACAATCACAAATGTGTGCAGTATTTATCTCAGTTTTAGTATCTGTCTCAGAGAAACCACCTGACACAAAAGTTTCGGCCCACCTTACAAAACATGGATTGGAGGTGCTCCTCTGGGTCACACAAGGATCCAACTGAGTCAGAGGTAACCCATTAGAAACATGCCATTTTTACCTGGAATCAGAGCTGGGAGCAGTCCATGTTTATTCTTGAATTCCATTTCTAAATGTTATACTAGTGTAGCCTCTTACATCAAAGAAGCAAATAACTTCTGCAGCCTTCATTGCACAAATCTGTGTCACTGATGGACTTCCATGCTCACTTCTAGGGACTCACTTGCCCAGTCTTCTCTGTCTCTAAACCCTTCTCAGTCTGAAACCCATTTTTTTACTCACTGTTAACTGGCTAGCTCTAAGGCATCTAAAAAGGGATAAGGTGAAAGAGAAATAAAACGGATGCTGAACTCTGTTGTGGAAGCCTTCAACATCTGAAAACATGAAAAAGTATTCCAGGGAAACACATTTGTGTTTTAGTTTTGCTAATCTTTATTAATAATCACGGGGCATATTATCAAAGAAGAGCGATAAACATCGCTAAGCGCACTTAGCGCGTTTCTGTTTATCGTCGTCTATCGCTGAATTACATCGCCGTGTTAGCGGCGTATCATCAACACTTTGCGAACAGGCGATGTAATTCCAGCGATAAACGGCGAGAAACATAAATATCGCCTGAAATCCAGCAATGATTATGGAGATGCTTGCTGATAGGGGAGTGTGGTCGTAACATGGC
Source organism: Calotriton arnoldi (assembly GCA_963921515.1). Lineage (NCBI taxonomy): Eukaryota > Metazoa > Chordata > Amphibia > Caudata > Salamandridae > Calotriton > Calotriton arnoldi. The sequence continues at coordinate 641,663 of CAWUFW010007816.1, read as the reverse complement.
GATCCACCTCCCATTATCAGCATAGCTAAGTAGAAGAAGAGGCAGACGTTAACTTCATGCGATAACCGCGGTTAACACGGTTTGTTTTATCGCTGGGGCCGCATTGTTAATAGTGCGAAGTTGTGTTTGCCACGTTAATCATGCAGACATTGTGAGGAACGCCCACTTTGCATGTCATTAGCGATGATAATCGCTGACATGCAAAATGGAGAAAAAACGGCTACTAAATCAAGGAAACAAGCGTTAGCGTGTCCTTGATAATAGTGCGATATTTTAATTGCTGCTTTTCGGCCGAAATCGGCCGCTAAAGCGGCGAAAATGGGCTTGATAATATGCCCCCACTACTCTATGATTCTGATCAATAGAAAGGAATAAGACAGCCTTTCCATTCATTTCTCTGACCTGGGCGACGAAAACTATGACTATGGCCCTTAGCCCCGCACTGGATCTAGTATTTTTGTCTAGCCCACTACATGTAGACATAGGGGCTGTAGCGATGCCCTCTGAAAGCCAATGTTCTATGGTACTTCTTCATCAAAATACTGCTTTTGTATCTCTTCCTACGCCTTCAGTTGATCGATATAGACATGGGTGGTACCTCAAACAGCAGCGTGAGACCCCTTTCTTCCAGTGTTTCTAGCAGAAGGATAGCATGAGCTCTTCTGCTGAAGGTGGCAAGCTCCTGAATTGTCTTTTCTTGAAACAACAGATCTGCTACAATATTGCTGGCACCCTCTGTGACCTTGATAGTAAAATACTTGCTCAGCTTCAAGTAAATCAGGACCAGTTTGTTCTACAAGTGTAAGATTTTTGGGTACTCCACTGGCTGATATTGAGAACCTCTCCCATTGCAACAGCCAACTGCTGGTGAAAAAACTCTTAGCTCAGTTCACAAAAACTATCTGCTGAACTGTTCACTTCCACATGGAAGTAGTTTTATGCCTTTTAGATAGTTGCAAAGCTTTCCAAACATGAGCATGGAAAACTGCTTCCATTTGTAATCCATGGAAACCTTTGTGAATTTTGTTTCTTGCATAATCACTGGCATTTGAACAATGCAGAGTTGAACGTAGGATAAAGTGCATACTGAAAAATTACAGAGCCTTTGTGCAATGACACATGTTACTGTAATGCAATAAAATGTATAAAGTGTGAGATTATCTGGAAGGTGCTCTGCAAGTGAGTGATATAAAGATTTGCAGATGGTTGCAAAAGAGGGGATTAATTAGAAAATAGCCAGGTTTTCAGTGTTTCTGAAATGGTAGCAACTTGTAACAACATCTGGGGTATGGTTAGGAAATTCGAAAGCTGGGCTGCCATCACTGAGAAAGCGTTGCCACTAGACTTGGTGTGGCGAACCATTGGGATATTTAGAAGATGAGCTCTGGATCAACGGGAGCATGGATGGTGGTATTGCAGAAATTTATCTTGAAGGTATTTGGGGCCAAAATTGTGGTACGCATGGAAGGTTATGCAAATTACTTTGGAGATAACCCATTATTTAATGATAACCACTGTAATTCTCTGAACACTGCTGACACAGAGGCACTCTTTTAGGTAACTGAAGTCCCAGAGGAGCAGCAGCATTTTGGATGATCTGAAGCCTGTGAAAGACAACAGAAAGAGATCCGAGAAACAGGGATTGCAGTATTCTAGTCTACTGAAGATGGTGGCCTGAACAAATGTCTGTTGGGTGTGGACTGGAAGGAGCGGAAGAGTGTTGTGTAACAACTTCAGCAGCAAGAAGAGTGTGGAAGAACGCTTACTGACATGACCAAAAAGAGATAGCTGATGACCAAAATGGAAACATAACTGTGTACTGAGAAAGTGTGGGAGCTACACCTAATTCAGGAGACCAAGGGCCAGGGAGGGAGCATGATGGGGAGTGTTGATGCATGAGATCATAATGCTCTCTGTTTTATTGGTGTTTAATTTAAGTGAGCTTTGCCTCATCCAGGCAGGCACAAAGAGAACATACAGGGGCATCCAAGGACACATCGCCTAGTTAGAGGCACTTTATTGCAGCCAAAGTGGCGATAAATTTATCGCACCATTCACAAGCTGGTGTTAACAGCCCATAACACCATTTTACCCGCGATAGCAGCTGCAAAAAACATCGCCACAGATGACCCCCGCAACTATCGCTAATGAGATGCAGAGTAGGCGTTCCCGAGCAAAAATCCGCGACAACACCACACCTCAACATTCTCAACGACCAGCCCGATCAGCGATAAAACCACAAAACAGGCGATAAGGCGCGTTAGCAGCAGGAATCTAACACCTGCCCTGACCTGGTGTAAAGTCGGACGACAACCTGCACCATCAAAGGGAGACCAGTCCACAGCCACATATGAAGAACAACAGATGCCATGGAGCTACTCACCATGCATCCCGGAGCCCCGAGAGGGCAACAACACCCTCTGCCACCACCCCCAGGGCCCCAGCACCCCCCCGCCCCCCCACGGACCACCACAGAGGCAGCGCAGACAAAGACAGCGGACCTTCAGGAAACGCACCAGCCCCACAGACCTAACATCCGACAATGTCAATGCCCACTACAGGCTCTAAAGGACAACCATCCACCGCATCCGGATCATCATTGCCCACAGGCTGACGGTACCAACACAGCGGACAACCAACATCCCTCCGCAGACAAAGCTGCCGGCTGTGCTGCACATGTTGGCCTCCCATACCCCCCAAACAACATCCGCCAGAGTCGGAGGAGAAACACAGCCAGCCCCATCCAAGTTCCCCACACCTGTCCTGGATGCCATCATCAGCCAGGTACCCCAGTACCTAAACGTCCCCCACAATGTGCAGGAACAGCTGGAGCCAAGCAAGGACTACACGCCATAGCAGGAGTCCCGCACCTGTTGGGGGCAATCTACTGCACACATGTCCAACTTGTGCCCCCTGCCGAAAAAACACACAATTACCGCAACAGAAAGCACACGCATCCCATCAATATGCAGGCAATAGTGGACCAGCGGGGACCCTACACCAATGTTGCAGCCAACTACCCAGGCAGTGTGCATGATTCCATCATCCCCCGACAGTCCATCATCAACCAGCGTTACCAGGATGGCACCCATGAAATGCACTGCATGTAGGTAAGTACCAAATGAACACACCACACACCTCAACTCCACAATCATGCAACTCACAACACTGGCAATGCGCACGTCACAAAATCACATACAACATGCCAGACAACATGCCCACCCACCAGACATGACAGCACAACTTACTGTGGCAACCTTGCTCAGCCATGTACATGAACCATCAACGGCATGGCACCGCAGCCACACAATAGCGGAATGTGGGGAGAGGTGGGAACCAGGTATGCGCGAAGGAGGCAAGTGACCCATGAATGAGAATGTACACAATGCCAACTGTGGAGGAGATGTCCTGGACAGATTGCAGTATGCAGACCACAGACATATCCATGCCCACATGCACTGCTGATGTGTGGAGTGTAGTGGAGAGTGGACACAACCATGTCACCACAGCCAGTGGGGAAGAACACAGAAATGTAGCTTGTGACGTCCCCCCCTGCAAGCATGTGCGGAGTGGCCTGGCCCGGCGTATGCAAGGCCAGCATAGGGGTGTGAATAAAAAGCGCGTAGCCCTGGGTGTGGTACTCTTCCGGAATGGCAAACGTGCCTGCCAGTGCGGCGCCTCCTACTCCGCCACGAGGCCGACACCCTTGCCGTGAGCACTGTGGCCTGCGAACCTATGCGCCTGCTGCACCACGGGCCACTGGACTCCCAACCTGTCATGCCTGCCCCTGTGTATCCAGGCCTCACAGCTCACCTGCCAACACCGGCGTGTGTGTCGAAGAGGGCCCACCACGTGCCGGCGCAAACTCCAAGCCCGAACCCCTCGTCCTTGGAAGCCTCCTCACACTATCACGGCCTCCGCGACACAGGCCCGCTTTACCCCTTTTCCGTTTACGTACTCCACCGCTGCCTCCGGCCTACACTACGCTCAAGTAGGTCACACATGTGGAACTGAGTCGTGATATCTGCATGGCGCAGTCCATATCATTGTACGCAAGGAGACGAGTAAGAGGAAGACGCGGTTCAGTCCGGAGGAGAAAAGGACCATCTTCACGGAGGTGTCCGGACACTGCCGACAACTGCCCTGGTGTCACTAACTGTGTGCATCGCGGGCCAATGACACGTGGATGTGTGCCCCTACTGACCGCTGCCCCGGCCCTACACTGCGGTCAAGTAGGTCACACATTTGGGACTGAGTCTTGATTTGGCAATGGCCGAGTACACACGCAAATGCAGAGTTTAACTCACTATACTCCCTTCTATGTGGTGACACAAAGTATGTGCATGGCATCCCAGCCACACGTGTCTGTTGGCCCTTGAAGACTATGCCTTCGGACTACACTGTGGGCCTGCAGGCCTCACACAAATCCAATCCAGTCCGTACCAGGCAGGACACGGCATCGTCGCTGGCTAAACACCCGCTCAGTTCTGTCGCTACTGCCTGGGTCAACCACGAGTCATCACCACATGCCATTTCAACGCCGTGTGTTAGTGTTCCAGGAGGAGATTGCTGAACAGCGGTTGGCCCGTGCTGCCTCTGGACCACACAGCGGTCGAGTAGGTCACACATTGTGAACTCAGTCATGAACCATTTATGGCCGAGCTGATAACATTGTACTGGCCACGTCGCAGACTGAATCCCCTTACAGCTCCGGTGCCACTAAGTCTGTTCCCCGACATCCATGGACACTTACTTCTTGAGATTTGTTGGAGACTGAGTCCATGGCTTGGGGGTTGTCTTCATCATTGTGTCGGTGATACTGATTATTTTGCCAAGACGAGGCTGTAGCATTCCACTCCTCCATTTGCCGCTTCCGGCCGGCTTCTGCCCTCTGCATCATGCCCTGGAGGAGCCCTTCTACTGTCCCCCACAAACCTCCGTGACATTCACCTTCGACATCGACGAGGACCCGCTCACCTAGCGTGGCACTATCTCACTGCACCGCAAGTCACCGTCCCATGGCGGTGTGCCTGTGCCGGCCGCAGTGCATTCGGGGCCACTAACTCTGTGCAGCTCAAATCATTGCCCCAACCTGAGGGCATGTCTGATGGCCTCTGTTCCGATAGCCTTTGGGGCATCAACGCCATGTCTCTGTGGCCCTGCGCTGTCCACTGCCTCCGGCCTCAACTGCGCTCCACCTGGGCGCACACATCAAATCGAGTCCTGGCCTGCCCGAACGTCGCATCACCACAGGATGCACATGCCACCACCGCCAGGACCAACTCCAAACGACAGGTGCCAGAGTCGTAAGTGTCTAACTGCCAGACTGTCAGAGGTGCTCACACCTGTCGTGGGTGCCATCATCAGCTTGATACCCTGCTCAGCCCTTCAGGTGCCACTTACTCAGTGCACAACGAATCAAGGTGCATTCTGCTTGCATGTTGGGTGAACACTGTACTCTCTCCGGCTACCACCATGATGCTTCACAGTTGTTTCTGTTATGCTGGTGTTTTATGTTTCTGCTTCAATTGTGATTACTGTTCAAGTTGTTGCCAGCACCAATGACTCCCTGAGGGCTGGCTGACACTCACCCCACACACATCCAGCACATGCGTCACTGTACATGTGACCATGCCAATAAAGGTGTCGGGCGCACGTGCCCGTGGCCAGTTCAAGAGCTCTATGACTGTGTCCGTGTGCTCATGATGTATGCATTCGGGCCACAGCCCTACAACATCACATTGTGCGTGTGCAGAGGACGCAGCCATGTCACCGCAGGCAGAGTGTGGGACATTGCACATGTAGCTTTGTCGTCCCCCACTCAATATGTAAGAGGAGTGGACTGGGCCGGCATGCGCCAGTCCAGCGTGGGGGTGTGGATGATTATCCCGCGGCTCTGGGTGTGGCCAGTCCTGGAAATGTGCAAATCCGGGTGTCTCTGTCACAGTGTGGGTCTCCTTTGGGGAGTGTAGGTGGTCCCTGATGGGACTTAGACACCGACGTATGTGATCTAGTTCAGCTTCCATGAGGTGGGACCCCACCCGCACCTGTTTGGACACCCCCTTCTGGCAGTCTGACACCTGGCCTTGGAATGCGATGTGTGCTTCGGTGTGCTGCTGGGAGCCAGCCGTGGTGGTGCGTGCGTCCAGCTGTGTTGTCTGTGCAGGAGGTGGGGTATCCTCGATGCAGCTGGGCTGCCCTGCTCCTGGGGGTCGATTGCCCGAAGATGTCCATGAACTGTTGTAGGGCGTCGGTGTCGGAAGTGTGGAGGTCCTCTTCAGAATCACTGTGGAGTTGTCTGGTCTGCTCTGCTGGAGGTGTTGTTTGTCCCTCTGCAATGTGAAGGGGAGATGCTTGTTGACATTGTGTTGGCATGTATGTTTACGCATTATTCAGGTTTACATACAGATTGCATGACAATGTACATTGTGACTGTTTTGGAGGGGCAGACTATTTGATGCGGGACAGTGGACATTTGGACTACATGACGTAGGTGAGGTTGTACACGTACATTTTCATCTCACAGTTCCCTGCTATGTCAGATGTTATTGGCCATTTTCTACGCACAGGCGGACCCAGTTGTGTCCTCTGTTCTGCAGTGTAAGTGTTGCACTGTGCACCACATTGTCGTCCATGTGGATGTGCTGGCATTGCTATGTGTGTGTGCTGCATTGTGGGAGGGTCGCACCTGCAGCTGTGATTTTGCTGCCCCTCATCCCCTTTTGTATCGCCTTATCCCTTGGAGGCGGTGTGCCTTTGACTTTTGTGCTTTTAAGGCGCTGTGATGTTGGCGACTTGGGTCATTTGTGCTCTTGGACGGTTTTTGTACTCTTGTGCATTGTTTGTCTGCAGATGTATTGTTGACGTCAGTGGTTGTTTGTGCACGTGGATGTGTCAGAGTGTGACCTGCTCCTTTCCGGATGTGGTCCACACTCAGCCACCTCAGTATCGTGGCGTGCACAATGTCATGGTGATTGTACTCCAGCCATGCTGCTGGTCATGTGGTGTCACTTGCATTGTCAGTGTGGCTCTCACATACGCATCTTTGCTGTGTTTCGCACGGGTGCATGTGTGTGTCGTAGACTTGGTGATGTGTGGGGTGTGACCCCTTTGGGCACATGGTGGGCGGGGGCCTACTTGATGTTTGTATGTGTGCTGCAGTGTGCCACGGGGATCAGGGACATGACCCAGGGTCGTAGTGGGTGTGCGGTGTGCTACACGTCGTTGGGCATGTGTGCCATTGTGCCCGTCCCCCCTGTCCCCCAGTCCCTGTTCATTACTCACCCTGTTGATGTTGTGTCAGGTCATGTCGAGCTGTATCAGGACTCCCGACTCCTTGCACCGTCTCCACACTGATGACTGTGGCCGCCGTTTGCTCCAGCTCCTCCTGTGGTGCTGGACTCCCACCTCCATTCGCCGTTGCTGCCTTCCTGTTGGCAGCGGGTTTCTGCTTGGTTTGGCTTTTCACATCGTGCCAGCGCATCTTGGCCTCATCGACACTCCGACTGCATACACGATGGAATGCCATTTTTCCGTCTGTGTTGCCAATGACACGGTGGAGGTGACGGACAGTTGTTGTTCGTGCTCTGTCACCTCGGTGAGGACGATCCGGTTGTCATGCGGACTGTACCCCGTCTTCCTCTTCCTTTTCTCCTTGGCCTTCCCCGACCCCGAAGTTCCTTGCTGGTGGTCTGTGGGGCTTGTGGGGTTCGCGTTGACCTGGGCACTGGTTCCGGGTGCATCCATGTTGCTACGCAGTTTATTTATTTATTTTTTTGTTGTTCTGCTATTATTGTGCATTTTCCCTCATGACGCGTGGGAATTGCAGGCCTGCCGCTGGTTATCGCTGATTTTTGTATCGCGGTTGGCATCATCGGGACTTTATATGCGTTAGTGTTTTGCATTTTTGCAGCGTCGCGTTGATTTTAACGCTGACATTTGACGCGTTATCGTGGGACTATCGCATGGTGCCACCAGGTTGAGAATACTACGTTAACACGGCGTTGTTTTCCCGCGATATGCAAAGTTGCATTAAGCTAAATTTGCGGTGGTTATCACACGTTCTTGAGAATATGCCCCACAGTTTTGAAATGTGGAGAAGCTGTCACAGTCTAAAGAAAGTGAGATATGAGTGTCATCAGTATAGCTCATGAACGTCATACTAAAAGAGTGGAAGAGCTTAGTGAGTTGGTTGACATAAATGTTAAAAAGAGTGGGACTCAGTGAAGAGCCTGGGGAACCGTCAATGGAAGAATTTGGAGTTCAGAGCCCTCGGGGCCAAATAAACATCTTGCAATCTATTGGAAAGATTTTTTCACCCAAGCTAAAGCAGAACCCTGTATTCCTGCTTCAATAAGAATGCCTAACTGTTGACTGTGAAAGACTTTATCAAATGCAGCAGACAGATCCATCATGATCAACGCAGATGAAGAATCCTCCAGCATTTTAAGGTCAAAAAGCACTGAGACCAAAGCTGTACCAGTGCTTTGGGAAGGCTGACAGATTGAGCTGAGTCCAGAATGTGATTAGACTTAACGAAAGCAGAGAGCTATTTATTGATATCTTTTTCCAGATGCTTAATGAGGTGTGGAAGAAGGAAAATGGTATGGAAATTACTGAGGTCGAGTGGATCAGCTGTTGTTTTTTTAAAGAGAATAACAAGGGTCTGTTTCCAGGCTTCTGGAACCATACCTGGGTCAGTGGATTTTTTGCTGATGGGTAATGGTCTTGCACAACTAGGAACAACTGATCACATAATCTGAGAGGAGCAATGGTCGAGAGAGCACCAGATGTAACCACAGTCATAAGATTAGCAATGTCATTGAGAAACTCTGAAGTCAAGAAGTAGAAACAGGAGAAGATGAAACAGAAACTTTAGGATCTGTATTTCTACTTAAAAGTTCTACTTGAATAGCAAAAGATTTACAGATCTAGTTGATTTTTTGGGAAAATATTCTGATCGATCGTCACAAAGTGCTTGGGTAGGAGTAGTGAAAGTAGCAGTACAATTTGGAGTTCACAATTTAAAAAGGCTCTTTCTTAGAATTCATAGATGAGAGAATTTGCCTGCATCAAAATTGGCTTTAGAGGAACAAAGCAGTTATTTTGTAATCACTTAGGACTACTTCAAGAAGGCTTAGGCTTTCAGGGGCATTGTTAGTCCATCAGGTCCTTTCTAATATTTTGCAGTAGTGTTTAGCTTCAGAGAGAGCCACATTGTACCTTGGGCAATTGTTCATGCTCTCTTAAAGGAGTGGGCAGAAGTTGGTAGTGCAATGTTTTATGCTTGTTTAAGCTAGAGTTTTAAGGCAGAGATATTGCTGTGTACTAAAGAATGAGAAAAATGTGGCAAAGTTGATGTGAGAGCAGTTTCATACTAGAATAAGTGGGAATGTCATAAGCAGAGGAGAGGGAATTTGGTGTGAAGATACAAAAAAGGATAAGATCATGGCGATACCAGACCTGTGGAATGGCAGGGGCCGCAGTCAATGAATTTTAGTGGAGCAAAAATTTGATCTAAGAGATATATGTTGGTGAAGATTCAGCACAGACATATTATCAAGTAAGGAAGAAATGGTAAGGTAATGAGTATAAGCCTCATTATTAAAGTCTTCTAGCACTGCAAGTGAACAATGGCTAAAAATGAATGGGGCCAAGAAGTTAACAAATGTTTTGATCAAATTGGACCTGGCTAAACAAGGCCGGTGAAAGCAAAGTATGCACAAGATGCCACATGAGGCAGAGATAGTACTGGTGAAGCCAAACAATTCTTCCTCCAGGAAATGCGTAAGATGGATAGGTGAGATTTGTAATTATTTTTTAAAACAGAATGGCAAGACTTCTGCCTTTTCTATCAGGGCAAGGGAGATCAATGACTTTGTGAAGAGAAGGGCAGGTAGCAGCCAAATTTGGCGTCGAAGCTTCAGTAGCACAAATTTCTATAAGAAACAAAATGTTCAAAGTGTGGTTAATCAAGATGTCATGGATTTCAGTTGCATGTTTGATGAGGGAGCAAACATCAATCAAGGCTATATTGAATTAGGAAGTGCTGCAAGACTTCTTTGAGATATAGAAGTAGGCAGTGGAGGTAACAGGAGGCTCGTTAAATGTTGCAGAATTAGTTATGGTTGACTATTGGGGAGACAGGTGCCCTGAAACCAGTGTGGATATCAGCAAACTAACCAATAGTAGGACGATGGCTGCAGATGAGATGTGGACGGGTGCAGATGGCCTTGACTTAGGCATGCTTTTGCCACTCCAGTGGGACGTCCGTGCACCTAGTGACTTTAAATGGCTCGCTGTCATGAATCAAGTCAGTAGGCGTGGACCAAGACATATCTAGGCAACTTAGTGAGTGTTGCTTTAAGCAAAATAAATAGGCAAAGAAAATTTATGGGCTAAGAAAAAGTTGAGTTAAAGCCCAGCAGCTCCTGGTGTCAGTGCCAAGATCCTAGGTGCCGCATTTACTGAAAATGAACACATAAGATAAAATGACAAGCTAAAAAAGGTGAACCAACCAAATAAGAAACAGCTAAAACAGTGGGATCCTAAGTCCTGTGACCCAGTCCCACTTAGTTAAATCCAAGAAATTGAAAAGCATAGCATATGAGGAACCCGCAATGCAAAGTACCCTGAAATTAAATAAAATCCATAGGGGGCTGCACACCCAGCAGCTTTATATGGCCTTCCGACTTGAATCTGGATAATGGGCATAAAAGAGACATTGCCAGGCAATGCAGCAAGCATTACAAAAAGAGAAACTAATGACAAAAAACAAGAAGTTAATCAGTTGCTGGTGTCAGTGCCAGGCTCTCTAGGCACTGCACCTATTAGTAATTAACATACAAGCTAAAATAACCAGTTTTTAAAAATGTGAGAAACAACAACACTTAAAAGATGCAAATCTGTGGTAGCCCAGGTCATATGAGCCAGGAACCTCTCTAGATACGAGGAAGTGAAATCCGTGGGCTAGGAGCAACCTGCAACTAAGAGCTTTGGTTCTTCTATTTTATCCCCAAAGAAAATATTCTCAATGGGGGAAATCATTTCCCTGTGGAAAAATATCTCTACCAATTCCCCCTCCGTGATGGGGGCGAAGGGTTCCACTTCCCACCCTGAAGAGGTGTTTGTTTACTTCTTCTTATTGCAAAAGTAAATCTCCAACCATTTCCAGGGTGGGAAAAGGTAGAAGGGAAATTTGAAATTACAATAAACTAATGTGTTTGTGAGAATTCACAATTTTTCAAGGCTGGACACCCACTATCCCTTCCCATTCCCTGAGTTGCTCCTGCAAAATATTACACTGTTACGGAGTGACACTGCTAAACCTGTGTGAAATTGCAAAATTGTGTTTGGCAAAACCAGACTCCAACAGTAACCATTGTGTGAAATTTGCACACTTTGCTAGTCAAATAATGATTTTGCATAGGCCTAAACATTACACTGTATCAAAAGGATTTATGACTGCTAGATCACTTTTAGTTAATGTCTAGAAGATATACATCATGATATTTGCATTTAGATATCTGTGTTGCAAGTACAAATAGCTTTTTCATATCAGACCCAATGTTTCTGCTTCTAAGAGACAAGATGCAAAGTTCCAAAAACTCAGAAATAGACAAAGATTCCAGAAAAATGGATTGTCCTGCTCACATCTTTTGGAAACCACATCTCAAGCCATTTATTTTGAACACCACTTCATTCTCAAGGTGCCCTCAACAATGTGATTCCTGCTTCATTGTTATATTGTTGAAGTCAAGATCATTCTCCCACTTTCCTCAACACAGTAACACACCATTGTCTCTGCCATTTTTATATCCTTACCTTTCATTCTAAAGAGGTGAAGTGTTTTGTGTATGGCACCCTGTGTGTGCTTTGTCGGCAGGACTAAAAAGGGGGACACGTTGGACTTCCAGGGAACAAAGCTTAGCTTTCCTGCTGGATACTGGTGGTACATTGTTTGTAATTCCATACAAAATACAGCACAGAACATAGGTTTTCTAACTCTCTAGCGAACGTGTAGGCTCAAGGCCAACTCACCAGCTGGAACCAGCAAGCCACAAACCACCTAAACATTACATGATGATTGTACATTCTGGGTAACGATCAGTCCTGTAAGGATTGACAGGTATATTTTTTTAGTAGGTTTCTGTTAGAAATGGGGGTTTCCAGTTGGCAATGCTATGCACCTTTGTCCAAGTAGGGACTCTTCCTTCTAGTCAGGATAAGGGGGATACACTACTGAAATAACCCCTGCTCAACCCCATGGTAGCTTGGCACGAGCAGTCAGGCTTATCTCAGAGGCAGTGTGTAAAGCATTTGCACATAACCAACTGTAACACACTGAAAACACTACAAAAGGACACCACACCAGTTTAGAAAAATATCCAATACTTTATATATTTAACAGAAGACCAAAGCGATAAGAATCCAACATACAATACTTAAAAATATGCACTTTGCAAGTACAACCTTAAAAATGCAGTTCCTTGGAGTCGGTAGCTCCGTCTGATTCTACCGCGATACTGAAAACAACAGAATCCAACAGTTCCGTCTGACTTCGTGGGTCGGGGTGTCGGCAGACTCGTAAACAGTATCTTTTTGTTGCGGCTGACATGTTGGTGCGAGTCAGTTGTGGCAACAATCGCGGTTGCGATGTGAAGTGTAGCGGTGCGGCGTGTGGTGCCTTCAAGGCACGATGCAGGCAGCGGCTCAGTGGCGGTTGTCCAGCGGTATTGGTGAGACCAGGGCTGCGATGCAGAGTGAGGCGGTGCTCGTGGCGGTGCTGACCGGTCATGGTGTGCGCGACAGAGCCAGTTAGTGGGAGCTGGCATCGGTCGGCCCAGACTGCGGTGTGGGACGAGGAGATGCATTGTGAGACTTACGAGTGGTGTTTCCAGCCACAATGTGGTCATGGGTGTCAAAGCCAGCAGGCAGCAACAGTGTCGGTGAGACCAGGACGGTGTAGTGAAGTGAGGCGGTGCGGAGTGTGGTGTCCACAGATCACGGTGCAAGCAGCAGCTCGGTGGCGGCAGCATCAGTAGTTGTCATCGGTGAGACTAGGGTTGTGGTTCGAGATGCAGAAGTGCCCTCTGCGGTGCCTTCAGGACACGGAGCCAGCGACAGGGTCGGTGATGGAGTCGGTTGCTTTTCCCCCTCTGTGGCAACTGTTCCATTAGCGGTTCCCAGATGTCAGTGAAGTCTTTGCGGTCCATGAGACTTCAGAATCAGAACAGGAGGCAAGCTCTACTTCAAACCCTTGGAGATACTCAGCAGAAGTAAAGAAAGTTCAGGCCAACCCAACAAAGCAACAACACAGCAAAGGGGCAGTACTCCTCCTGGCAGTTCTTCCAGCTCTTCTTCTTGGCAGGGTCATTGATTCCAGTGAGCTCTAAAGTTCTATGGTTTGGGCCCCATAATTTATACTCAGTTTCTCTTTGTTCTCTTAGGCAGAGAGTGTCTGTACCTAGTCCAAACCAGTTTGGTCCTCACTGTCCCAGCTTCCCAGCAGGAAGTGGAGACAGCATTGTCTAAAGCAGACCAGACCCATTCAGGTGCAAGGAAATCTCCTCCCACTACTCTAAATGCAGCCCAGGTCTATTCAGCCCAGCCCTACTCCTCCAGGAAAGGCAGGACACACCTCGACCCCCCCAAGTGGCTGTCTGAAGAGAATGCACATCCCCAGCCCTGTCACTCCAAAGCCAGACAGTCAATCCACAAACCCAGCAGGGGCACACAGGATGGCTAAGTAAGAAAATACCTACTTTCTAAAAGTGGTATTTTCAAACACAGAATATAAAAATTATCTTTACTAAAAGATGCATTTCTACATTCTGAGTTCAGGCATTCTAAACTCCATTTCTCTATCTTGTCCCAATGGGAAGATATATTTATAAGATGTTATAAGTAAATTCCCATTCTATCCTACGTGACAGATAGCCTTTCAATAGTGAAAAACGAATTGCACTGTATTTCACTATCAGGACTTGTCACATACACCAGTACATGTTCTACCTTTAACATACACAGCACCCTGCCCACAGGGGTACCTTGGGCCTACCTTAGGGGTGACTTGCATGTAGGAAAAGGGATGATTAGGGCCTGGCAAGTCAACATGGCAGTAAAAACTATGCGCTGACACTGCAGGGGCAGGTCTGAGAACCCTTTGAAAGGCTGCTTGTGTGGGTGGCACAATCAGTGCTGCAGGCCCACTAGCAGCATTTGATTTACAGGCACTTCCCTCTCAGTGCACTTTACTAGGTACTTACCAGTAAATCCAATATGGCAATCATGGAGACACCAATCCTTAATACAATTTACAATAGGAGCACTTGCACTTTAACACTGGACAACATTGAGAAAGTTCGCCAAGACACTAAACCAGCAAAAACAGAGTCAAAACCGGGAGGTCAGAAAGCAAAAAGACAGGGAAAACACGCCAAAAGATGCCAGGTCTAACAGTTCCCAATCTCTTTTGACTGTGAATATAAATACTCATGAATGCACAATAAGTATATGTTATATCATTTTATTAAAATAAATATCCTACCCTAGTACATAAAGTAAGTATAGCAGTACCAAAAAAATGAACAACACAGTGGCAAAGAAATTGATTATTAAAGAGAACATTAAACATTGTGACAGTGGTTTGAAATTCATAATTCTCTTGCATGAACAATGGTGTCCATCTCTACTCTCCAACCCTTCATTTCTTACCTCTAGCTAAGCTGTTTTAGCTCCAAGTGGGCCTGTGTGAGTTTCTAAGTTGGCGTCTCACTCTCATACCCTAATCATACAACAGTGTTGTTCTGTATGAAGAAGGATGCTGTCTATCTCTGCGCAGTAGCTAAGGCATCCTATCAAGCCGATAATGTGGAGCTGGCTCAAAGATGCTTTTCTGTAGCCTTCATGAAGTGTGTTTAAAGTCTTCTGCTTGCTCAATCTCAGAATTCTCCTAGAAAGCCAAATATTTCCTCTCTGCATTCCAATTGTTTGTACCTTGTTTGAATACACTTTCCTTATTATTTTGAAAAGGGCACGCTTTACATCAAATGATGCCAAATGAATGAATTAACACATTAATCTTGTTCCATCTTCACCTAAATCTATAAAGCATTATAAATCATGTGACTACAAATAGTAAGTATTACTGAACTGTCAAGCTATATTAAAGCAAAAGTTAAATGGTATACATGAGAAACAATGCTAACTGCATCATGCATTTATGAAGAACACACATGCACTCAAATAAATGAATATATTAAATGCAAGGTGGGGTGCATGTGCAGAAACTTTGAATGACTGGAACTGCTCCTGTGCAATATTTATACATAACACAAGAACTTCTGTATTTGAGAGTCCAGCTCTGTGCCCAGAAATGACCAAATGTTGGTACAGCATTAAATCTTGTCATCTGTGACTCTAATCTTTGCCAGTCAATGACCACTTCAAAAGCTTGGCTTACCCTCAGCATATACAAGAATTACCTGGATGCCCCATAAAACAAATGTTGAGAAAACGGTGAATGCCATGGTTAAAAATGAAGCCACTATTGAGCGTCCCATCTTACTTGAGAATTTGCTCACCAAGCAGAAAATGTTGAAGGATAATTGATGAATCACATACATTCTCCACCAGAAAGATAATTGGGGACTAGCTCCAGCTTCAAAACTACAACATCTGCCTTCATCAGCTCAGTGAATGGGCCCTAAACCTCACACAGCCAAGTTTATTAGCCATAATATTCAGGAAAATATTTGCAGATTTTAAATTGTAGGTCAGACAAAGAGACCATGAACCTGTATGAGGAATTCCAAAAGCCCTCAAAATGGCCATGCCTCTGGAAATCTTGCACATATCCAATCAAGTCATTCAAGATTATGCACAAAAGTAAAGTAGTATATGCAATATTGTGTGAATGAGTAATTGGTCACATCAACCTGTCCCTTCAGAAGATCCATCATGAGGTACTCGACCTAATAGGGGTATCCACCCAACCCGCTGCAAACCGCTCTTAATTCCTGCCTAGTTTTTTTATTTATGTCAGTTATGTTCACTGACAAAAGTTTCCAGTAGCTATTATGGACCCTCTAAATACCAATGTTGCAGCATACATGCTAGACATGATAAGACCCTTTGCAACATTCCAATCTCCACTTGATCATTCTCTTAGTTCTTAAGATTGCTGGGTGCCCCCAACGTACACAATTTTTGGGACTGGATCTTGTTGTTTGTATCATAAAGGTCTGCAATTAAATTTCATTTCAGCATCAGATCAGATCATACATGTTCAAGTTGAATAGAAACAACCCCTCTATTAAGTAATGACCTTTCTCCCAAAAATACTGGTGTTGGTAGGCTGCATTTCATCCTAGTTGTTATGGGTTTTGCTAGCAATTAATAGACAGATCTTATCATCTGTTTCAAAGCCTGCTACTGAAGAAGATGCACAGTTTTTCTTTTCTGTAAGCATGAGTGCAAGCACATAAAACTACTATTTGCCAAGTTTAACCAAATCGTCTGCCATGTTTACACACCATTTTGACTGTCTGGCTTATGGTTGCTATTAGAACTGGGGGTCTCTAGATGGCTGAGGTAGGTACTTTAGTTCAAATAGGGACCCTTGCTTCTAGTCAGGGAAAGGAGGGACACACTCTCAGATAACCCCTGCTCACCCCCCGGTAGCTTGGCACGAGCAGCCAGGCTTATCTCCAAGGCAATGTGTAAAGTATTTGCAACCACACTCCCAGTAACACAGTGATAACACCACAAATGGACACCACACTGGTTTTATAAAAATGGCGGTATCTTTATCAAAAGGGATACGATGAGACCAAACGATAAAAATCCAACATATGCGTATTCGTAATATTTCACTTCACCGGTTATTAGGCCAACAATCACTTGTAGGTTCTTGCGGTATTAATGAGTAATTCTCGATGATCTAATGCAGTCCTAATGCAATGCTATGCAGTTCGTAATGCAGTTCGTAATGTAGTAATAAGACAGTCCTTAATGCAAGTACTAATGCAGTTCGTAATGCAGGAATAATGCAGTACGTAATGCAAGAATCAGGCAGTTCGTAATGCAAGAATAATGCGGTTCGTAATGCAAGAATCAGGCAGTTCATAATGCAAGGAATAATGCGGTTTGTAATGCAAGAATAAGGCAGCTCGTAATGCAAGAATCAGGCAGTTCGTAATGCAAGAATAATGCGGTTCGTTGACGATCTTGGGCAGATTCCTCTTGGCGAACAACGATCACGATCCCTTTCACCTTGCAGCTTCCTTAGCTTCAAGAAATCCTTGAGCACATTGCGGCTCGGGCCGGCGGCGATCCTCACTCACAGCCTCAGTTACGATGACGGCTCGAGCCACAAACAGCAATGCAGCAGCGTGGACGATGTTTCACGCTGCGGGGGCAATGCGGTCACGGGGCACCTCGTAAACAGCATCACAGACCACACGGCAGTCTCAGGCGTGCAAAAGCACACGCACCAAGCGTCGCTGAGACACGGTTGGAAACTTTGATGTTCCTGAGTTTCCACAACAGGGGACCAGCTCTCCTCGGGCCCTTGGAGACAAGTTAATCCAGGACACAGCACACAGCAAAGTCCTCTCAAGCAGGGGGACACAGCACACAGCAAAGTCCCTTGTCCTCTCCTTAGTCAAATCCAAACTGCAGGCCAGCCCCAGAACACACAGCAAGGGCAGTCCTTCTCTTCAGTCTCTTCAGCTGTTCTCCTTTGGCAGAGGTTCCTCTTGATCACGAAGTAGTTTCAATCCTTTTTCAGTCTGGATTGCAGTCTTGAGTTCAGGGGTTTCAGCTCCTACTTTTATACCCCTAAATGCCTTTGAAGTCTTTGTGTTCTGGGGGCTCTGAGCCCGGTCCAAACCAGTTCTAGGTGTCTTCCTGCCAGTGCACACCTTCTTTCTTTGATAGTGAGGGTCTGGGCCTCAGACACTCTGCAGGAGGTGGAACCATTCCTTTGTGGCAGCAGCACAGGCCTCTTCACATCAAAGGGGCTACTCCTCCCCCTACACCAAATGCAGACCAGCCTGAGCTGTCTCACCTACTCCTCTCTGGTGTCAGGACACTCCCCAGACCCTGTCACATCCAAACCCAGACAGTCAATACACAACCAGGCAGAGACACACAGGATGGTTAGGACAAGAATCCAGCCACTTCTAAAAGTGTGGTTTCTAAACACACAATTTAAAAACCATCTTCATAGAAAGATGTGTTATTAAATTCTGAATTCTGGCACACTAAACTTCATCTCTCCATATGCTGGAAACATGGGACCCAGCATTCCCCATTCTGTCCTATGGGCAAGATGGCCTTGCAACAGTGAAAAACGAATTTGGCAGTATTTCACTGTCAGGACATGGTACACACCTCAATACATGTCCTACCTTTCACATACACTGCACCCTGCCCAGGGGGGTACCTTGGGCCTACTATAGGGGTGTCTGATGTGCATAAAAAGGGAAGGGTAAGGCCTGGCAAGTGGGTGCACTTGTCAGGACAACAAGGCAGTTAACAAACTGCGCGCAGGCACTGCAGTGGCAGGCCTGAGATCTCTTTTTAGGGCTACTTGTGTGGGTGGCACAATTAGTGCTGCAGGCCCACTAGTAGCATTTGCATTCCCAGCCCTGGCACACATAGTGCACTTTACTAGGGACTTTACTAGTAAGACAAACATACCAATTATGGACAACCAATTACTATAACACTTTATACAGGGAGCACTTGCACTTTGACACTGATCAGCAGTGGCAAAGTGCCCAAAGCATCTAAGCCAGTAAAATGAAATCCATCACAGCATCAAAAAATAGTGGAGGTAGAGGCAAAAAGTCAGGGGTAACCATGCCAAGAAATGCCAGGTCTAACACGTGTCCCCTCCAGCTGAAAAGTGGGGAGAACTACCCACCCCCATGGGAGTTCTCATCACTAAGGCGGAAAAATCTGGCCAGACCATCAGCATTGGCGTGTTCTGTTCCAGGGCAGTGTTCCACCGTGATGTCCATTCCTTGTAGGGAGATGGACCACCTCAACAGTTTTGGGTTCTCACCCCTCATCTGCATCCACCATCTGAGGGGCCTGTGGTCTGTCTGAACCAGGAAGTGAGTCCCAAACAAGTAGGGCCTCAGCTTCTTCAGTGCCAGGACCACAGCAAAAGCTTCCCTTTCCATTGCACTCCACCTCTGTTCCCTGGGAAGTAGCCTCCTGCTAATGAAAGCTACGGGTTGGTCCAAGCCCTCGTCGTTCAATTGTGAGAGTACTGCTCCCACACCATGCTCTGAAGCATCTGTCTGCACCACAAACTCTTTGGAGAAATCAGGCGCCTTGAGCACGGGCGCCGTGCACATGGCAGTTTTCAGGGCATCAAAAGCGGTCTGGAAGGCATCAATCCAGATCACCTTCTTGGGCTGTTTCTTTGAAGTCAGTTCTGTTAAGGGGGCAACAAGGGTGCAATACCCCTTCACAAACCGTCTGTAATACCCCGTGAGTCCTAAAATGGCTCTCACCTCTGTCTGGGTCTTGGGGGGTTCCCAAGCCAGAATGGTATCAATTTCTGCCTGTAGGGGTGCCACCTGGCCGCTCCCCACCTGGTGTCCTAAGTACACCACCGAACCCTGCCCTATCTGGCACTTACTTGCCTTGATAGTGAGGCCTGCCCTCTGCAGGGCCTTCAACACTTCGCAGAGGTGTTGCAAATGTTCCTCCCAACTGGAGCTGAACACAGCAATGTCATCCAGGTAGGCGGCGCTGAATTCCTCCAGCCCACACAGCACCTGGTTAACCAGTCTCTGGAAGGTGGCAGGGGCGTTCTTCAACTCAAAGGGCATAACCCTGAATTGGTAGTGCCCCTCTGGCATTGAGAACGCTGACCTCTCTTTGGCCCCTTCGCTCAAGGCAATCTGCCAGTACCCAGACGTCAATTCAAATGTACTGAGGTACTGGGCAGCTCCCAGCCGATCCAAGAGCTCATCAGCTCTGGGGATGGGGTGAGCGTCAGTCTTGGTGACCGCATTGAGCCCCCGGTAATCCACACAGAACCGGAGTTCTGGGGTGGCACCAGGCGCAGCAGCTTTTGGCACAAGGACCACTGGGCTAGCCCAGGGGCTGCTGGATGGCTCAATTACCCCTAGCACCAGCATCTTGGAAACCTGCTCCTTGATGCTGGCCCTGACCTTATCAGCTACTCTGTAAAAATGTTGTTTTACAGGCAGGCTGTCTCCAGTGTCCACATCATGGACGCACCAATGGGTGACTCCTGGGGTCAGAGAGAACAGGGAGGCGAACTGACCCAACACCTGGCGACAGTCCCTCTGCTGTTCTGGGGTCAGGGTAGGCAAGAGGTTCACTCCATCCACTGACCCATCCTTTTCTCTGGCTGACAGGAGGTCAGGAAGAGGTTCACTCTCCTCTTCCGCCCCGTCATCGGTTGCCAAGAGCATGGTCAGATCAGACCTCTCAAAGTGGGGTTTTAGGCGGTTCACATGGAGGACCCTCAGAGGGTTCCTAGGAGACTGTAAGTCAACCAGGTAGGTCACTTCCCTCCTGCGCTCCACCACCTCATAAGGCCCAGTCCACTTATTCTGGAGCGCGCAGGGCTCTACTGGTGCCATCACCCACACTTTTTGCCCAGGTTGAAACTCGACCAGAGTGGCATTTTGGTCGTACCACCGTTTCATTTCTTCCTAGCTGGCTTCCAGATTCGCCTGAGCGAGTTGCCTGAAACGCCTAGTTTGGTTCCTGAAGGCCAGCATGTAGCTATATACATCCTGGGGGGGTTTACTAGGAGCCTTCTCCCAGCCCTCCTTCACCAAACTCAATGGTCCTCTTACAGGGTGTCCATACAGGAGCTCAAAGGGACTGAACCCTAGGGACTTCTGTGGCACCTCTCTGTAAGCAAACAATAGGCATGGTAAGAGGACGTCGCACTTACGCCTCATGGGTTCCTCAAGACCCATAATCATGCCCTTTAGGGTCCGGTTAAATCTCTCAACCAGCCCGTTACCTTGGGGGTGGTAAGGCGTGGTGAACTTATAGGTTACACCGCACTCCTTCCACAGAGTTTTCATATACCTAGATATGACATTAGTACCACGGTCTGACACCACCTCTCTGGGGAATCCCACGCGGGAGAAAATCCCCATCAGTGCACGACCCACCACGGGGGCTGTCACCGTCCGGAGAGGGATGGCTTCCGGGTACCGGGTGGCATGGTCCACCAAGACCAGGATGAACCTGTTGCCCATGGCTGTCTTGGGATCCAGAGGCCCCACAATGTCAACGCCCACCCTCTCAAAGGGAGTGCTGACTACAGGGAAAGGTTGGAGAGGAGCCTTGCGCTTCCTCCCACTCTTACTACTTGCCTGGCAAGTCTGACAGGTCCTGCAATGAGTATCAGAACTCTTGCGCATTTGAGGCCAATAGAAGTGGGTGAAAAGCCTCTCAAAGGTCTTGTCCTGCCCCAAATGTCCTGCTAACGGTACATCATGTGCCAACCCCAATAGGAAGGCTCTGAAGCGCTGGGGTACCACCAGCACACAGGCTGACCCAGGCTCAGCAACCTTAGGCTCGCTATATAGGAGATCATTCTCCCAGTAAATCAAATGTGACCCAGACTGATCACCTGCTGCCTGGTTTGCTGCCTGTTGCCGCAAACCTACAAGAGAAGGGCACTTTTCTGCTCCTCACAGAATTCCTCCCTGGAGGGCCCTCCCTCCTGCTGCCATTGGGTCAGCTCAGGTAGGTCCCCCAGTTCAGCTACTTGCTCCCCCGTAGGCTCCAGGGCATCCCCCTCAAGGTTTGCCTCCTCCTGGACCATGGGAACTTTGGGGGCCGGTTTCCCATGCCCCCTGCCTCCTCTCTTTAAGGCAGGCACCTGGTCCACTGTTTCAGGCTCCAGGTCCTCTTGAACACCCTTACTGGCTGCCATAGACCGAGTGGTCACACAAGCCCACTCAGGCAGACCCAACATCTCCAAATGTGCCTGGCGCTCCACCTCCTTCCAGGGGGAACTCTCCAGGTCATTCCCCAGCAGACAGTCTACAGGCATGGACGGACTTACAACGACCTTCAAGGAACCTGAGACCCCCCCACTCAAAGGGAACTGGTGCTACCTGGCAGAGGCGCAGTTGTCTGCTGCAACTACAGGGTGAAGTACATTGGGAATTACCTGCTCCTCAGACACCCACTGACACCTGACAGATCGCACACTGGCTCCGGTGTCTCTCAGAGCCTCCACCCTCCTTCCATTGATGGTCACCCACTGCCTGTAATTCTTAGTGTTCTCAGGCAGAGACGCTTCTTGGACCATCTCTCGATCTCCTAAGGAGACCAGGGTCATAACTGCTTGCTCCTCCCCATTCCAAGGACTCAATTCCTCCCCCAACGCTACACTCACTAAACCCGGTGTTGGAGCACCAGTGGGTGCAGGTGGTTTCTTGGGGCACTTAGGGGCAATGTGACCCACCTCCTTACAAAAATAACAAGTAGGAGGACCTCGGTGGTCCCGCTTGCCCTTAGGGGGCCAGGACCTCTTGGCCTTGGGGGACTGGGACTCCTTTACCTGGGAACTACTTTGGGGCCCTTTAGAGAACTCCTTGTGGTTACCCTTGTCCTCCCCCACCTTATGCTGGGGACCCTGTAAACTTTTGGCAGTGGTACCCCCAATCCCCTTGTGGACCCTGGTGCTGGTCCAGCGATCCGCCTCCTCAGCAAGCTTACCGGGATCAGTCAACTTACTGTCTAAAAGATGCTGGCGAGGCTCTGGAACACACAGACTACTCAAATGCTCCCAACTAATTAAATTGCATAAGCCCTTAAAATCAGTTACCTTGCTGCCCGTCATCCAACCATCCAGTGCACGCGTGTACGCATTCACACATTCCACTCAAGTACTGGATTCCAGTTTCTTGAAGTTCCTGAATTTCTGCCAGTACTGTTCAGGAGTGAGCCCATACCTGAGGCATAAAGCCTCCTTCATGTTGGCGTAAGTCAGGGTTCCCGCCCTCTCTAAAGGTAGTAAAACATCCCTCCCAGAAGCCTCAAAGTGTTTCCACAGGCCTGCCTCTCAATGCTTCTCAGGCACCTCATTCATCCTTAGTGCGATCTCATTTGCCGTGAACCACGCATAAATATCATCACCCCTTTGGTAATCTCGCACTAAGTCTTTGGGAATGTACACCTTACTCGCTGGCACTGGCTGTGCGCTGCCACCATTTGAACTGGACTCCACCTCTTTAGCCTTAATGTCCAGTTCCCTCATGCTTAACTCATGAGCTAAGAGAATCTTCTTCTCTTCCAAGGGGAGAGCGTTCTCGCTCTCCTCTGCTCGCTTTTCACTTTCAAGCTTTTTCTCCTCTGCTTGAGCCTTAAGTTTTAAAACCTCCAACTCATGCTGTCTGACCCTTTGGTTTTCCTCCAGCTCCTCTGGGGAAAAGCTCCTCCCTGAATGGTTACTACCAGCCCCTGAAGCTGGTCCTCCCACTGGCAAATCCTGTGGACTAAATCCATTCCCTGGGTCATCCTCATCCACCTCAGCATCACCTGTCTCCTGAGCCTCTTTGGCTTCCCACCAGGCCCTCAAGGCCATTTGCAGCTCCTCCTTCTTGGCGCTACTTTTCATGGGACATCCCAAAGCTCTGCAGAATTGTCTCAATTGATCAACTTTGTATTTAAGCAATGCCTCAATGTCGAATTCCAATTCTGCAACCTCACTGGCTACTTGACTCTTTTGAGACATGATGTGTGGCTTAAAGGTCGCTCAAAAATAGAACCAAAAATCAAAAACACAATATGTGGTTGCGTCGTGGTCTGCGCTAAAACTAGTGATGTACACCAGTCACTGTGAGTCAATTGCAAATACAAGTTCAAATCCCCAACCGCCGACCACCAATGTTAGAACTGGGGGTCTCTAGTTGGCTGAGGTAGGTACCTTAGTCCAAATAGGAACCCTTGCTTCTAGTCAGGGAAAGGAGGGACACATTCTCAGATAACCCCTGCTCACCCCCCGGTAGCTTGGCACGAGCAGCCAGGCTTATCTCCAAGGCAATGTGTAAAGTATTTGCAACCACACTCCCAGTAACACAGTGATAACACCACAAATGGACACCACACTGGTTTTATAAAAATAGCGGTATCTTTATCAAAAGGGATACGATGAGACCAAACGATAAAAATCCAACATATGCGTATTCATAATATTTCACTTCGCCGGTTATTAGGCCAACAATCACTTGTAGGTTCTTGCGGTATTAATGAGCAATTCTCGATGATCTAATGCAGTCCTAATGCAATGCTATGCAGTTCGTAATGCAGTTTGTAATGTAGCAATAAGACAGTCCTTAATGCAAGTACTAATGCAGTTTGTAACGTAGGAATAATGCAGTTCGTAATGCAAGAATCAGGCAGTTCGTAATGCATAAATAATGCGGTTCGTAATGCAAGAATCAGGCAGTTCGTAATGCAAGGAATAATGCGGTTCGTAATGCAAGAATAAGGCAGTTCGTAATGCAAGAATCAAGCAGTTCGTAATGCAAGAATAATGCGGTTCATAATGCAAGAATCAGGCAGTTCGTAATGCAGGGAATAATGCTATAAGCCAATCTGCGCGGTCAACTCGGGCACCACTATGCCCCAACAGCAGAGACAACGGTCATATGCTTAAAGAGGCGGCCCCGGTACTGCTGGGCAGGTACGGGCCGCTCGGGGACTCAGCGCGTCTAACGCAGGGCAGCGGGAGAGAGATCGGAGCAGTCCTGTACTCCTCCTGCACGCCTCTCCAGGCCACACACGCTTGCGGCTCCCGACCGGAGTCCAAGCCTTACCTGGGGGGTGCGCTGCCTCGCTCTCTCTCTCCGCTCGTCGGACGTGCTGCTGGGCGGCCCCGACGACGTTGCAGCTCCTTGCTAGGCGACGGTGTAGCCGGACAGGTTACGGCACTGCCTTCTCCTTCGTTGACGATCTTGGGCAGATTCCTCTTGGCGAACAACGATCACGATCCCTTTCGCCTTGCAGCTTCCTAAGCTTCAAGAAATCCTTGAGCACGTTGCGGCTCGGGCCGGCGGTGGCGATCCTCACTCACAGCCTCAGTTACTATGACGGCTCGAGCCACAAACAGCAATGCAGCAGTGTGGACGATGTTTCACGCTGCGGGGGCAATGCGGTCATGGGGCACCTCGTAAACAGCACCACAGACCACACGGTAGTCTCAGGCGTGCAAAAGCACACGCACCAAGCGTCGCTGAGACACGGTTGGAAACTTTGATGTTCCTGAGTTTCCACAACAGGGGACCAGCTCTCCTCGGGCCCTTGGAGACAAGTTACTTCAGGACACAGCACACAGCAAAGTCCTCTCAAGCAGGGGGACACAGCACACAGCAAAGTCCCTTGTCCTCTCCTTATTCAAATCAGCAAACTGCAGGCCAGCCCCAGAACACACAGTAAGGGCAGTCCTTCTCTTCAGTCTCTTCAGCTATTCTCCTTTGGCAGAGGTTCCTCTTGATCACGAAGTAGTTTCAATCCTTTTTCAGTCCGGATTGCAGTCTTGAGTTCAGGGGTTTCAGCTCTTACTTTTATACCCCTAAATGCCTTTGAAGTCTTTGTGTTCAGGGGGCTCTGAGCCCGGTCAAAACCAGTTCTGGGTGTCTTCCTGCCAGTGCACACCTTCTTTCTATGATAGTGAGGGTCTGGGCCTCAGACACTCTGCAGGAGGTGGAGCCATTCCTTTGTGGAAGCAGCACAGGCCTCTTCGCATCGAAGGGGCTACTCCTCCCCCTACACCAAATGCAGGCCAGCCTGTGCTGTCTCACCTACTCCTCTCTGGTGTCAGGACACTCCCCAGACCCAGTCACATCCAAACCCAGACAGTCAATACACAACCAGGCAGAGACACACAGGATGGTTAGGACAAGAAACCAGCCACTTCTAAAAGTGTGGTTTCTAAACACACAATTTAAAAACCATCTTCATAGAAAGATGTGTTATTAAATTCTGAATTCAGGCACACTAAACTTCATCTCTCCATATGCTGGAAACACGGGACCCAGCATTCCCCATTCTGTCCTATGGGCAAGATGGCCTTGCAACAGTGAAAAACGATTTTGGCAGTATTTCACTGTCAGGACATGGTACACACCTCAGTACATGTCCTACCTTTCACATACACTGCACCCTGCCCAGGTGGGTACCTTGGGCCTACTGTAGGGGTGTCTGATGTGCATAAAAAGGGAAGGGTAAGGCCTGGCAAGTGGGTGCACTTGTCAGGTCAACAAGGCAGTTAACAAACTGCGCGCAGGTACTGCAGTGGCAGGCCTGAGATCTCTTTTTAGGGCTACTTGTGTGGGTGGCACAATTAGTGCTGCAGGCCCACTAGTAGCATTTGCATTACCAGCCTTGGCACACATAGTGCACTTTACTAGGGACTTTACTAGTAAGACAAACATACCAATTATGGACAACCAATTACCATAACACTTTATACAGGGAGCACTTGCACTTTGACACTGATCAGCAGTGGCAAAGTGCCCAAAGCATCTAAGCCAGTAAAACGAAATCCATCACAGCATCAAAAAATAGAGGAGGTAGAGGCAAAAAGTCTGGGGTAACCACGCCAAGAAATGCCAGGTCTAACAGTTGCCACCTCACTGAAAAAGAGTCAGTTATTTCAAGCATGCCATAATAGGTCATAACACCTCTGCCCTGCTGCAATAAACTTTGAGGCTGTTAGTTGGGTAGATAATATGATTTCACCTAAGGCACCTAGGTAGTGCTGAGGTGGGCTCCTCCCTTGGCTGAGTGAAGATAACTCCTCTGTTTATAGATGTATTATCAGGAGTACAGAACCAGCTTCACACATTGTTGCTTTTACCAGTGCCAGTGAAAGCACCTTAGTGGACATAGTTCAGAGTGATTTCCAAAGATAGCACTGCCTTATAGGATAGTGTGCCACCATGGCCACTGCAGTAATCAGAAGAGCTGTTTATTTTAACATGTTTAGGAGTGGCATGGATGTCTCCTGTCCATTGTTGTTTCACGTTCATCTCAGTTCTTTTCAATGGTATCTCTCTGCTATGCCTTTTCTCTGATGAAGCAAGGGTAGTGTTCTGGGGTGTATTCTTTGAGGCCTCGGTTGTCCAACTGATGACTCTGTGCTGACTGTTCTTCTTTAGGATTCTCCAATAACCCATTGCTTATTCCTTTCCCATAAATGCCCAGACTTGTTCAAAATAACTAGCCAGCACTATTCCCTTCCTTTCCCTTGCTGCGTGGAGGGCCCTCCATGGTTTTCTATCTCTCTTTCTGTCTATTTTCTATCTTTCTGTTTCTCAAAACCCACCTGAGTGATTTTATATCAATTTCATAATTTACTATATTTTGTTACTTACATACTTTCCAGCCTACTCCTCTACCCACAAACATTTGACGGGATGTCCTCACACACCACCAGGTTTAATGCTTTATCATAGAACATCCCCATGCTCTCCAAAAACCCAGTTTGATGGACAGCGGGTCTACTCCCTGAGATCAGGGAGGCACTCACTACTAGCTCAAGATCCATGAACAATAGATTAAAAACCAATGGGGAATTAGTACCCATCTCCCCACTAAAACGGCTAGTGGACTAACATTTCCATATTCCCCACACCTAATTTTTAATACCAAGTGGTACCCTATAGAGTAATAAAACAGACAGAGTTAACACATTAGTTTTTAATCTATTTGTCACGGATCCTGTTCTAGTAGCAAGTGCCTTCCTGATCTCAGGGCATAGGCCCGCTCTCCATTCAACTGCTTTATTGCGAGATTGTGGGGATGTCCTATGATAAAGCATGACACCTGGAGGTGTGTGAGGAGATCTTGTGTGTCTAGGAGTAGACTGGGAGGTATGTAATTAACAAAATGTTGTAAATAATAAATTGATATACAATCACTCAGGTGGCTTTTTTTGTGTGAAACAGGCTTTGTTTAGAGGCCAGCTCCCCTTTTATGACCTATATCCTCTAGTTCCCCACCATGAATACTTTCCATGGTTCCTGCAATTTGGTATTATCTATCTTTCCCATCTCTAAGACATCTCTATTGTGCACTGTCAAGCATATTACAGCCTGCTTTTCCACCGCCCGTTTCATGGCGGGGAACCCACCATGAAAAGGGTGGTGGGAATGCAGGTAAGGGGATCCTAATAGGGCCCCTGGGTGCATCTGGCCATGGGGGTGTATTTGGGGTTAAGTGCACCTTCGTTCATGCATGGTGTGACATGCACGACATGGTGCATGCCACACCGTGCAGGAATGTGCAGTAGGCGCTGTCACGGTATCACCCTGCTTTGTTAGGATCTCCTATGAGCCTAACAGACCATTTCGGTGCTGCCACACCAGTTTCAACTTGGAATCTGGCAGGCAGCTGCACCACAGGCTTGGCAATCTTCCTGGGACCACCGCGGTGGCAGTTTCAGAGGAGGACCGCCAAACTTGGAATAAGGCCCTTACTATTTCATTTGGCCAGTTTTGCTACAATGCACGTAAATAATATTCAGTTTTATTTATTTGTTCGGTTTATAGTTAATACAGAGTACTCAAAACATGGGTAGATGTTTCAAAGGACTGGAGATGGTGGGCAGGGGTAGAGGCATCAGGAACTTCACTTCAGTGATAAGTCACACGGTGGGGGTTTAAATCAATAGGTGTAGAACTGAAAGGCAAAGTCTTAAATGTCTATAAAAGAATTCTAGCACACTTGAGTGGAATGTCTATGCAGTTAATGTGCCAGTTCTTAATGTCTGACTAGTAAAAAGGCCTAACATGATATGGAAAGAGGTGAGTGAGAGGCCGGTAGTCTGCACAGTCCAAGCCACAGGATAAAAGAAGCATCTTGGAACAGATTTCCGGATGGTGGAGCCCTGAATCCGGAGTGATCCACCTTTGAATTTTGTAAGCTTCAAGCAATGAATGGGCAGTAGGTTTGATGAGAATGACCTAAGGCACCAACATAGATGGTACTGTGAGAATATTTGATTGGGTAGCCTGGCACAAGCACATCAATAGACCAGTGTATGATGCATATTTGTTTTTAAAATTAGTGACTATCTCAGATATTTAACCAGTTTGTAAGTGGAGATGAAGTGGTTGTTGGGTCATGAGCTGCAAAATGCCTTGCTGTTTTATTGTGAAGTTTTTACAGTTTGTGTAGGAAGATCTTAGGGATACCACTGAGAAAACAGTCACTGAGCTCAGAAGAGGAAAAACAGGTGAGATTGCAGTCAAAGATAACTTCCAGATTGTGGACCATCAGAACTGTATAGAGGTGGTCTCATAAATACTGGCCAAAAGTAGAGGAGGGTTGAAGGCTTGATTAGGCCCACTTGCAAGATTTCAGACTTTCTACTGTTCAGGTAAAGCCAACTAAGATGCATTCTAATTTGTTCTTGCTTCAGTTTATTACCTGAGAGTGAAACACCCTTCATTCTTCAAGTTAGATGAAGATTTGAGTTTTATCTGCATACATTTGATAACTGATAACTAATAGAAGCAGGTAAATGTTGAAGAGACTGAGAGAGAGTGTAGAAACTTCGGGAAGCCACAAATGATAGGGAATGATATAGCGAAGAAAGGACCCGCCATTACTTAGTGGGTGTGAATAGACAGGAATGAAGGGAATCCTATTAGGGCTGTATCACACACACCAGCATATGATGATCGAGAACGAATTTATGATCAATGGTATCAAATGTGCTTGAGAGGTGTAAAAGTATGAGCATACACACTTGACTTTGTGCCTTTCGATAAAGAGTTCTCCTCTGATGTTTAACATGGTAGTTTCCCCACTCTGCCAAGGGAAAAATTCAGACTGGAAGTCCCACATCAGGAAGGTAGATGCAAGATGAGTTGACTGTTGTGATATAACCACAGTCTCAGGAGCCTTTCCTAGGGAATGGAGGTGGAAATGGGTATGTATCTGAGTTGGACCACAGGTTCTGCTTTAGGGGACTGAAGTATCAAGGCAATTTCCCCATTATGTGTGTATTAAGAAATAAATTAATACGTAAGTGCCTATTTTTTTTTAGTGCATTGCTGCAAAGTTATTGCTTTTTGGAATTCTCAAACATTTCAAGTTTATGCCTGGAAACCATAACAAATTACATATTTTACAGCATAATCCAGGAAATGTTTTGAAAATAATATTTGTATATAAAACAGAGATCTGTGGCGCTTAGGCTGGGTTAGTGGCATTTCTTGAAACATTTAGCTCCCTGGCGGTGCCCATCGGAGGAAACTGTATGTAGGGGATGTGGGGCACAAGACGAATCCCTGGTGCATGTTGTATGCATCTGCCCAGCATTGATGGACTTGTGCAGAATAAAACTGAAGCCTGAGTGGAACAAACTGGGAGTCTGGTCCTGGAGGCAGGGCATTATAGAGGCATTGAACCCAGGCCGCCTAACAGCCACTACGAACACTCAGCTCCAGAGGAGTCAACACGATGAAGCAGCAAAAGTAGAATGGAACAACGGCTAATAATTGCAGTAGCCCTTGCTGCAAGCCCGTTTTCCCAATCTGGTGATGTACGGAGCTTCATTCCAGTTCAAAACTTCGAAAGCATTCCCATAAGCTCCACATATAACCTCAGAAGGACTTTACATCATCTAAGTGCTATTTTACACGTAACGATGAGCATTAGTCTTATTCTGAAAAACTGGACACATTTTAAGAACTGTGGAACTTTGTACACGGAATATTAAATAACAAGTCGCCCAAATAAACAATGTGAACTGACCACCATAGATGTTTGTAACCCCGAAACCCACACAAAACAGCACAATATAACCCCATCCACAGCTTTAAATTTTTCCGTTGACTGTGCTAATTGATGAACTAAATGATACTACTGCACTAACTATCGTGATATATCAGCTTTTTGACCATGTACCAGATTGCAAACACTAAAGCACTTTAGCACCACTTTGCACGTTTTAGCACAATGTCAGTTACCTCTTTTTAGAAGGAACTTTTTATCTCTTGTAAATGCCAACACTTAATGGTTACATTTGTCTTAATTGTGACTAATGCAGAACATTATATTAATGTTTTATTTATATTGTGATGTTTTTCATTTAATCAAACAATAAATGACTACTTTTGTTTTGAAAATTAAATTTTCTCAAGCAAAATTATACATACTTATAGTTTGACATGAGGAACAAGAAGAGCAAGTGAAAACACATTTGATAACTATGATTCTTTTTTTCTCCATAGGGAAATTATTCTTAGTACAGAAAAACTCTTCCACTACATCTTCTAAATACCTTGGGAATGTTCTCTTTTCTTCTGCTGTGGAAAGGGAATCACAACAGACATCGTTAAAAGTAATCCTCCAACTGTATTGGTGGCTGGAACAGATTAGGAAGTAGATTGTGAATGTGCATGGACATTTATGTTTGTGGGTGTGCACAAACGTCTGGGGAATTCTAACACTGAAACTCCCACTCCTCTCTAAAGGAGATTTGCATGCACTAAAACCTCTGTGTGAGTGGATACTCTGTACTCTGACAAGTGCATAAACTATGGGGCAGATTTACAAGAAACTGACGCATCTGTAGAGATGCGTCAGTTTCCCTGCACCTCCATGCAAAACCCTTGCGCCACCATGGATGCGCCGTATTTACAATACGTTCAGGTAAAGATGCCCTCAAGGGATTATTTTCAGGTTCTAAGCTGTCTATAATTTTCCAAAAATACATTGTCTTAAGCCCTAAATAGTTCTGACGCATCTGTTGGCGCAAAACTCACACATTGCTGAAGTTGTGTCGCAAGCATGATGCCACTCCAGCAATGCAAGGGGAGGCCTATACTTATTGTACTGCGTCACTCCTTAGGCCTGCTCCAAGCAGGCCTTAGGTTTTGCCGCAGTGGAATCCTAGAAGTGGCGCAGTGAAATCTTGTAGATTTCACTGCGTCACTTCTACGAGGCTTTCCTGCGTGGGAACGCCCACCCTGCATACATTATACCTGAAGCAGGTATAATGTGGCGCAGGGCTTTACAAAGTGATGCATATCCCTAGATGCGTCACGTTGTAAATGGGCCGCAATGTGGTGCATTGTTTACGCCGCCTCTGCGTCACAAAACGTGACGCAACGGCGTCGCAAAAGTGATGCAAGGGGCTTGTAAATCTGCCCCTATGTTTGCAAATTGCACGTATTGTTTTGCACTTAGAATAGAAGCTATTGCTTTGTGGAGTGAGCTCAACTTTTTCTCTTATTTCACACCCAAATCACCACTATCTAGTCACATGTAATAATGATAGATCTTTTTTCCTCTAAACTATTTCAATCCCCCTATCATTGAGCTGTGTGCACTTTTATTTGAGTATGTGGGTAGTGACTCCCAATGGCATAACACAACAGGATGGGACCCCGGCAAAATATGTCTCAGAGATAATATAGTAATAGGCCTTAGAGTGAATGGGTCACTCTGAAGGGTGGTGGGCTGACACCGCAGGGGATACAGTAACTTAGCAGATCCCATTAGGGCTTTCACAACACTAATTGTGCAGCATTTTCAATTTCTCTTTTGGCTATTCATAAAGTGTTTTTTCCCTTCTTGAGGTTCGGCTCTTGGACCTTGGCACCACATCCAACCTAATTTCTTACCATTGAATAGTACACCATCAATTAAATATTGTCACCTTATTAAATAAATACCGTTAACATTCCTTTGGACGTAATGACTTCAACACACATGCCTCTATCATGCATGCCTTTATCACGCATGCCTTTATCACGCATACCTTACAACGCAAGTTCCTTTACCACACATGCCTTTACGATGCAGACGTCCTGAGGTTTTATACAGTTTTCATATTTAACGGATAACTGATTTTTAATATTTTTTATATTTCGCAACTGTTCTGTTACATGATAAAGCTCAATAGAAAAACGTCATCCCGAACTATTTCCTTTCTCTGAATTCCACTAGTTTTTCCCCATCTGCTGTTGTTAAAATGAAGATGATCTCTTTCAAGCTACCAGCTCGATCTGACCTGTGTGATGGGGCTTAATCTGTCTCCATTGTCTCCAGGGAGTTCTGTCTGTAGCCAGCAAAATCGGTGCTGTTAGGGCTCGGTTTATCTTGGGGACTCTAGGGAGCATATTCTCAAGGAGCCATGGCCGAGTTATCGGCACTTTAACGCATCCAAAGTCGCGCTAAATTTATCGCCCCATTCACAAGCTGGTGCTAACAGCCCATAACACCACTTTTCCTGCGAATGCAGTCGCAAAAAACATCGCCACAGATGACCCCGGCAATTAACGCTAATGAGATGCAGAGTAGGCGTTCCCTAGCAAAAAGCCGTGACAACACCACAATGCAACATTCTCAACGACCAGCCACATCGGCGATAGGAACACAAAACAGGCGATACGGCGCGTTACCAGCAGGAAATTAACACCTGCTCTGACCTGGTGCAAAGTCGGACGTCAACCTGCACAAGAAAAGGGAGCCCAGCCCACAGCCACACCTGAAGAACTGTGGAAGCAGATAATGATAATGCACTGGTGCAGGGTCACCACTTTGTCCACGGGTTCTTAACAAGTAAGGAGGAATCGACACTGGAGCGAAGTACAAACCATAGGTCATTTATTAGCATTCATGAATGGGGGCCTCGTCCGACAAGCACCATAGAGATACTCGAGGAGAGAGCTCCCTGAACGATGGTTACATGGGTTTTTATAGCAAAAGATCACAAACAAGGGACGCCCAGAGGTAAATAGAACTTTGGGAAAAACACACAAATGAGGTACCGGTAAGAATCGACAGCCTTGGTGCCTTGTGCAATTGTCGCGTCCTGAAGCTGCACAACAAGATATGCTATCTGGATAAACTTTACTTGAGGCTTTACCATTGTCTGAAAAACCCCAAGCAGACGCCATGTGTTCTTTTGCGCTGACTCTGCATGTATACACAGCCTACAATGCCGCAATCTAGATTCTTTTCTCATGTTTATACAAATGCAGTGTCAAGGATAGAGCCAGGCTGAAAGCAGGGCAGGGGTGAAAAATGAATAAGGCATAGCTTAATCAAAAAACAAGGGACTCATATTCTACATTTTAACAGTCCTTCCTTTTCAGCCTATGCTGAATCCATTTTTAAAAGTATATAATTTAATCTCGTATATCAATATTCATAAGTTCGTAAATTTCAGTGTGCATCATCATTTCTCGATTCAATTCATGAACATTAATTGGGGAGGTTTAATATTATTACAGATGGTTATACAAGCTGTACATATCGTAGGGGCAGATGGAATGTAGCAACAGCAAGTGAGAAAGATGGCTCCTATAATTACTATTCCCATTAATAATTTCCAACCCCAAGTGGAAATAAGTCCCTGTAACCATTCAGACCAGGACCATGTTCCTTGGTCTTGATGTATTTCTGCAGCTATTTTATGTAATTTAGAAATGGCGTCAAAGACAGAAGGGGCGTGGTCAGGAATGAACACGCAACAGCTACTGCTGATGATGCGACATGCTCCACCACGATCGGCTAGTATCACATCAAGCACCATTCTATTTTGTAAAGCTACAATTCTTGCAATTTGGAGCTCTTCTGTGATATTACCAAGAGCCATCGCTGTCTGATTCGTCACAGCCTCTACTACACGGGTCAAATGCCTAATTTGTCTGCTATTTAAAGCTGCACCGACAAAGAAAAAGAGCCCCAAATTAAAATTAACGTATTGTTGTAGTGCAGTGTCAGTCTGATCTATTTCATTAATATCTATGGTCCTCTTGAATCTATTTAAAGAATTATCATTAAACAGTTTCTGGTCTTTATGATAGGATGCAGGTGCTAAGAGCACAGGGGGAAGTAGAAAGGACACATAGCAAACTCCGGACCACCCAATAGGTAAATGATAGTAACCTTTACTTCCACAGATAAAATAGGTATTGTGTGAGGACAGAAAACTAATATTGTTCATTCCAGTAATGTTCAATACTGTAGTACAGTCACTTTTTCCCACTGGGATACTGCCAAAACTGCTCACACAAAGACTTGCTTGGGCTCTAGTAACAGCAATAACAGGAGGCCCGTTACCCTTGGCTGTCCGAGTGTTGGGGAAAACGTACCTTGTGGAGGAATTCCCTTTGCGATATTCCTCCATTTCCCATGCAGTTCCTTTGGCTTGTGGGTCCCCTTCCTCATCAGGGTAGCAGACTTTATTCAGTTTGGCATTAAGTCCTCCTACATCTGCTAGAGCAATTTCATTAATTTCAGAAGCCCACAACAGTGCGAACCAGGCTCTAAAGGAGCGATTATGCGAGAATGGCAGGGGAATGAAAGGCGTTCCTCCCTTCTTCTGGTGAGCTGGCATCATTCCACACACCCAGCAGTTAGTAGTGTTCGTAGCATTGTGAGTATGATGCAACATTTGTATGAAAGTGTTATTGAGGTAGAACATTCTGTGCTTTTGTTCGTGATAGGGAAGAGTGAAATAATGATGTTCGATGGGGACAGGAGTAGTAGCAGGTAATAAGTTTTGAGACAGAATTATTTCTTCCATTGTCCATAAAACTGCTGCCAATATTATCAACGATATGATCAGAGTCACTATACACAGAGTCTTGTCTTTGGAGCGCATTTCAGATCCCAATTTCTGCATTTCTTCTCTGGATCAATACAACCACAGGTTGGAGAGAGACCCAGGCACCACTGAACACGTACCACAACCTTCACTGAACCTAGTTCAGCCGTTTCTGTGATCCTACCGTGTCACAGCCGAACCGTTCCACTAATTGAAACTGGTCCTCCGTTATCTGTATCTGCTCCTTCCCTTCCTTGGTCGTAAATCGTACCTTGATGCCGATGGTACAGTTTGATCAGGAACCAAAGTGTCTTCGTTCAGAGGAGCAACACTTTTCTGAGTCTGTAAGATGTCTTTCAGATCATTTCTGCCTTCTGGCTGGAGAACAGTAGCTGGGATTCACTTGCAGTGCGCGGCATTTATCCAATGGCGTCTGTTGGTGTCACGGACAGCAGTTCGAGTCGCAAGCAGGATCTGCTCCGGATTTTTCCAACGAGGCTCTAAATTCTTGGAACGTTGAAGGTTCTTTATCAACACGAAATCACCGGGTTGGAGACCATGAGCCGGACCCTCTGATTTGTCTGGTATAGCTTCACGCACCTGCTGATGAATCAGAGACAGTTTTTCAGTCAAGTTTTTTAGGTAATCACTTAAAACAGGGTACTGTATTTCTTTGATTACATTTGGCCTTGGGGGTCCCCATACATTCATAGGCCTGCCAAAAACGATCTTGTAAGGAGAAAGTCCAATCCTACTATGTGGGATGGAACGAACAGATAACAATGCTAGAGGTAAGGCATCTGGCCAATTAAGGCCCGTTGTTGCTTGTATCTTTGCTAGTTTCAACTTCAACGTGGCATTGTACCTCTCCACTAGACCCGCTGCCTGGGGGTAATTAGCAGCATGAAACTTCTGTTTTACCCCCAAACCCTTCATTAGGTATTGTATTATCTGGCCAGTGAAGTGGGGGCCGTTGTCACTCCATAGGACTCTACATATTCCAAAACTGGGAAAGAACTCTTTTAACAAAACTTTAGCTGTTGTCAAGGCTGTGTTGTCTTTGGTGGGATAAGCTTCTACCCACTTACTAAAGGAACAAACCACTACTAATACATACTTCAAATTATTACAGCGCTCTAACTGAATATAGTCCATTTGAAGTGCTTCAAAGGGAACCTGAGGTGGAGAAAATCCACCAGTAGGGGTTGATACTCCCTTCCCAGGATTGTGCTGTAAACATATCATGCAATGTTTGACCAAATGCTCAGCTGTTTTCCGAATGTGCTTATCCCAAACCTGTTCTAGTTGGGAGATGGTGTTTTTGGCACTAACGTGAGCAGGTCCATGAGCCATAGTCACAAAAGGTAATAAATAAGCATAAGGCAACTTCCATTTCGACATATCCTTTGACCTCCAACATCCCTCATCATCTAACTCTCCTTCCTTTTGCCATTCTGCCTTTTCTTGTTCAGTGGCTGACTGCTGTATTTCCTTAATCTCGGCATACATGCTTTCCCATCTTTCAGCTTGGGATCGTAGTACATATAGTTTACTCGTGAGTGCACTTGCAGTATCTCGTGCTACTTCGTCAGCGAAAGCATTTCCTTGTCCCACTTTGTCTGTAATTTTCTTGTGGGCACTACATTTGATAATGGCTACACTCTTTGGCAATGTCAAGGCAGTAAGAAGACTATTTACCAATTCACCATGCTGTATTTTAGAACCATGGGAGGTTAGGAATCCCTGTTCCTTCCAAAGCTTGCCAAAATTGTGCGCCACACCAAATGCATACTGACTATCCGTATAAATATTTACTGACAATCCCTTACTGAGTTCGCAAGCCCTCAAAAGCGCAATAAGTTCAGCAGCTTGGGCAGATTTTTGCGGAATATGGGCTGTTTCTACCACAGTTTGTAATGTGGTTATAGCATAAGATGCAGAAGTGGTGCCATCAGGTAATTTCAAGCAAGGACCATCCACCCATAATTCCCCTTCAGGACCTAACAAAGGTGTATCTTTAAGATCTATTCTTCCCTTAGTTTGTTCTTCTGTTAGGAAAATACAGTTGTGTTTCTCATCAGTTTGTTCGGCTGGCAAAGGTAACAATGTAGCTGGGTTCAATGTCAAACATCTCTTGAGTGTAATATGAGGTGCCAAAAGCGTAAGTCGTATCCTGTGAGTCTGGCGCTAGTCAAATGTTGTGTTTTGGTCTGGTTCAGGAGTGCATCTACGGACTGGGGTACCATAACCATAAGCTTGTTACTCAACACTATCCCCTCAGATTGTCGTATAGAGATGGCGGTGGCAGCAACTGCTCTAAGACAGCCTGGAAGTCCTCTGGCCCCTGGATCTAATACAGCTGAAAAGTAAGCACATGGACGATGTTTACTACCATATGGTTGTGTCAAAACTGACAATGCACATCCTTCTCTCTTGTGTACATATAATATGAAAGGCTTAGCATAGTCTGGAGTGCCTAACACTGGAGCAGAGCAAAGGGATGCACAAAGCTGCTGATATGCTTCCTGACATTCAGATGTCCATGGTAGAGGAGAGGGAGTGTCTTTAGTAACAAGGGACAAAAGAGGTTTGATGATAAGTGAGAAGTTGGGGATCCACTGTCTACAGTAGGAAGTAATACCAATAAGTGCCCTGACTTCTTTTTGAGTACTAGGAATAGGGATTTGTAGGATAGTTTGAATCCTATCTTTAGTCAGAGAGCGGCCTTCCTTAGACAA
Source organism: Calotriton arnoldi (assembly GCA_963921515.1). Taxonomy (NCBI): domain Eukaryota; kingdom Metazoa; phylum Chordata; class Amphibia; order Caudata; family Salamandridae; genus Calotriton; species Calotriton arnoldi. Next base: position 603,329 of record CAWUFW010007816.1, on the reverse strand, counting down.
GAGGTGACCCAAATAAGTGACCTCAGACTAACAATATTGCAGCTTATTCTTAGAGACCTTGAATCCCTTAACTGCAAGATGATACAATAGGGAGAGAGTGGCCTTTTTACAATGCTCAATTGTATCTGTGGCTAGCAAAATGTCATCGACATATTGCACAAGTGTAACTCCTGGTGGCAAGAGGAGTTCATCCAACTGTCGTTTAAGTGCCTGACTGTAAATGCTAGGACTTTCTGTATACCCTTGTGGAGCCCTACAAAATCTAAATGAGCGGCCCCGTAATGAGAATCCAAATAGATATCTACTGTTTTCATGTATTGGAATAGAAAAAAAAGCATTTTTGAGGTCAATAACAGAAAACACAGTAGCTGTAGGTGGGATTAATGTCAACAAGGTAGTAATATCAGTGACGACAGGATATTGAGGAATCACTATTTTGTTGACTTCCGTTAAGTCAATCACAAATCGGTAAATCTTGTCCCCTGTTCCATCGCCCCGTTTTAGGATGGGGAGAATGAGGCTATTGCATACATCCTGTACGTATCATGTCATCAATGATAGATATCAGTGCATCCTCACCTTCTTTTGATATTTTATACTGCGGGACTCTTGGTAAGGAAACATCCTCCCGAACCTGTATATGTACTGGGGAAATGTCCATTCTTCCCACATCTGTGTCAGCAGTAGCCCAAACACACGAAGGGACAGAATCAAGATCCGAACATAAAGAGAAATTATATTGTTTAGGTAATGTCCTTTTCCCAAAAATGACACAAACTCCAGATGGGGAACAATGTATAGGAGCATGGAAATATTTCAAAAGATCAAGTCCCATCAGATTATCTGGAGCATGTGGGGGAAGTAAAAAGGGGGCTGTAGTGATGAAATTCTTAACCTGCAAAGGTAGTTTTTGGGACACAGGGCTAGGAGTTGGTGTTCCATCATATCCTATTGATGTAATTACTTGGCCAGACAAGGGTGTCCCAGGGACCAGTTTCTGAGATATCGCACTACATGTCACCCCTGTATCCACTACAAATCTCTGATCCTGCCCAAGTATGGTGGCAGTTATATAGGGTCCTGACTGGTCTACAGGTATCTCAACTGGTCCTCCTTGTCCTACGCTGTCCTAGGCAAAATGTGTTCCCACAGTTTCCTCTGATTCTCAATCCTCCATAGAATATTGATTATTTCGTTGATCAAAATAATTTCCTGACCTATTTCTCTCTGGAGCTTGAAACTGCTGTGGCTGCTGTTGGGGAGCTGAAGTCCCCCGGCTACCATTCACTTGTCCTCTTCCTCTCCCACCAGCAGCTAAAACAGGACATTCTGAACGCCAATGTCCTTTCTCCTTACAATAAGCACATTGATCCAGTCCTAGTGGAGTTTGTCTACGCGGTGGCCCTACTGGAGGTGTTTGTCTGAAATTCTGACCATAATTTTGACCACGGCCTCGACCTTGAGGTCCATAGGCCTGGACCATCATTACCTTAGTTTTTAATTCTTTTAATTTTCCTTCTTTCCGTTCTTGCTCAGTGGTCACCTGATTCTGATAATACTGAGCCATATCTGATATAGCTTTCGGTGTTACTGAAGCCCATGTACTCTCAGAATTCTTTAAGCGAACAGATATCTCTGGAAGTAAATTTCCCACAAATCGATCTACAAATAAATGTGCACCCGTAGGTGTAGATGTATCTTGCCCACTAAAATCGTGGAACACTTCCTCAACTCAAAGCGAGTAAAGAAATCAGGGACGGCCTCTCCCTGTTTTTGTTTACAAGCAGTGAGAAGTGCCCAATCTATTTTCCTGGCCGGAACCATCGTTTTTATATAAGTAAGTATGTTACCAGGAAGATCCAGTATAAGCTGACTAGGTTTCTGACCAGGTTTCCTATCCCTGTCGGCTGCTGTAATGGCCGTCCAGTCTCCTCCTAAATCAACAGCATAATCCTGTTTCCGGGTAAGTCGCCACATATCTGGTGACAGGATCATACCAAAAAACATATCAATATCTGCTAAGGTCATGACACAAGAATCAATGGCTGCCTGTACATCATCATAAAATCCTCTAGGATTTTTCCTTATATCTGGTAAAGAGGCCTTTAAAGTGAGTACATCCGTCCTTTTCCAGGGCGTATATATCCAATTGTACAAGAAATGGGCTCTAGCATCAGGACTATTAGGGTCATCATTATCTGCATTCCCTCTTCCAGGAATGAATTGTGGTGGGCTTCCCTCATAGGTCTTATTCGAGGAGAGGAAGAGAGTTCATTACGATATCCAATTATCGTTGCTATGGCATTGTTAATTCTACTCACAGGGAAGGCTCCTATCTGACACTGTCGATTAATAGCTCTAACATCATCAGGGCCAACCTGTCCTGTAATCATCTCCCATTGGACCATAAGTTGATGAGAAAGCTTATTTACAAGACAAAGAAGCTCGCCCTCAGAAAAATCCTGTATCTGATCTATCATTTCTCCTACCTCCATTTCTAGATCACTCAACCAATTTAATACGATCAACCTTATCGCATCCTGACGTGATTGAGATACAGTAGAACGAAGAACTCGAGGGGTCAAGACAGATGTAGAAAGTACGGGATTATCAGTCATTTCGGGTGCAGTGGCCTGGGATGGAGGCGCAGTGGCCTGGGATGGAGGTCCCAGCCCTCATCAGCCAGGATAGCTTGACTCCAGTGGCATGGAGAGCACGGGACCCACGTCTGGGCATACCCGTCCCACTCGGGGTGACAAATGCAAAAAGAACAATTGATGGACAGAATGCAGAACAATGTCATACATTCACCCCAGTACAGAGATCTGGGCCTAAATCCATCGTTTTTTTGCTCTGAAACCGGTCCCAGGATGCTTGTTTCCGGTCCAGGGAGGACCTGGCCTGGCAGTTCGGTCTGGACTGTTCCCATGGGGCACAGGGTCAAGACTGATTTGCATATGACTGGGTCCAAACTGGGGTGGCGTAGTGGGCAAAAGAACGATGGATTTAACCCAGATCTTTTGACTGGGGGAGAATGTTTGCATTGCCAGCATTCCGTCCATCATTTGTTTGCTGTAACACTTTTTGCCCGAAGTGGGATGGGTATGCCCAGACATGGGTCCCTTGCTCACTGCGCCACTGGATTCAAGCTAGCCTGGCTGAAGAAGGGTGACATACCCTGAAACCGGTCCCAGGAAGCTTGTTTCTGGTCCAGGGAGGACCTGGCCTGGCAGTTCGGTCTGGACTGTTCCCATGGGGCACAGGGTCAAGACTGATTTGCATATGGCTGGGTCCAAACTGGGGTGGCGTAGTGGGCAAAAGAACGATGG
>CAWUFW010007815.1:860000-961518 GCA_963921515.1 Calotriton arnoldi | reverse complement strand
TTATTTTTAATTAAGTATACAACATCGATATTTTTGTAATCGATATTTTTGTGTCGAAATTTTTGTAGTTCGATAATGTGACTTTCGGTATTATGTCAGTGATTCATGGCACACAAGGGGTATTGCATTTGTTTATGAAGTCCAGAATGAAGGAAGATGACACGACAATGGGCTGATCCACTGCGATTCAACAGTCAGGGACTGCCCAGATGCATGTAGTCATCATACTTGCACCCAAAACAGGTTATCCTGTTACCTTTTACATTTTCCCATGGTTAATAAACATCAAATGATCTGAAAGATATCCTGCTAATATAAAATGTCTGTTTCACTCTGATAGTAGACTAAAACACATTGATAAATGCTTTAATTTCTAGGTTTATTGTGGTCAGATCAGGTAGGCTCTGGTACCGAGTGCTTTTTACTCTGATTTTACTTTGTTTCAGTGTTATACCTAAGTTATTTTAAAACAAGCTATGTGAGAAGGATCTTTTTTATCAAACGCCTCAAACTTTCTTTTATTTGAAACCCCTAACCTGCCTGTCTCCAGTGACTTCCCGGTCTGCCGGGGGGAGGGGGGCTTGCCTGATTGAGGGGAGAAAGTCACTGAAAGCAGCCCCACTTCCACCGCACGCCGTCATACGAATAGCAGTCTAGTCAAATGCACCACCTGTATAAATACAGATGAAGGGCCGGGCGTGCAGGGGACCAGACCATACTAACAGGAGAGTATACTCCAAGGATGAGCTGGTATCAATGCAACCAGCCGACAAGTTTAAGACTTGCATCACCCTGTACCCAGGAATGGAGGTAACAAAAAACATAGGGCCTCATTTATGAGAAGTGGCGCATCGCTGCGTGAAAGCAGCGATGCGCCACTTCTCACTGCGCCCTCCTTGCGACACCAATGATGCGTCATATTTACAGTATGACGCATCATGTTGCAAGGAATGGCAGATACGTAAGTATTACTGACGTACCTGCCGGCACAAAAAGTGGCACATTGCAGGAGTTGTGTCGGAAGCCTGACGCAACTCCAGCAATGTTCCTTTCACATGGTGCAAGCCCCATGTGAAAGGGCCTGCGTCACCCTTACGCCTGCCATGAGGCAGGCGTAAGGTTTTGACGCATTGGCGTCCTAGAAGTGGCGCAGCGAAATCTCATAGATTTCGCTGCGCCACTCCTACGAACCTTTCTTGCGGGGGAAACGCCCACCCTGCATACATTATACCTGACGCAGGTATAATGTAGCGCAGGGGTTTACGAAGTGACGCATCTGCCTAGATGTGTCACTTCGTAAATATGGCGCAACATGGCGCATTATTTACGCCACCACTGCATCACTAAAAGTGACGCAACTGTGGCGCAAAACTGGCGCAAGGGCTCATAAATAAGCCCCATTGTGTGTCCAACATGTCTCTTTGCCCCAAACCCTTATTTGAAGAAAAGCAGTCCTGCATCACTTACCGCTAAAAAGCAGCAATGAACTAATACCATCCATTGCGCCCTCATTAATTCAAGATCATTAGTGAAAAATTGCTATGAAATTAAAGACTTTATAGAGCAACATAAGATAGATTTAATGTTTATAACCAAAACCTGGTCTAATGCTTTCTCAGGTCCGGAATTAACCATAGCTACTCCTCCTGGATATGTAACGATCCCCAATAACGGAATCGCCGTTATTTCTAGGAATATCTTCACAGCTACTTATTATTATTATTATTATTATTATTTCGACACTTATAAAGCGCACTGTCACCCAACAGGCATCCTGGCGCTAACATATGTGTGCCCAGCAGGGCTCATGCTACGAGGGACCTCATCAGGTAATAAAGTTATACACTAGGATAGAGCCATGTCTTTAATCTCTTCCTAAACAGAAGAAGATCTTCCATCTTTCTCAACTCGAATGGAAGACTATTCCATAGTCGAGCAGCAGAGGTGCTGAAGGCCCTACCTCCCGATTTTGTTTTTTTGAATCTTGGCACCATCACCATTTTAGCGGAGGAGGAGCGGAGGCTCCTAGTAGGGACATACCATGCAAATTTACTCTGCATTAATATAGGTCCAGACCCATGCAAGGCCTTGAAAACTATGCAAAGGGACTTAAATTGAACTCTCTGTCGTATGGGAAGCCAGTGTAGCTCCATCAAGGCCAAGGAGGCAGAAGAGCGTCTTGGCCTCCCCAGTGCTAGCTTGGCTGCTATTGTTTGAATTCTCTGGAGCCTCTCCATCAAATAGCTTGGAGACTCCAGCAGCAAAGCATTGCAGTAGTCTAACCTGCTTAGAATAGTACTACGTACTACCAGTGCTCGGGCTTGGGATGGCAAAACCGGAAGAATCTTCCGTAGGGCTTTAATAATAGAGAAACAGCTCCCCACGGTTTTATTTACATGTGCTTCAAGGGTCAATTTGTTATTAAACATAATGCCCAAATTCCGCACCTTCTCCACAGGGACCGGTGGGCTGGCTATGGCTGATGGCCAGAAATTAGTGGGAAGCGGTGGGGGGGACTTTCCCGCCGCACAATAAAGAATCTCGGTTTTATCAGCATTGAATTGTAGCAAGTTCTTTCTCAGCCACTGTGCCATGTCCTGCAGGCAAGCATGAAGGTCTTCCAAGGATGTCGACTGTTCTCCCTCTAGGGACAGGATAAGTTGGGTGTCATCCGCATAATTTACGATATTAACCTTATGCATCCTTATAACGGCAATCAGAGGTCTCAAATAGATGTTAAACAATATAGGGCTGATCGCGGATCCCTGGGGAACGCCATGCACAATATTTTTAAATTCAGACTGATATGGGGGAAGGGCCACTGCTTGCCTCCTATCCGATAGGTAGGACTGAAACCATTTCAGAGCCATACCTGCTATCCCCACTGCTTCCAGTCTATTCAGGAGAACCTCATGGTTGACTGTGTCAAATGCGGCAGACATGTCAAGCAGGATAAGTATCGCTGATTGACCTCTGTCTGCACGCATTCGAAGATCGTCCATCACAGTTACCAGGGCGGTCTCTGTTCCATGTCCAGCCCGGAAGCCAAATTGCACATCCTCTAGGATGTTATTCATTTCCAAGTGCTTTGAGCGCATTCTGCTAACCCGTCGTTCTACGATCTTTGCTGGGTAAGGCAACAGGGAGATCGGCCTATAGTTTTTTGGAATGGCTGGATCAAGAGTTGCCTTTTTCAAAGAGGTGTCACCAGTGCCTGCTTCCAACAAGCCGGCACTGATCCACTAGAGAGAGATTGGTTACAGATCTGGCGAAGTACAGGGAATAATTCTATTCCCAATTCCTTCCAAATTTTATGTGGTAAGGGATCCATAGGTGATCCAGAGGAGACACCTAAGGCCAGTCTGTTAAAATCCTCCACTGACAGAATCTCAAAGTCGGTTAGGGCATTTATAATCTCTGCCCCTGCCTCTTTTGTCTGCTTTATATCCAGTGGGCCACTATTATTATTGCCACTGGGGTCTTCTACCCCCCCTGGTAGGTTATCCCCTTTTAGACCATCGATGATAGTTCTGATTTTATCATCGAAGAACGTCGCTAAGCTGTCACAGAGGTCCTGAGTGGAATGAATTTTATTCTTAGCACAGTCTGGACTGATCATGTCATTCATTATTTTAAAAATACTTTTTGTACTATTCGATGCTTTCAAAATAGTACTGGCGAAGTATTCAGCCTTCGCAATGTTTATTTCTTTTTATAACTGATAATCGCTGTTTTCCAGACAGTTTTATCCTCATCTTTGTAAGCCCTTCTCCATTTCCTCTCTGCCTGCTTACATTCCAATTTCACATTTTTTAGTTTTTCACTAAACCATGGGGCCGAGGATCTGCCCACTTTCTTATGATTTTTTAGAGGGGCGGCCTGGTCCAGCGTAGATTTAATCTGTGCACAAAAGGCCGCATAATTATCCTCTACCTGTATGTCTACCTTAAAACATTCATTGAGAGGGAACACAGGGGAGGTTCTAGCCTTTTTAAAAGAGACTTCCAGTCCCTACCCACAAAGTTTCTCAACTCACAGGCTACCGGTCTACTCGCTCTCGGGTTACATATCCGGAATTTAATCAGGTGGTGGTCGGACCAACCCACTGGCAGAATATCTAGGTCTCCTACTACCTGTTTATCAGAAAAGATTAGATCAAGAATATGTCCTCCCCTATGTGTTGGCTCTGTAACCCATTGTTGTAGATTTAGGACTTCACATGATTGGAGGAGATTATTGTATCCAGAGTCCAAGGTTCCATTTAGCCATAAATTGAAATCACCCAGAATTAGCAGTCTTGCATGTGTAGTTGCCATGTTGCTAAATGTCTCAGTCAGTGCCAGCTGTTGTTGTACACTAACAGCCCCAGGTGGCCTATAACATACAATACCTGTCAGTACATGCCCGTTAAGGTCTTTAAGCGCGAATCCCAGTAATTCAAAGCCTTCTATCACATCAATATCAAGCGGGGCAAAGTCCCATATTTCTTTAAAAATAACACCCACCCCTCCTCCCCTACCACTCACTCGTGGTTTATGGAATACTTTATATCCTGGCGGGCATGCCAGCCCTGGTTCTAAATCAGAACCCAGGTGTGTCCATGTCTCCGTCATAAACAAAGCATCCAAATCATGGGATTCCAGTGCCAACTGTATCTCTACGCAGTGTTTAGGCAAAGATCTTACATTTAGCAACCCACATAAAAGAGAGTCTCGTTTCACATAATCTAATTTAGGGGCCACAGTCTCCTCAAACTTAACCTTTCCCATCCCTCTTCCGTCCTCACCTATATTTCGAAGTTCAAGACTTGTGTAACTTAGAGGATGGCGTCTTTCATTGTTTCCCACAAAAGGCCCCAACCGGGCAGCCTGGCTGGCGCTGTGTGCAGTCGGTGCGCTGACGGGCGCAGACGGGCTTGCCTTAGGCGCGCCTTCGGCGCGCCAGCGGCGCGCCCGCTGCGCGCGTCCGCTGCGCGCATCCACGCCAGCGTGTCCTTTGTAGGAATAGGCAGGAAAAAAGACTACAGCGCTAACCTCGAGATGGTGGGTCCGCTCTAACGGACGGACACCACGAGGCTAGAATCGGGAGGGGGAGTGTCTAAACCCACTTAAGCATTTCTCAATCCAAAAGCAGTTCTAAAAGCAGTTCTAAAAGCAATTCTGTTTTAAAACTAAATACAGCATACAAATTCATAACAGTTTTAAAAACAGTAATGTGCAAAAACGCAATGTGCAATACCCTCAATGAGGCCCCACACGAGCACACAACCAGTCAGTGCACCATATGTTTACACGCTGCGCGTCCACGCCAGCGTGTCCTTTGTAGGAATAGGCAGGAAAAAAGACTACAGCGCTAACCTCGAGATGGTGGGTCCGCTCTAACGGACGGACACCACGAGGCTAGAATCGGGAGGGAGGAGTGTCTAAACCCACTTAAGCATTTCTCAATCCAAAAGCAGTTCTAAAAGCAGTTCTAAAAGCAATTCTGTTTTAAAACTAAATACAGCATACAAATTCATAACAGTTTTAAAAACAGTAATGTGCAAAAACGCAATGTGCAATACCATCAATGAGGCCTCACACGAGCACACAACCAGTCAGTGCACCATATGTTTACATGCTGCGCGTCCACGCCAGCGTGTCCTTTGTAGGAATAGGCAGGAAAAAAGACTACAGCGCTAACCTCGAGATGGTGGGTCCGCTCTAACGGACGGACACCACGAGGCTAGAATCGGGAGGGAGGAGTGTCTTAACCCACTTAAGCATTTCTCAATCCAAAAGCAGTTCTAAAAGCAGTTCTAAAAGCAATTCTGTTTTAAAACTAAATACAGCATACAAATTCATAACAGTTTTAAAAACAGTAATGTGCAAAAACGCAATGTGCAATACCCTCAATGAGGCCCCACACGAGCACACAACCTGTCAGTGCACCATATGTTTACACGCTGCGCGTCCACGCCAGCGTGTCCTTTGTAGGAATAGGCAGGAAAAAAGACTACAGCGCTAACCTCGAGATGGTGGGTCCGCTCTAACGGACGGACACCACGAGGCTAGAATTGGGAGGGAGGAGTGTCTAAACCCACTTAAGCATTTCTCAATCCAAAAGCAGTTCTAAAAGCAGTTCTAAAAGCAATTCTGTTTTAAAACTAAATACAGCATACAAATTCATAACAGTTTTAAAAACAGTAATGTGCAAAAACGCAATGTGCAATACCCTCAATGAGGCCCCACACGAGCACACAACCAGTCAGTGCACCATATGTTTACTTGTATGACGCTCCCGCATAACCCGTAATGTGAAGCACTTACTTTTAAGATAAATCTTGACACAAAAAAGACTTTAAACGGAATACTTCTGTATCGGCCTCCCATCAATAAATCTAATTTCCTGGAAACATTAGGCCCCTATCTAGAAACACGATTTGAGACCACTAATTTCACTATTCTTGTTTATTTGAATTATCACCTGAAAAATTCCAGCGACTCAGAGGTCAATAGATTAATAAACAATGTGGCTACTTTTGGGCTTAGCCAAATAGTTAATGCTGTTTCACACAAGGCCAGACACACCCTAGACGGGATCTTCACAGACAGATCACCCATCTCGTCACTTCCAGGAGGTTTTACCGCTAGTGTGGTCTGACCACCATGCCATACTATTCGACCTCCCTGTACCAAACTGGCTGGTCACCCTGAATTTCTCTCAATGACCAGCAAAACTCGACCTTGGCTAAAAATAAATCCTGCCAGCTTAGAGAATTCTCTGTCTTTCTTTGTTTCCACCCCGACAACAGACCCTGACACGATGGCAGCTAATTACCACCCTTGGCTAAGTAAGGCCATAAATTGACCATCTCAATCAGCTAACGCAAAAGCCCTTCCGAACCTTGGTATTCTCCCAGTCTTAAAGAACAGAAAAAGGTCTGCCATAAGCTGGAACGGAAGTAGAGATTAAATTATAACGAGGAGGAGAAAAACTTATAAATCAATGATTTTTGCAAATAAATCTGCCTATTTCTCAGAAAAATTGAATCAGCAAAAAACTTAACCAGGGAACTGCTTTGAAGTGCTCAAAGCCTTGTCAAACATATTTCAAAATAAGCAGGTCAATGCTAGTCAATATGTTTGCAATGATCTAGCAAAAACCTTCGAATCCAAAGCACTCAATGTCTTTTCCACGTTTTCCTCAAACTTTCCCAAACCATCTAACGACCAAAACCCCCATCCAGAAATTGACACTCAATGTTATTTCTATAACTTTATACCCGTATCCCAAGAGCAAGTCAGGACCCTCCTGTCTAGCACTATATCAGGCTCCCCAGAGGACCCATGCCCACCCAAAGTGCTACATCTTGATATAGAGATCATCTCCGCGCATCTTACACTAAGGGGCCGATTCCGATTCGGGCCGGAAAACGTACCGACCGACTCGGTCCGGGAATAAAGTCCGACCGACACGTACCGGCGCTGCCCGACCTGGGTAGTACGATGAAATGCATGTGAAACACGACCGACTCGTACGGAACACAAGCCGAACGACCGAACAGGACGGAAACAAGCTATCCGGCCGGAAAACCACGCGAATCGAACCGACCGACACGCACCAGGAAGGAACCCGAGCGAAACGTACACGTGAACTCCAAGCCGCGTAGTACGATGCAATGCGTGGAAAACCAGACCGAGTCGCACAAAGACCAAGCCGCACGACCGACGCGCATACAAAACCCAGCCGAAGCAACCCAATACACCGCGACCGACGCGTATGCCGCACAATAAACATAGCAGAAACACAGCGTGAACGACTCGGAGAAGCTGGCACGAGACAACTGCAGCGTCCTACTCGGTCAGAAGAACGTCTCCTACATGCACAAAAAAACCAAATGGAAAAATACAAAAAAAAGGGCCAAACAAGCAATGACAAAGTCAATAAATACAGGGGGAAAAAAATAGGGAACAAGGACACACCCCCAACTCCACCTATATAAAGGCCACAATTCCCTACCATGATCCCTTGCAAATTCTACTGACCTGCCAGCACAGAACACCATCACACAGCAACCACAGACACACTCACAGCTCATCCATCACACAAGCCACACACCATTAGCACCTCAACAAATAGCACCCTCACATACACCCAGCAAAACCTACACACACACACCCTCACTTGCACACACACACACATCAATCACCACCACCACCCATCACCATGCCCCCAAAGAAGAACCATAAGTTCCTAGACAGTGAATTGGAAGTCCTGGTAGATGAGATCCTCAGGGTAGAGCCACACTTGTTTGGCACATTGGTCCAACAGACCCCCATGTCGCAGAAAACCAAGATGTGGGAGAGGATCGTCGACAGGGTAAACGCACAATCACCATGTTTTGCGCACAAAGGAAGACATCCAGAACAGGTGGTATGATGTGCGCAGGAGGGTCAGGGACCTACTAAAGAAGGATTACATCGTGAGCCAGCGCACCGGCAGTGGCCCTCCTGCCAAACAACTATACCTCAGGCCCTGGGAGGAGAAGGTGCGGGCCATCCTACCACCAGTGAGCGTATATGGACTAACAAACATCCCAGAGCCTGGTGAGTACACAACTAATATACACAATATTGTGTGGCAACACACACACATCACTGTCAAGGGGCTAGTCAAACCATGCACCCTTAGCAAATCCACAGCAACCAGAAGATAATCATACCAAGATGACTATGTTAGTCAGAGAAACACAATACCTGCCATCTCATAGTGATATGTAACAGTGTCATGACAGGTACAAACATAACAATAAATAGAGCAAGCCAGTGGCACAAATATAACAAACAAACAGTCACATATGTTGCCACCACCAGAACACCACCTCACAGGGAAGCTCACTGAAAGGAAGGAATTCTGGGTATGCTGGTGAAGTCAGTGTAGGCAATAGCATGATGGGAGTTGTAGTCACAGATATTGGTCAGCCTCACAATTGGCCCATCAACACCATTCTCAACCATGCACACATCACAGGGAGTAGAAAAGGACTGACAAGATGGCTGACACTGGATACTGCTGTGGGGAGCACAAGGTCCTGCTGGGAACTGGCCACCAACAAACAACAGGAACACACTGTCAGCCATCTTGCCATTGCTGTCACACTCACACACAGTGAAGTACACTCAAAAGGAAGGAAGTATGGGCATGCTGGGAAGGGGGCGTAGGCAATAGCATGATGGGAGTTGTAGACACAGATATTGCTCAGCCTCACAATTGGCCCATCAACACCACTCTGAACCATGCTCACATCACAGGGAGTGGGAAAGGACTGACAAGATGGCGGACACTGGGGACTGCTGTGGGGAGCACAAGGCCCTGCTGGGAACTGTGCACCAACCAACAGTAGGACACCACTGACTGACATCCTGAAAGCCAAATTGCCCCCCCTGCAATGGAAGCACGTTCCATGGTGGGATATCTGGCTGGGTGGGAAGGATGACTGACAGCTCTGACCATAGTTACAAGCAGCTCATCCCACATACCCCCTTAACACAAACTCCACACAACTCACCTGGGAGAATGCAATGCCTCACACTGTAATTTAACATCCCACAAAGAACCACCACACTGGGTTATGCTGTGTGAAGCACAGGGACACTTTTGGGACTTTTAGCCAAACAAACGCCAGGACAACACTGTCAGCCATCCTGCCAGCACAGGCACACTACCCCACAGGGAAGCAGAGTCAAAAGGAAGGAAGTATGGGCATGCTGGGAAGGGGGGGTGTAGGCAATAGCATGATGGGAGTGGTAGTCACAGCTCAACATCCCCCACCCACATGGCCCAGCAAGCCAGCACTGAAGCATGCACACTTCACAGGGAGTGAAAAGCCACTTCAAAGATGTCTGACACTGGCCTCAGCTGTGGGGAGGCCAAGGCCATGCTGGGAACTGTGCACCAACAAACAACAGGACCACACTGTCAGCCATCTTGCCATTGCGGTCACACTCACACACAGTGAACTCCACTCAAAAGGAAGGAAGTATGGGCATGCTGGGAAGGGGGGTGTAGGCAATAGTATGATGGGAGTTGTAGTCACAGACATTGGTCAGCCTCACAATTGGCCCATCAACACCACTCTGAACCATGCTCACATCACAGGGAGTGGAAAACTACTGACAAGATGGCTGAAACTGTGTACTGTTGTAGGGAGCACAAGGCCCTGCTGGGAACTGGGCACCAACAAACAACAGGACCACACTGTCAGCCATCTTGCCATTGCTGTCACACTCACACACAGTGAACTCCACTCAAAAGGAAGGAAGTATGGGCATGCTGGGAAGGGGGTGTAGGCAATAGTATGATGGGAGTTGTAGTCACAGACATTGGTCAGCCTCACAATTGGCCCATCAACACCACTCTGAAACATGCTCACATCACAGGGAGTGGAAAACTACTGACAAGATGGCTGAAACTGTACTGTTGTAGGGAGCACAAGGCCCTGCTGGGAACTGGGCACCAACAAACAACAGGACCACACTGTCAGCCATCTTGCCATTGCTGTCACACTCACACACAGTGAACGCCACTCAAAAGGAAGGAAGTATGGGCATGCTGGGAAGGGGGGTGTAGGCAATAGTATGATGGGAGTTGTAGTCACAGACATTGGTCAGCCTCACAATTGGCCCATCAACACCACTCTGAACCATGCTCACATCACAGGGAGTGGAAAACTACTGACAAGATGGCTGAAACTGTGTACTGTTGTAGGGAGCACAAGGCCCTGCTGGGAACTGGGCACCAACAAACAACAGGACCACACTGTCAGCCATCTTGCCATTGCTGTCACACTCACACACAGTGAACTCCACTCAAAAGGAAGGAGGTATGGGCATGCTGGGAAGGGGGGAGTAGGCAATAGTATGATGGGAGTTGTAGTCACAGACATTGGTCAGCCTCACAATTGGCCCATCAACACCACTCTGAACCATGCTCACATCACAGGGAGTGGAAAACTACTGACAAGATGGCTGAAACTGTGTACTGTTGAGGGAGCACAAGGCCCTGCTTGGAACTGGGCACCAACAAACAACAGGACCACACTGTCAGCCATCTTGCCATTGCTGTCACACTCACACACAGTGAACTCCACTCAAAAGGAAGGAGGTATGGGCATGCTGGGAAGGGGGGTGTAGGCAATAGTATGATGGGAGTTGTAGTCACAGACATTGGTCAGCCTCACAATTGGCCCATCAACACCACTCTGAACCATGCTCACATCACAGGGAGTGGAAAACTACTGACAAGATGGTTGAAACTGTGTACTGTTGTAGGGAGCACAAGGCCCTGCTGGGAACTGGGCACCAACAAACAACAGGACCACACTGTCAGCCATCTTGCCATTGCTGTCACACTCACACACAGTGAACTCCACTCAAAAGGAAGGAGGTATGGGCATGTTGGGAAGGGGCGTAGGCAATAGCATGATGGGAGTTGTAGACACAGATATTGCTCAGCCTCACAATTGGCCCATCAACACCACTCTGAACCATGCTCACATCACAGGGAGTGGGAAAGGACTGACAAGATGGCGGACACTGGGGACTGCTGTGGGGAGCACAAGGCCCTGCTGGGAACTGTGCACCAACCAACAGCAGGACACCACTGACTGACATCCTGAGAGTCAACCTGAACCCACTGCAAGGGTGGCATGCTTCATGGCGGGATAACTTGGCTGGGTGGAGAAGGAGGGCCGGATGTCCACCAAATACAACCAATGCTGGCCATGCACACACCTCAACATTCACATTTAAATGCCTCAGGTTTGCAGGACAATGTGCTACACCAATATCAACCTCTTACTGTGACAACTTAGGTCAATGCAATGTACAGGGCCGCATCCAGAGGTACAGTCACAACTGTCAGGTGTGTGAACCATTGATGCCTGTAGAAACATAACATACATTGTGTGTCTCTTCCAAAAACAGGTGATGATGGGGACACAGCAGCAGACGATGAGGAGTCCCAGTCCCAGGCTCCGGGGGACACTGAGCTCACTGGTGTGGAACAGCCTCTGCCCTCCTCGGATGGCGTAGACCTACCTGGCACCTCCGGTGTGAGTCATCATGCAGCACCAGCAGGACCAACATCTGCACCCCCTGCACCCACTCCTCCAACAACTGCCAACACACAGACCACCCCCGCCAACACAGACAGACCAAGGACCACAATGACAGCAGCACAGGGACCCTGGCCCAACGTCGAGCTACGGACAACGACCACAGTAACAACCCACAAGGGGGCCCAGGGACACCTGTGCGTGCCACCGCAGGTCCCGCACGTGTCGCCAGGGGTGGTGGGAGGGGTGGTAGACATAGGTCACTGTTTGCAGAGGGGTCTGGACTGCATGATGACCCACAACTGGTACGCATTGCTGATGCGTACCAGAATAGCACCGGAGAGGTCACCCAGGTAGTGGGGATCCTCAAGGACATTCAACAGCAGCAGGCTGCCCATCATGCCCGCTTGGACTCACACATGTCCCGTGTGGAGACACACATGGCCCGTGTGGAGACACACATGTCTGGCATGGAGTCCAAGTGGGACACATTGCAAGAACTGACAGCGGTGCATAGGGACATATTGACATGCCTCCGCCAGATTAGCACCAATATGGCCACACCTCCCTGTGTGCCCACAACATCTGGTGCTGCAACACCTGAAACTGCCACAAGGAGGGAGGAGGACTCTGGCGGAGAGTCCCCTGCACCGCAGCAGCCTGCACGTGAGGGTCCCCCCCCAAAGAAGAGGGGTCGTCCGAGGAAGGAAAACTGAGAGGTCGATGGACATGTACATCCCCCAGGAAGCCAACACCTGTTCTGGAAATTCTCCTTTGTGTGCAAACAGTTCACCCTGTCGAATGCAACACAACTCACCCACATGACATGGGGAGTTCAAGTTGGACCAATGTATCAGATCACTGTTGACTTTACCCTGGACATTTCTGCTACCAAGACTTCCAACTCACCTGGGAACTTTGGATCACAATACCAATGTACAGTACCCACCATCCTGTGCACTAACCTCACACATGTATGTAATAAACTCACCAATACACCATACTTGCCTCTGTTGTGATTCCAACGTTGTTATCGTCACGGAGATGATGATCTGCTAAATGACACCGTGCATGCTAACTGCCTCAGCAAGTTCAACACCGTCATGTGACTCATGGTGACGTGACACATATGAGGGAGACACACCACTAGGGCTACACAACACATACACACCAGGGCCATCGGACTCATCGCCTACACTGATGTTGCCAGGAAATAGTGGAATGCACAGACACCACACCTATTCAGAGTCCGTGTTAACTAGCCCACAGGTGCAGTAAGCAAATGTCAGTCAGAAGTGTGACCACAGACAACGCACATCCCAAAGTGAAGCACAGGTTTATTACACATTTGCAACATGTTGTATCCACCACAGATGCAAGGTAATCCCACGTGGCAGTGGCCACACAGCCAACAAGTGTAGAAGAAAGAAAGTCCAGGGGTGTGGGGCACATCACCTGTAGGGAAAAGACTGCTTCCACCCTGGAAGTTGAATCATGGTGTCGGGGGATCCAAGTTGACCAAACAACTCTGAGAGCACCCTGTGAAGGACAGACATGACACACAGTCAAAAGCACTGAAGAAAAGGACAGAACTGCAATACCCATGCACAATACATGTCACAAGATACCTACACAAAAACAAGTTAGCATGTCAACACTGTTGGGGAGTACAGACTACCTGTAAGGACACATCGCTGCACGCATACAGTCAAGTAGCACATGGCCACACTCAAACAGCAACAGAGCACCACCAACACATATCATGCAAACTCAAATCATTGACATGACATCTCTGGATACTCACATTCAGCTGAAGAAGCTGGTGATGAGCTGTGTGCGGACATCACCATCATCATCATCATCATCACTGGCATCGTGGCCCAGCCAGGATCCTCCACAGGTGGCGGATGTTGGTCATCGTCATCCAGGATGAGAGGTAATTCCTTCCGCACTGCCAGGTTGTGTAGCATGCAGCAGACGATGACAATCTTGCACACCTTTGCTGGGGCATATGGGAGGGCCCCTCCTGTCTTGTCCAGGCAGCGGAAGCGGCTCTTCAGGAGACCAAATGTCCGCTCGATCACTCTCCTGGTCCGACCATGTGCCTCATTGTAGCACATCTGGGTTGGTGTCACAGGGTTCCTGAGGGGTGTCAGCAACCACGGCATGTTGGGGTATCCAGAGTCACCTACAGACAGACAATTGCACATTAGCTGAGTTGGAAAAGAGTGCGGAACACAACATAGCAGAACACACACAATGGTACAAAGTCAGTACACACCGACAAGCCAGGCACGCTGGTTCCGCATCTGTGACATCATCCTCGGGATGCAACTACTCCTCATCACGAAGGCATCGTGTGCCGAACCAGGGAAACGGGCACACACATGTGAGATGGTCATATCTGCAAGACATACCACCAGAGCATTGATCGAGTGATAATGTTTACGGTTCCTGTATGCCTGCTCATGTGCCTGTGGTGGTACCAAAGCCACATATGTCCCATCAATGGAGCCAATGACATGTGGCATCCTCCCCAGGGCATAGAAGTCACTCTTGACGTCAGTGAGTTGGTGACGTGTAGGGAAATAGTTGTACTGGTTCAGACATCTCAACATTGCTGAACATAGTCTGTGACATCCCACCAGCAGTCGCCACAGTGTGTTGAAAGGTACCGGTGGCAAAGAAGTGTAGGGCTGCCATCACCTTCACCTTGGGGGTCAGCGCTGTAGGGTACGGCCGGCCAGGTTGCAAATGTGGTGCCAGGCGCACTGCCAAATCCTCAATCAGCTGCCTGGTGAAGCGGTACCGTCGGATGCAGTCACGTTCCACCATCGTTGCAAGGTCAGGGAATGGTCTATGGACAGCTGGTGCCCTGCAGTGCATAGGTGAGGAAAGGAACATTGTCAGTCACCCCACATATGTGGCATAGACCAGACTCAATATCACATGATACAACATTACGAGACACAAGTACATGATGTGTGTGCTGTTCCGTAAGGACATGTATGGCACCGAAATGGACAACATCTAACATCACAGTTCAACATGTGTCCTCAACAGGTCCCAGGTTGTGCTATGGGACATCATTAGGCTGTGTCACAGTACCCATGTACTGCTGTCACGTTCCAAACACACACCACAGTGACATGTGAGGACAGATGTGCCCCAGGCATCACAGCTCATTGACAGGTAGATTCCCAGGGACCCTGTATTGCCACATGGACACTGGCATGACATGGTGCATCATGAATACACCACAGCAAAACAACCATGACCCCCACAGGTAGTGCTCCCTGTTGCCTCGGCAGGACAGACATGGACGTCTGTGACACACACACGCACAACATCAAAGGCCATGCACAAACAACGTGGATGTGGAGACTGTCTCCCATTGTGCACATGAAATCAGAGTCATTGTATACACAACATGCACACAGACTGTGGAGGGCCATCACCATTGTGGCAATGGGTCACCCTGTGACTACATACCGTCCCACATGGGACTCAGGGGGTATGTGACATGACATACACATACACAACCTGGAAATGTGACCATGCCACATGCTCTGAAATGAACAGTTGCACATCACAGTGGCCATGTGCACAACACACAAAGGAACCTGTCCCCATGAACACGTGCACAGCCTGGGAGTGGCTGCCCCCAAGAGCCACCCCAAAAACCACATGTTGACCCCCATACACAGAAAAGGTAATGCTGCCTTACATGCCTTAGGATACCGTGTGGACAGGCTGTGGTGTTGTAGGTGTGCCCCTGAGTCCCTGGCAAGTATATGTTACTGGCATACGTTCACCAGTGACAAGCATGGTGACATATGCGAGAAACCTGTACAGGGAAGCGTCATACAGCAATGGACTGATCGGTGCGCACGCACTGGCCATTGCATTTGTCATGTGCGGGTACGCGTTGTACCCGGAATACGCGTTGTACAGCAATGGACCGATCGGTGCGCACGCACTGGCCATTGAATCTGTCATGTGCGGGTACGCGTTGTAGCCGGAATACGCGTTGTACAGCAATGGACCGATCGGTGCGCACGCACTGGCCATTGAATCTGTCATGTGCGGGTACGCGTTGTACAGCAATGGACCGATTCATGTGCGGGTACGCGTTGTACAGCAATGGACCGATCGGTGCGCACGCACTGGCCATTGAATCTGTCATGTGCGGGTACGCGTTGTACCGCAATGGACCGATCGGTGCGCACGCACTGGCCATTGAATCTGTCATGTGCGGGTACGCGTTGTACAGCAATGGACCAATCGGTGTGCACGCACTGGCCATTGAATCTGTTGTGTGCGGGTACGCGTTGTACAGCAATGGACCGATCGGTGCGCACGCACTGGCCATTGAATCTGTCATGTGCGGGTACGCGTTGTACAGCAATGGACCGATCGGTGCGCACGCACTGGCCATTGCATTTGTCATGTGCGGGTACGCGTTGTATCCGGAATACGCGTTGTACAGCAATGGACCGATCGGTGCGCACGCATTGGCTATGGGCTGGCATGGCAACGGACGCGTTTTCAAATGTATAACGAGTCTGATGCTGTGAATTCAGTTGGCCACCCACAACAATGTTGCAAATTCATGGGTGTCATGAAGTTGAACTTTCGAAGGATGCTGTGGGCGTGTGTAAGTGGTGCAATACCATGGATTGGCCAGATTCAGAAGATGCAAACGACTTGGACCTATCACTTTGGACACATGGGACAGTATCTGCCTCTGCAGCACACATATAATGCTGGCTGTTCCCCTGAGGGCTCACTTGCCTGCACTACATGCTCCAGGACGACATCTGCCACCAACACTGCTGCTGTCTCTGCATCCTCTGGATCCTGCAATGGCACGTACTGTGGAGAGAGCCCCAGCCTTCAGCCTTGAGGAGAACCAGGCCCTGCTGGACAGCCTCCTTCCAGAGTACAGCAAGCTGTATGGGAAACCAGGGAACAGGTGAGTGTGCTGTCCACTGCCTCACTAATTGTGAATGTTGTCTGACTAGCAAGACTTACAGTGTGCACACC
Organism: Calotriton arnoldi; assembly: GCA_963921515.1. Lineage (NCBI taxonomy): Eukaryota > Metazoa > Chordata > Amphibia > Caudata > Salamandridae > Calotriton > Calotriton arnoldi. The sequence goes on along the minus strand of CAWUFW010007815.1, from coordinate 944,375 downwards.
ACTGGCTAGCATGCTCACTGAGTAGTTCCCCCCCCCCCAAAGTATGTAGTCACATGCACTGAACAGGTACAATGCAGTAACAGTGCATTACAACAAGGTTTACTTCCCATGCAATTATACCATGTAGTAACTGCTGGCAAACTGTTCTTAGCCATCGTTGCACTGCCTGTGAACATCATATGCCCCTGTGATTGAGACATGTATATCCAACTGTGTGATGCACGGATATGTTGCATGTGTAGTAATGGCCTTTTCACTTTGTCATCCTCACAGGTTGATGCCCACCAGAAGCAGGAAATCTGGCTGACCATTGCCCGGGCAGTGAGATCCGTGGGTGTCTACAGGCGCCGGATCCGCAACTGCCAGAATAGGTGGCAGGACCTTCGGGGCTGGACCCGGAGGATCGCAAGGGTCCAGCTGAAGCTGTCGCCTCCTCGCAGGAGGGGCGGACACCGGACCCTGACCCCCCACATGCTCCGGATCCTGGCGGTGGTCTTCCCTGACCTGGATGGGCAGCTGAAGGCCAGACAGCAGCAAGGAGGGGGTGAGTCCATGACTGCACTGTGAACTGTGTCTGACATGATATGTGCCCTCCTCTGGCCTTGTTAAACTTCCACAGTACATCAGTCTTGTGGTCCAGGACACATGTCCCTCAATTGTGACATGCCCACTACTCATCTGATACGCAGGTGTGGTCCTTACAATCAGGAAATTGTGTCACTTGGGTACTGTGTCCTTGCATTTTGCTTTGCTCAAGTTGGGGGACTGCATTTCTTCCCGTGACTTTGTGGTGTGCTTCATGGGTGGGTCAATTGCTCACACAATGCCTTAGTCCTGACATGTAATCTGGGTGTAACTTTGATATGTGGTCCACTTGCTGATCTGAATCACCACATGTCCCTGGGGTATTTGGCACACCACCATGCTGCGGGTGGGAACAATGTTTGGGCCTCAGGAGTATGTATATCAAGTGTGTCACACATGCTTAGCCACCTGCCTACTGTCCAGGGCTCATCCCTCCTTCAAGTGGAGCAGGACAGTCATGCCTACTCCAGGGCATACAATACACTCTGTACTCCCACTCCCGTGTATCAGCTGACATGTTGTGATCAGTGAAATGTTCCCTCAGGTGTCTGCCTCTGTGTCATTGTGCTGTGGCTTCGTTGTCAGGACTACTGGGATGTTAATCGGTTAGGGCTCAGCATGCCATCTGAGATGTGACCATGAGAGACGATACTTCTGTGACTTATAGGTGTTTGATCACTTGACTGTGCACACAGGTGTATGCGACTGTGAATTTCAGGCAGCTGTTTTTCATTCACAGCAGACTGTGAGGTGCTCAGGTTCTGAGAGTTGTGTTTCATGTCTCCCATATGTCCAATTGGTATGACGTGGACAAATAAGAGTTCAGATGATGTGGTTTGTGGGGTATGGACATGTGCACTTGTCAGATACATAACTTGCATTCACCATGTCCTAGGATTGTGACACAGTGCAGACTGTTGTTGGCTGGCTGCCATGCCCCTGTGACTGGAGACAGTGATGTATGACTTTGCAGGCATGCCTGTGCCATGGCATTGAACTTCCTAAGAGTGATCCTGCAGGGGAGTGACATGTGCAACATGCACCCCATTGTGGCATTGACTATCCGGACATGGGTGCATCATGGTGTCTGGTGCTGGTATGCATCACATGCATTTCAAATTAGACTCTGGCCATCCCTTTATCCGGACACCTGTACTGACTCAGTGGCAAGAGATGTGATGTGTGCATGTTCACATACTTCACCGTGTTCTCTGCAATGTCCAACAACTGTGTAGGTGGTGCATGTGTCCACACTGGGGTATTACCATCAGACAGGCACCAGACCGATGTGTGCAAGGGCAGGAGGGGTGTGAGTTCCATGGTTGACCATCAGACTGACAATTGGCTTCTCCTAATCTGTGTGAGGACTATTGGCAATGCTCAACTAAGGATGCCAGGGCTTGCTCTGTAATGTGCTGTACTTACTGTGGTATGTGCGGTCAGTGCAGGTGACTGATGTTTGTCTGTTTCCCTAATTGTTTGCAGATACTTCCACGGCCACAGGAGGGGACAGCTCCACGGACCAGGAGGAGCTGCAGAGCCAGACTGGGTCAACAGCCGACGAATGGTCGGAGGGACCCAGTGGCACGGAGGGCGAGGGGAGCCACACCGAGGAGTCCTCAGCACCATCCACCTCAGCTGAGGACGACAGCAGCTCGGAGGATGACTCCCTTGTGGAGGCGGGTGTCAGCAGCCACCACACCCCAGCTAGTCTGTCTGGCCCCGCCACCACCACCACCACCACCGCCCTCCCATTGGCTCCCATTCCAGAGGTCTGTGGAGGCTCCCGTGTTCGGGAGCGTGTCTCCTTCGTGCCAGGCACCGCAGCCCCTGCACCTGTGTCCCCTGCTGCCCTGAGTGAGGAGTCTGTGTACCTACTTCGGCAGCTCCATGTAGGGCAGACAGCAATGCTGAGTGTCCTCCATGCACACACCACTCTGTTGACACAGCTGGTGTCGTTAATGGAGGGCATCTCAACGGGTATGTCTGCCCTACAGAGGAGCAATAAGTCCATGGACTCCTCCCTGACGGCAGCAGTGTCCCTCCTCCAACAGTCCCTCACCCCTCCTACCTCTGCCCCATCCACACTTCCTGGCACCCTACCTGTCCCAAGCACATGCACACCTGCACGGTCACCCAAACACACAGACACGAGCAGCACAGAAACACCCACAACAAAGGCAAGACGTGCACACAAGCATCCTCAGGGGACTGATACCACACCCACAGGGGATGGGGAAGAGACACACACACAGGCATCCACTGTCACTCTGCAGTCCTCCAAATCCTCTCCCTCCAAGACCCCTTCCCTTGCCTCACCTGCAACCCCACCTACACAGAAAATCTTCCTCTGTGACCTCGGCCTCTTCCCCTCCAATCTCACTGATCCAGCATACAGGGGGAAGAGGAAGTCCACCCACACAGAGGGGAGTGCCCCTCGCCCCCAGACACCCTCCCCCAGGCGCAGACAGACGGGGGCCCCCACCCGCAAGTCCCCCCGGTCCCGGAAGAGCAAGACCCCGCCACCGCCCTGCAAGTCAAGCACACAGTCTCCTTCCTCCATCCCTCAGGCCCCCACAACACAGGTTCCCCCACCACACCCTGCCCCAGGTTCCCCCACCCACAGATACACCATCCCCAAAATGATCCGTCCTTCTCCACCTCCCACTTGCTCTTCCAGCACCACACCCCCCGCTGCACATGTTAGTGCCACTGGTGTGGAGACCGTGTCCTCCCCCTCTGTCCTGCCCACCTTACCTGAACCCCATTCTACTCCCCTGGAGATGGGCACTGCAGTGGAGTCCAGTAACACCCCGTCTGACTTGGGCACTGCAGTGGGGAACCTGTCCTCTCCATCTGGCCAGCCCACTGGAGTTGTGCCGGCACCCACACCATCCGGCTCATGCCCCCCAGTTGTGCCGGCACACACCATGTCAGACATTTCCACTGCAGTTATCAGTGACTCTCCAGCACCAGCCACCCCTTCCCTGCCTCCTCCTTCTGGTGAGCCCTGATCCTGTCCCTGCGGTGCCTGGCCTGCCCCCCGTATACCCCTCCGAGGGGAATGTCCCTGCTCCATGTCAGTGCAGGCAAGCAGAGGGTGACATCTGCCACTGTCACACTGTTTGGACTTGATTCATGGACTGGACATTGGCCTTTGTGTTTTTTTCTTGACTTTAATGTTCTATTTAACATATGCTGATTAAAGCTACTTTCAGTTCTCTAGTGGTTTTGCTTCAGATGTACATGATGTTGATGATGCTAACCATGCCCTTGCTGCAGTGATGTTGATTTTTGATATCAGGTAAATGAGGTGTTACTGTGCAGGACCCCATGTGGTCCAGGGGGAATGTGTCCTATCTTGGTGTGTAGCCATGTCATCCTTTGTATCAATATGAGGGTGTCATGTTTTCCATATTTGCAAATGGGATTCCCTACCTGTTTTTTCAATATCACATCTGTGGCTTACACCCCTGCACATCAAATGTGCTTGCCATTGTTCAATTGGTCTATTTCCCTGACCGTGTGACCATCTCCACTGGACATGCATGTTTGGGCATCAATGGGGAGGGACTCATCTGTGGTATCAGTGCAACTTGCTATACATGTGTATTTGATCGGTGCTGATGATTTGGGTGACTATGCCATGACCAGGCTGATGTGACGGGAGCCTTCATTTTGTGCTAATTGTTGACTGAGTGAACAAGTGTTCTGCTGACATGATAGCGCCCTGCAGAGACAACGTATGGCACAGCTTTCCTTACACAGGAGTGGAGTGTCCTCATGGCAGTGCGTAATTCCGTGACATTGCCTGAGCCCAAGGTGTGTGTTGTGTGAGCATGTCTGTGTGTGTTCACTTCCATTTTGCTACGCAGGCTGGGGGCCCTAGTGATGTTCCTGTTTGTGATGCTTGCTGAGTTGAGCAATGTTCCCCCCAGATCTTCTCCCTGGGTGCTCTGTGATGTGGGTGCATGGCACATTACTGGTGATCAGGGTGTCATCCATAGGTGTGTTTGCTGTCAGGGCTGAGTTTGTGGGCAAACGCAGATGAGACACAATCAGGATTCCCCTTGGCACTTGTTGGTTACACGAGTCATGTAATTTACAATTTGCGTTAGCTTACAGTGATTGTGACACGTTGTGTCTGTGACTGCTGCCACTCCTCAGGGTCAGAGCTGCAATGTTGGAAGATGTCTATGTGTGTTGTTTGTGGGTGAGCTTGCCATCTTCATTGGTGTGTGACTGTGTCCGGGATCCCATTGGTTGGTGTGGATTTGACGTCATGCCCATGTACAGCGTACTGTGCAGTGTGTGAGACATTCACAAGTCTTGATGACTTCCCATGTGTGATGGGTTTCTCCGCCTTAGTTCCCCCCACCACCCCTGGGATTGTCATGGGTGCATGTGCAATGTCACCAGTCCATGTGAGCTTCACTGCTGCACATTGTTGGAGATCAAGGTGTGTGGTGTTGAGTGTGTGCAAATGAGAGTTGTTGCATGGCTGGACCCCTACCTCCATGTTGGCCTTGGCTGACAGGCCGTGCTGTTTTATTTGTGCTTGTGTAGGTGTGATGGTAGTTAGTTGCTCAGGACACATGACTGTGGTTCACAGTGTGTACGACATCTACCTTTGTCATCACAGTCGGATTATCATGCAGGCCAGTGTCACCACAATGTGGGCTCCCTGGGGGTAGTGCTGTGGTGGGTCTGTCTCTTGCTGTGTTAGTTGCTGTTCCTACAAGCTTGTGTGACATTTGTGATTTGGGCTCCCTCTCATCTAACGATGCCTGATTGCCCACATAGGGGAATCCGATACATGAGTTACTTTTGTGTGGCACTGTGTTGACATCTGTGTAATGGGGATTCAGGCCTCCTCGTGTGTTGTGTGTTTGCCTGGGGACACTGGCACACCACCCCCTCACCTGTGGTGTTTGATATGCAGTGTGAGTCTGCCTGTTTGTGTTTGTGCATTTGCACCACTGCATTGGCATATCTTTAGTGTGCCATTGGCTGTATGTTGTTTGGTGGCTTACCCCTGCTGTCCCTGGGACTCCTAGGTCATCAGTCAGCACAATGATCATGGTTTGTATGTCCCATTGCTGCCATGGTATGGTATTTGTTCACCTGACATCTACAGTCTCCACAGGATATCTACATTTGTGTGTCCATTGGTGCAGATATGTGGATCTGCATTGTGATGGTCACTTCTGTCATTGTGTTATTTGTGGATGTTGACAATGTGAGCCCCCATGGGTGATGTTTGTCTGCACATGGCCAAAGCGATGTTTCATTTGCACTGCACTGTTTGCCTCACCCAATCTCTGTTGCTATGGGACACACGCACTGCTTTGTGTTTGTTGTGTGACCAGGAATGATCCATGCAGTTTGGCATTTGCAGCTTTTACATTGACTACACTTACATTTTGGTCACTGTGGTGATGGGGCTTTAGACCCCATTGGCACAATGTTCAAAATGTGCTTCAGCTATGGACCCCACACTTCCCTTTTGGTCACTGTGATGATGGGGGTTTAGGCCCCATTGCCACAATGTTCAAAATGTGCTTCAGCTATGGACCCCACACTTCCCTTTTGGTCACTGTGATGATGGGGGTTTAGGCCCCATTGCCACAATTTTCAAAATGTGCTTCAGATATGGACCCCACACTTACCTTTTGGTCACTGTGATGATGGGGTGTTCGACCCCATTGCCACAATGTTCAAAATGTGCTTCAGCTATGGAACCCACACTTCCCTTTTGGTCACTGTGATGATGGGGTGTTCGACCCCATTGCCACAATGTTCAAAATGTGCTTCAGCTATGGAACCCACACTTACCTTTTGGTCACTGTGATGATAGGGTGTTCGACCCCATTGCCTCAGTGGTCATGGTCGGCTTGCATTGTGGAGGCCACACACATTTATGTGTGACACATGTGATAGGGGGTCACATTGTATGTTCAATGTCATGTTCAGTGTTGTAGGCATTTGACACTGACTACACACTCTTGTCATGGTGTTGGGGGGGTGTAATTTTCAGGCATTCCTTATGTTGGAGTATGCTGGTTGTGTCATGCATTACCCGTCCTATGAGTGGGGGTTGTGTGGGTGGTAGGCATCCATCCCCCTATGAGTGGGGATGGTAGTAGTGACAGGCATCCAGGCACCCCTGAGTAGGGGTGGTGGTGGTGGTAGGCATCCAGGCCCCCCTGAGTAGGGGTGGTGGTAGTGGTAGGCATCCAGCCCCCTATGAGTGGGGATGGTAGTAGTGACAGGCATCCAGCCCCCTATGAGTGGGGATGGTAGTAGTGACAGGCATCCAGGCCCCCCTGAGTAGGGGTGGTGGTAGTGGTAGGCATCCAGGCCCCCCTGAGTAGGGGTGGTATTAGTGGTAGGCATCCATCCCCCTATGAGTGGGGATGGTAGTAGTGACAGGCATCCAGGCACCCCTGAGTAGGGGTGGTGGTAGGGGTAGGCATCCAGGCCCCCCTGAGTAGGGGTGGTATTAGTGGTAGGCATCCATCCCCCTATGAGTGGGGATGGTGGTAGTGACAGGCATCCAGGCACCCCTGAGTAGGGGTGGTGGTAGTGGTAGGCATCCAGGCCCCCCTGAGTAGGGGTGGTATTAGTGGTAGGCATCCATCCCCCTATGAGTGGGGATGGTAGTAGTGACAGGCATCCAGGCACCCCTGAGTAGGGGTGGTGGTGGTGGTAGGCATCCAGCCCCCTATGAGTGGGGATGGTAGTAGTGACAGGCATCCAGCCCCCTATGAGTAGGGGTGGTGGTAGTGGTAGGCATCTAGCCACCCATCAGTAGGGGTGGTATTAGTGGTAGGCATCCATCCCCCTATGAGTGGGGATGGTAGTAGTGACAGGCATCCAGCCCCCCCTGAGTAGGGGTGGTGGTATTGGTAGGCATCTAGCCCCCCATGAGTAGGGGTGGTGGTAGTGGCAGGCATCTAGCCCCCCATGAGTAGGGGTGGTATTAGTGGTAGGCATCCATCCCCCTATGAGTGGGGATGGTAGTAGTGACAGGCATCCAGCCCCCTATGAGTGGGGATGGTAGTAGTGACAGGCATCCAGCCCCCCCTGAGTAGGGGTAGTGGTAGGCATCCAGCCCCCTATGAGTGGGGATAGTAGTAGTGACAGGCATCCAGCCCCCTATGAGTGGGGATGGTAGTAGTGACAGGCATCCAGGCCCCCCTGAGTAGGGGTGGTGGTAGTGGTAGGCATCTAGCCACCCATCAGTAGGGGTGGTATTAGTGGTAGGCATCCATCCCCCTATGAGTGGGGATGGTAGTAGTGACAGGCATCCAGCCCCCCCTGAGTAGGGGTGGTGGTAGTGGTAGGCATCTAGCCCCCCATGAGTAGGGGTGGTGGTAGTGGCAGGCATCTAGCCCCCCATGAGTAGGGGTGGTATTAGTGGTAGGCATCCATCCCCCTATGAGTGGGGATGGTAGTAGTGACAGGCATCCAGCCCCCCCTGAGTACGGGTGGTGGTAGTGGTAGGCATCCAGCCCCCTATGAGTGGGGATGGTAGTAGTGACAGGCATCCGGGCACCCCTGAGTAGGGGTGGTGGTAGTGGTAGGCATCTAGACCCCCATGAGTAGGGGTGGTGGTAGTGGCAGGCATCTAGCCCCCCATGAGTAGGGGTGGTATTAGTGGTAGGCATCCAGCCCCCTATGAGTGGGGATGGTAGTAGTGACAGGCATCCGGGCACCCCTGAGTAGGGGTGGTGGTAGTGGTAGGCATCTAGCCCCCCATGAGTAGGGGTGGTAGTAGTGGTAGGCATCCAGCCCCCCCTGAGTAGGGGTGGTGGTAGTGGTAGGCATCCAGCCCCCCCCTGAGTAGGGGTGGTGGTGGTGGTAGGTATCCAGGACCCTATGGGTGTGTATGGCATTGGTGGTAGCAATCCCGCCCCTATGGTTCTGCTGTTGCTGGTGTACGTCATTTCTGCATCCCTATGTGTGTGTGACATATGTTGGGTACGTGTGGTTTGTTTGTGTAGTGGGTGTTTGACTTACCGTCTTCGCCGTACGCATCCGTACCGGTCCCGGTAATAGATGTAGAGTATTGGTAGGACCTGCGCAATGGGATTCATGGTTTGTTCGTCTCGTTCGTGTTTCTCGTGGCTTCGACTCGTACTCGTCGCTGGCTTGTTCGTCTCATAGCCGTGGATCGTCTTGTGGCGCGAATCGGAGCTTATGTGCAGCTCTCCTGGATGCTGTGACGTGCCGGACGTAGCGACGGGTTGGGCGCGTACGGAAGGCGCATCGAACTAGTCCGGGCGGAAGGTGCTGTGTATTTGGTTCCGTGCGACTCGATTGGACGTTTACGGATCCGGCTCGGGTGGGGAACATGAGCTGTAATGGGTGAGTACGGCTCGCTCGGAATCTGGGCTGTTATGCACATCGTACTTGTTCGTTCGGACGGCTGTTCGAATCGGTCGGGAAACACGCGTTCGGCTTGGTTTTTTTCCGGACGAATACTATTAGGTGCGCTTCCGGCCGAGATCGGAATCGGCCCCTAAGTTTTAACGAAAGGATATGCGCAGGCACTGTCCCCAAACTATGGAAGAAATCAGTAATTCTCCCTCTTATAAAAAAGGCCAGCATCAGATCCCTCGAACTTTCGCCTCATATCACGGCTACCCTTGCCAGCCAAAATACTAGCAAAGTTCTTATTCAGCAACTATCGGTTTTCATAAAGGAAAACAACGTATTAAATGGTTTTACAATTTGGATTTCGAAGCCAAAACAGCACCGAATCAGCTCTCATAGTTGCCACAGAAAGCATTAGATCTATTATAGACAAAGGAGATAACACAGCCTTGATACTTTTGGATCTCTCGTCGGCGTTTGATACTGTCAATCATGGCATTCGGCTTAACCGCCTGTATGAACTTGGTATCAGAGATGAAGCCCTCTCCCTATTAGCATCATTTTTGGTGGCTAGAAAACAAATACATCACCCTAGAAAACTTTTCATCGACTACATTGGAACTTTCCCTGTGGAGTCCCTCAGGAGGCGTCACTAAGCCCTACTTTATTTAATGTTTATACATCAGCTCTCTGGTGATCCAGCGATCAGGGATCGATAATTTTCACGAACATATGCCATTTACACTACCCAACTAATCCCTTCATGCTGGGTTCAGTGTGATGCAAGTTTATTCCTAACTCACTAAATATACTTTAGAACCTGCATTTCTCCTTACAAATAAATGTGGCGACTAACCTTTTTGATGTTGAGAAGTTGATGACAATAATTATGTACTAATCTATGCTACTAAATAATAACAGACTCGGTGTGTAGTTTATGTTATTTATCGTAAAATAATGTGAGGATAAAATGCTCATCAAGTACAGTTACACAACTGCAAATCATAGATTATCACAGAGAGAGAACATTGGCAATGTATAATTTCAAACTCATGTCAAATAAGCAATGCATTGAAGGAGTGGATAGGCGAAGAGAGAAATGTTTCAGAGACAAAATACATTTGTAAATGAATATGCAAATTTTAGGAGATTATCTATACTAACCCAAATAAGAATCAGGGAAATCTACCCCTCTGGCCAGTCAGGGCAGCAAGGCCACTCAAGTAGAGTCGAGTGACAAAGATTAAGTCAGGAATCAGGAAACAGGAAGGCCTCTATCTGGAAACAGCAAACCGACGACAGCGGCGATCTCCCGCTAGCTAACACCAGCAGAACCACCTTTCAAACCACACCCACCGGGTACTTTCAATTATACCCTAACACCTAATTGTCCAACCCACAAATATTTCAATATTAAAACGAAATCCATCTCCCATTGGCTAAGGATGGGGGTGTTCTGTCACACTACTTTCATCATGACCATTTTATTAGGCATCTCTTTGTCTTAAACATTAAGCATTACGACAAATTCATCCCAGGAAACAACTTTGAACACAATCATAGTAAACATTTCCTGCAGTTCCTTGAATGTTGCACATCTCTACACCTCTATTATTCGCCTCTGCCATCTCGTGAAGGAAACTTGTTCACTTTCATTTGTAATCTTAATTTTCTTTTCCACAACTTGGCAGACCTTCAGTACTCCATGAAGGTCACATTTTTCATGCCTTTGTGCTCTCTTCTCATTTGAATCTTTCTTTTGGGACATTTAATAATTTTCAGTCAAATATTAACCCTCAAACTGACATGCAAAAGTGTAGGCCCATGCTTGCCTTTTTCTATAGAAAACAAATACAAACATTTATTATTTTCATGAAATGTAATTTCATTTTACACACCATCCCAGCATTGTACTAACCCATGCACAACCCATGTTATTCCTAGCAAAATATTATTAACGTGCACAAAAGCAGCATTAGTTTTTTATCAAAGCAGTTTGCGGCCTAGTTCCATGCATTATTACACACATTTGTTTTACGCATGCGCATAAGCATTTCCCCTTATTTTAGCGTTTTTAACAATATTTTTCACAGCACACTGTTAATTAATGTTACTGAGGGTTCAATCCGAGCTGGTTTTATTTTCTCAAAACCATGCTCCATCACTGGTTAAACTCATCAAAACCTTAGGTTTTTCAGTTGTTTCCTACACAGATGACATGCAAATTGTTGCGTCAGTCACAGGAGATCTGGTACGTACAGCCTCCCAATTCCGCCTCTGTATGGAAAATATTGGAACCTGGATGGCAGAAAACTGCCTGAGATTGAACATGGGCAAGACCAAAATATTACTCTTTGGAAACAACACTGACTTTTGGTCCCTGAACTGGTGCCCACCAGATATGGGCCCCTACCCATCCCCAGTGCAAACAAATTAAGAATCTGGGTGTCATTTTCAACAAAACACTCTCCTTTGAGAATCAGATCAATCAAACAGCTTCCTCGTTTTTTTTTCTTCTGAAGATTCTGAGAAAAATCTTACCTTATATCCCCTCTAATCTGAAAAAATGTATCATGTCTGCATTAATTCTGTCTAAATTAGACAACTGCAATGGCTTATATATCGGTTTACAACAAAAAATGCTATCCAAACTCCAGACCCTACAAAATGCCGCAGCCCCTTCCCGTTTTTAGCCTCCCCAAATTTTATTCAGCATCCACAGCATTGAACCAACTGCACTGGTTGCCTATGAAAAAAAGATCGTATTTAAGGCCTTGTGCACTGCCTTTAAGGCACTTCACAATATTTGGTCCAGTGGCTCTTAGGCAATGATTCCGCTGGTACACACCCTCTAGACCGTTATATTCTTCAGGCACAAAAAATATTGAGGTGCCCAAGTTCAGACTTGCTCGTTGGGGTGGCAAAAGCTTTGTGACCTGTACTGCTAGACTGTGGAACTCCCTTCCCTTTGAATTAAAAAATTCCGAAGCCCTTTCGCACTCCAGGAAAGCATTGAAAACGTGGATCTTTTAACATTCTAGAGGACATATTTGTACCTAGCCCACCTCCCTGATCTCCCTTATGCATGACAGCGCTAAGACACCTTCGGGTACACGAGCGCTATACAAAAATCATTAACATAACATAACATAACATAGGGCCACATGTACGACCGATTTTAGCAGTCGCAAATGGATATTCAGGCCATTTACGACCGCTAAAAATGGTTGCTGCATGTATCAATCCTATTTTGCGAGGCGGTAACCTATTACTGACTCGCAAAATAGTGTTTGCGAGTCGCTATTATGAAGGGGCGTGCCAAGGGTGTCCCTTCCTAATAGCGATTCGCAAGGGCATGTATGAATGTTTTGCAACCGAAATGCGGTCACAAAACAATTGCAGTTTTACGCCTCCTTCAAGTAGGTGGTAAGCCACTCGCCAATAGGACGGGGTCTCAACGGGACCCCTTCCCTTTTGTGATTGGCAGCAAAAACATTTTTTAAGGGCAGGCACTGGTCCCACGGACCACTGCCTACTCTTAAAAAATGAAACTGAAACATTTCACTTTTCTTTTTGGAAAACAGACTGCATTAAAAAAAAAAAAGTTACTTTATTTAAAAAGCAAACACAGACATGGGGGTCTGCTGTCCCCAGCAGGCCACCATCCCTGTGTTATTGCCCATTCTCAATGGGTCGCAAATTGTGACCTACCTCATGAATATTGATAAGGCAGGTAATTTGCGACAGCATTGGGAATCACAAAATACGTCTGAGACCGATTAGTACATTTCCTTTTGCAGACTTGCAAATTGCGAGTCGCTAAAATTCGCAAATTGCAAGTTGCAAAAGGAAATGATCATACATGTGGCCCTAAATTGCATCCCACACTAAAGCCTGGCAATCACAAGATGTGCCCTTGAAATGAGCAATAACCACACACACCGAGGAGTAGTAGGACCTTTCTGGTAGTTTTCCCTTGATTCCAGGGACAAGTCCACTGACATTTTCTGGCTGCTCGTGGCAGGTGGAAAATGTCTTCTGGAGGGCTGGTAGGGGCTGGGGTGTCTGGCCAGGAAAGGCCGGAGGAGTGTTGCATGCTCCCTGAATGGTGCAGCAGGGGATGGGTAGGGACCAGGCTGTACTTCTACATTCAGTTCCTGTCCCTGCAGAGGTAGCACATCTGCTAAATTGACTAATAAGAAAATATAATCTACGTCAGCAGGGAAATGGACATTGAGTCCCTGTGCAAAGAGATTTACGGACTGCGTTTATTAATATTGACTTGACAAAAGACAGATCAATCAGATAAAATATTTCATTGTATAATATTGGCTTGATTTTTATATGTTCTACAAGTGAGAATACAATTGCCCCTGCTATTTTCTTCTTGGTACACAGTGTTCTGTAAAGCAAGGAGTCAATATAAGGTGCACACACATGCTTCCGTCTACACTTAAAATGAAACCTTCCAAGCACAGCGTTCCATAGCAAATATGTTTAATAATGTGGATTTTTGTTAATCCAACCAACTGGTGTCCTGGAACCCACTTAATAGAGCCTTCTGCATCCTTACAAAACAAGCTAATGCTGATATACTGGCATTGGGTGCTCAAAATGACTCTTTCTAGAAGGATGCCTCTTGAGACATTGTATACCTCTTCAGGTGTCTGTTCATCCACACCTCCCACTCTCCTCTCAACACTCATTCATCAGGTGCTTCAATGCCTCATCAGCGGATCTCTTCTTTCAAATGTTTTTACTTATTGTAAAGACCTGTGAGTTCTCCATGTTAGGCAGGGATATATAAAAATCTAAATCAATGTAACAAAATCTATCTATCTATCTATCTATCCATCTATATATCTATCTATATATATGTCTACATCTCTATCTCGATATATATATATATATATACTCACTGAAAAAACCATAGGTTTCAGGCACGTTATAGTTAGAAATTAGCATTTAAAAAACCTTACAAATTCACTGAAAAAACCATAGGTTTTAGGGACAGTTATAGTTAGTTGGACATTGCACTCGTACAAAACCCGTGAAATTCCCCCGTTATAGTTAGTTCAGCTAACTATAACTCGCGCCCCGCAATGCACTGCTGATGACGTCACATATTACATCACTCATGACATGGTCAGTGACATCACTGATGACATCACTGATGACATCTCAAATGACATCACTGATGACATCATCCAGTGACTGTGTGTTTCTGTAAAGTTTAAATATGTTTAATATATATAGGGAAAGGCGTATTGAAGAATGAGTGGCTGTATAAGTGTCTGAATGGATGATTTACTAGGTGCGTGACTAACTCTATAAGTGAGTGATTAAACGTATCTTACTGAATGCATGGGTTAGTGACTAAACTGTGTGAATGTCTGTATCCGTCTGTCTGTTGCTGTGTAAGCGGCTGCATGGGTTTGTGAATAGCTACATGAGTGTCTATATGAGTTATTGATTGGTTGTCTGAGTATCTGTATGGGTGCCTGAGTGTTTGTGTGGGTGGGGTGTGTGTGACTCTGTGCATAGATGTGTGAGTGAGTGATTCACTGGGTGCATGGTTTCAAGAGTGCATCTGTGATGGACTGTATGGGTGGGTGAGTGTGTGTATGGGTGTGTTAGTGAGTGAATGTATGTCCCAGTGGTACATGTGTGAGTAACTACATATGTAAAAGGCAGTATATATGTGTGTTGGAGTATATAAATAGCTATAAGCGAGAGTGTGTGATTGTGAGAGTGGCTGTATGGATGAGTGTGTGCTTGTATCAGTGATTGTATAAGAGCATAAGAATGTGCTAGTATTTGTATGAGTAAGTGAGCTGGTGTGTGTATAACTGTATAGGTGAGTAAATGGCAGTGTGTTTAATTATTTGCATGACTGACTAGGTGTGTGAGTACCTCTATGGATGAGTGGCGGTGTTTGAGTGTCTATATAGGAGTATGAGTGCATATGATAGTCCTGTACTGAGTGACCGTAAGTATGAGTGACTGTACCGGTGAGTGAGTGGATGTGTGTGTGTAGACCTAAGAATCAGTGAGTGGGTATGTAGTTATTGGTGTTGGAGTGTCTATGGTTTTGCGAATAGCAGTCTGTAATTTAGAGTGGGTGTATCAAAGGTTATATTAGGGTGTGAGGAGGTTCATCAGATTATCACGTGGATGATGTCATCAGTGATGTCATCAGTGATGTCATTTGAGATGTCATCAGTGATGTCATCAGTGATGTCACTGACCATGTCATGAGTGATGTAATATGTGACGTCATCAGCAGTGCATTGCGGGGCGCGAGTTATAGTTAGCTGAACTAACTATAACGGGGAATTTCACGGGTTTTGTACGAGTGCAATGTCCAACTAACTATAACTGTCCCTAAAACCTATGGTTTTTCAGTGAATTTGTAAGGTTTTTAAATGCTCATTTCTAACTATAACGTGCCTGAAACCTATGGTTTTTTCGGTGAATTTCAAAGGTTTTTTAAATGCAAATTCCTAACTATAACATGTCTGAAACCAATGGTTTTTTTCAGTGAATTTCAAAGGTTTTGTAAATGACAATTTTTAAATGTATTAATTGTTATATTTATTTTTTTTGATACTGATTTACTACATTTTTTTAAACTATTTATTTTTAGATATTTTATTTTTTAAATTACATTGTAATTACATTATACATTACATTACAAAATATACTTTCTCAGAATGAATTACTTTAGTTTAAATACTTTGGCAATAGACTTTTAAGTACAGTAGTTACAGTTGTTGCAATGGGCAACACAATTTCAAACACAATGCAACATTGAGCTCAATGTGAATTTCTAGTTAAATGCAATTAGTTACTTTATGGATTACTTTTCTAACCACAGGACTGGATCCTAGATTCAGTCCTGCGACATCTCCTGTAAACAGTTGAGTAAAAGCGTTTTGGTTACAGTAGTGATTTTTAAGGAATATTATTGTATTTTATTAAGTGGGCACTTTTTCACATAGAATCACCAATGTTATCCTATGGGAGGAAATTCACTTAGCAGGTAAGTAGTGTTATCGTTACTTTTTCTTACTCAGTGGTGGATCCTGGATCCAGCACTGGTGCATCTCCTGTAAACAGTTGAAAGAATGCGTTTAAGTCATACAGGCGATTTTTAAGGAATATTTGTAGTTTGTGAAAATCGACACTTTGAAACTTTTCTGCTGAAAACCAGACAATGGATTCCTATGGAAGGAAATACAAGTTACTGGTAAGTACGGTTAAAATTACTTTTCAGGGTCAGTGCTGGGCTAAAAGATGCAGCACTGGGTTCTCTCCTGATAACAGGTGAGTAAATCGGAATTCGTAGTTCGGTTTATTTTAGAGGAATATTATAAAGTTCCAAAACTCCACACTTAGAAGAATTTCCAAGTGAAACCAGTCAATGTTAGCCTATGGAAGGAAATTCAAGTTACTGGTAAGTACGGTTAGAATTACTTTTCAGGATCAGTACTGGGCTCAAAGATGCAGCACTGAGGTCTCTCCTGATAACAGGTGAGTAAATCGGAATTCGTAGTTCTGCTGATTTTAGAGGAATATTTGTATGTTTCAAAAATCGACACAGAAACTTTTTCAGCAAAAAGCAGGCAATGATATCCTATGGAAGGAAATTCAAGTTACTGGTAAGTACGGTTAAAATTACTTTTCAGGATCAGTACTGGGCTCAAAGATGCAGCACTGAGGTCTCTCCTGATAACAGGTGAGTAAATCGGAATTCGTAGTTCGGCTGATTTTAGAGGAATATTTGCACAATGGTGAAGGAAGGGGTGGGGCCTGAGGTGACATGTCTGCAAACACGCCCTGTGGCGCGTTTTAAGTTGGAGAATTAATTCCTCCTCAATCCCGAGGGTCCCTAGGTGCCAACTAGCCCACCAGATACCTCCAGTATGCGCCAGAGAGCTGCGTTGCAGAGAGGTGTTCAGAGGCCACGCCCCTTTTGCACCTCTCTGCAACGCAAATCTGTGGCGCTTTCTGGACGTACCTGGTGGGCTAGTTGGCCCCCAGGGACCCTCAGGATTGAAGGGGATTTAATTCCCCATCTTAAAACGCGCCACGGGGCCTGTTTGCACACATGTCACCTTTAGCCCCGAGGCTCCCGTCCTGTCATAGCAAACTACAGTGTCCCGGGGGTAGGCACCCCGGGACACTGCAGGAGCCGGCCCTGGGGGTGGTGGTCCCCAGGGCCATCAAGGGCTCCAGGAGGGGGCCGCGCGGCCCCCTTCCCAACCAATGCACAGCCCCGGGGAGGTGGTGGTCCCTGGGGGTCCTTAACGGACCCCCTAATTTACATGTTAGAGCCCCGGGGAGGTGGCGGTCCCCGGGGCGTGTGGGGGGGCTCGAGCCCCCCCCACACATGTTAGTTTATTTTTTTTTAAAAAGAAGCCCCGGGGGGTGGCGGTCCCCGGGGCTGCGGGAGGGCCGAGAGCCCTCCCGCACCATTATTTTTTTAAAGCCCCGGGGGGTGGCGGTCCCCGGGGCTTGGGGGGCCTTAGAGGCCCCCCACACATAAATATAAAAAACCCTGCATGCCCCCGGGACTTGGGCCACCTGGGGGCCAAATAGCATCGAAGCGCGGGAGACCGCGCTTCGATTTTTTTTTTTATCGGCTAGATCCGCGCACCCAGCGCGTTTTTGCCGATTTTAAAAAAAATTATTTTTTTTTGCCCTGAGCAGGCCTAGGGGGTCAGGGTGTTTCTACCCTGCCCCCTTTTTGCGTTTTTTGCGTCTGTTTTCTCTTTTCTTGTGCCTCGGTTCTACCGAGGCACAAGATGGCTGCCAACACGTCCTGCTTTGGAGTGTTGACAGCCAATTAGCATACAGCTCGTGATCGGGAGGGTGCGCGGATCCTCCGCGGCCATAGATATATATGTGTTTTTACTTTTGATTTTCTCAGCAACTACTGAACAGATTTACACCATTTAACAAAAGGGTTCTTTCTGAACCAAGAACTACCTCTTTGCCAAATTTGGTGTAATTCCGTTCAGCAGTTCGGGCTGTAGCCGTGGCTAAAGTTTCCTATGGTAAATTGCATGGGGAAAACATGTTTTGGGACCCCCCTTTTTTCTCGGCCCCTGCTTGACGAATCACCCCGAAACTTTCAGGATAAGAGCGGACCGGAGCGGGCCACAAAGTTTGAAAATTTCGCGTAGATTCGTCAACCAGCGCCAAAGTTATTTCAAATAGAATGTTGCGGATTTCCTATGGAAAATAGGTCCTAACTATAACTATCTACTGGCGACCGCCAGTAGATAATATATATATATATATATATATATATATATATATATATATATATATATATATATACTCAGTTCCACAAGTGCCCGAAGCTTAGGACACACTCTCCATCAGTAAACCTCAGTCTAATAAGGCAGCATCGCAGTCAGCAGATTCACAGGTACAATCCAACTTGCCTTACGCGTTTCAGACTTTTTATACGTCCTTGATCACAGGCATGAGCGGTAGCAAAATGAATGGCAAAAGACTTCTGATACACGTCACCAGTACCTTTTATTGCCCACAGGTGGGGCCTCATGTGATGTAAAAATCATGGGATCAGTAGTCTTTAAATAAACACCACAGTTCGTAATAAAGCTCAATACTGCCAGCTCAAATTAATTATAACAATAAAATTCAGCCATTAGTGGGCTCCCCATGATTAGCATTCTGCGTTGCATTAATACTCTCTGCTGTACCGATGGACCGGTCTTGGTTCCCAACATAAAGAGCCCACCGGCCCGCAATATATATACATATATATATATATATGCAAGAAATATCCTCCTCCTTCGAAAAAGACAAGGGGACACGGCTGGGCTTCAAGGAATCATTTATTCGAATTCTCTGGCATGACGCGTTTCGGCGGTAGCCTCTTCAGATGCCTCCGGTGTTACAAATTTCAAAGTTTCCTTTTATTTATTAAGCCCCTCCTTCTAAAGTAGCGTGGGGCACACCTACACCATATCTCATCAGAGAACACTCGGCCAGTTCATAGTTATGGACTGCAGATCCCATCATGCAGTTGGTTCGCAATCTGGACGAATGTCTCTTACAGCCGGATTTTTCCCTCCTCAAAGTGAGTGGCTGAAGAATGGTTGGCTTGAGATTGTAGCACTGTGCTGGGCAACAAACGATTCCTGAGCCCTGCGCTTCCAACCTCACAGTCCCGGTGTTGGCAAAGCTTGGAGACGATGGTAAAGTAACTCCGTCTCTCCGTGTGAGTCACGGACTGTCAGCTGGCAGCAAAGACCTCTGCCTCCATCGGACGTGGGGCGGTCCGGGTTGAGCCACTACACCCTGAACACTTTTGGAAGGGTCCCCTTTGCGTGGTACTGGCTTCACGCTAATATGCAAGAAATATCCTCCTCCTTCGAAAAAGACAAGGGGACACGGCTGGGCTTCAAGGAATCATTTATTCGAATTCTCTGGCATGACGCGTTTCGGTAGTAGCCTCTTCAGATGCCTCCGGTGTTACAAATTTCAAAGTTTCCTTTTATTTATTAAGCCCCTTCTTCTAAAGTAGCGTGGGGCACACCTACACCATATCTCATCAGAGAACACTCGGCCAGTTCATAGTTATGGACTGCAGATCCCAACATGCAGTTGGTTCGCAATCTGGACGAATGTCTCTTACAGCCGGATTTTTCCTCCTCAAAGTGAGTGGCTGAAGAATGGTTGGCTTGAGATTGTAGCACTGTGCTGGGCAACAAGCGATTCCTGAGCCCTGCGCTTCCAACCTCACAGTCCCGGTGTTGGCAAAGCTTGGAGACGATGGTAAAGTAACTCCGTCTCTCCGTGTGAGTCACGGACTGTCAGCTGGCAGCAAAGACCTCTGCCTCCATCGGACGTGGGGCGGTCCGGGTTGAGCCACTACACCCTGAACACTTTTGGAAGGGTCCCCTTTGCGTGGTACTGGCTTCACGCTAATATGCAAGAAATATCCTCCTCCTTCGAAAAAGACAAGGGGACACGGCTGGGCTTCAAGGAATCATTTATTCGAATTCTCTGGCATGATGCGTTTCGGCGGTAGCCTCTTCAGATGCCTCCGGTGTTACAAATTTCAAAGTTTCCTTTTATTTATTAAGCCCCTCCTTCTAAAGTAGCGTGGGGCACACCTACACCATATCTCATCAGAGAACACTCGGCCAGCTCATAGTTATGGACTGCAGATCCCATCATGCAGTTGGTTCGCAATCTGGACGAATGTCTCTTACAGCCGGATTTTCCCTCCTCAAAGTGAGTGGCTGAAGAATGGTTGGCTTGAGATTGTAGCACTGTGCTGGGCAACAAACGATTCCTGAGCCCTGCGCTTCCAACCTCACAGTCCCGGTGTTGGCAAAGCTTGGAGACGATGGTAAAGTAACTCCGTCTCTCCGTGTGAGTCACGGACTGTCAGCTGGCAGCAAAGACCTCTGCCTCCATCGGACGTGGGGCGGTCCGGGTTGAGCCACTACACCCTGAACACTTTTGGAAGGGTCCCCTTTGCGTGGTACTGGCTTCACGCTAATATGCAAGAAATATCCTCCTCCTTCGAAAAAGACAAGGGGACACGGCTGGGCTACAAGGAATCATTTATTCGAATTCTCTGGCATGACGCGTTTCGGCGGTAGCCTCTTCAGATGCCTCCGGTGTTACAAATTTCAAAGTTTCCTTCCGGTCTTGGTTCCCAACATAAAGAGCCCACCGGCCCGCATATATATATATATATATATATATATATATATATATATATATATATATATATATATATATATATATATATATATATATACACACACAAACAACCAACTCCCACAGAGTGATCCATGGAAGAAGACACAGACTCGAGGCAGGTAAGATACGGCATCTGTTTTATTGATCAGATCAGCCTCAATCCCAAAATTAGAAAAGAGATATATATATATATATTTTCAACCAAAGATGCCCAAAGCACGTGGCTCTGCTAAGGTGAATCCCAGCCTGTGACCAAAGACCAGGAGGTCTGAAACGCGTAAGGCTTGACAAATTAAGCTGTGTGACTATGCCGGTTTTGCCATTAAATTATGATCTGCTGCAGAGTGCGTCCTAATGCTTCGGGCATCTTTGGTTGAAAATAAATGACACGGCCGTCCTGTCGTGAAGACAGCACCATCCCATTAATATGTGAGGAGCCGCAGGGGTATGGAACTTTCCGAGCCTCTTTGTCGGAGCAGCAGATGGGCAGGAAATGAATTGAGACTGGCGGTGACATGCAGAGGCCCACTGGAGGGCTAATAACAATAAATACACTTTAGGAGCATCAGCGCAGAACAGAGTAAGGCTTCAATATAAGAGGGAATACTACATGTCCCACAATGCAATACTAATTGTACTCACCTGTGAGGCCCCTCTGGGAGGTTAATAAAAAGGAGCAAATCACGTGGCTCTGCTAAGGTGAATCCCATCCTGTGACCAAGGACCAGGAGGTCTGAAACGCGTAAGGCTTGACAAATTAAGCTGTGTGACTATGCCGGTTTTGCCATTAAATTATGATCTGCTGCAGAGTGCGTCCTAATGCTTTGGGCATCTTTGGTTGAAAATAAATGACACGGCCGTCCTGCCGTGAAGACAGCACCATCCCATTAATATGTGAGGAGCCGCAGGGGTATGGAACTTTCCGAGCCTCTTTGTCGGAGCAGCAGATGGGCAGGAAATTAATTGAGACTGGCTGTGACATGCAGAGGCCCACTGGAGGGCTAAGAACAATAATTACACTTTGGGAGCATCAGCGCAGAACAGAGTAAGGCTTCAATATAAGAGGGAATACTACATGTCCCACAATGCAATACGAATTGTACTCACCTGTGAGGCCCCACTGGGAGGTTAACAAAAAGAAGCAAATCACGTGGCTCTGCTAAGGTGAATCCCAGCCTGTGACCAAGGACCAGGCGGTCTGAAACGCGTAAGGCTTGACAAATTAAGCTGTGTGACTATGCCGGTTTTGCCATTAAATTATGATCTGTTGCAGAGTGCGTCTTAATGCTTTGGGCATCTTTGGTTGAAAATAAATGACACGGCCGTCCTGTCGTGAAGACAGCACCATCCCATTAATATGTGAGGAGCCGCAGGGGTATGGAACTTTCCGAGCCTCTTTGTCGGAGCAGCAGATGGGCAGGAAATGAATTGAGACTGGCGGTGACATGCAGAGGCCCACTGGAGGGCTAATAACAATAAATACACTTTAGGAGCATCAGCGCAGAACAGAGTAAGGCTTCAATATAAGAGGGAATACTACATGTCCCACAATGCAATACTAATTGTACTCACCTGTGAGGCCCCTCTGGGAGGTTAATAAAAAGAAGCAAATCACGTGGCTCTGCTAAGGTGAATCCCATCCTGTGACCAAGGACCAGGAGGTCTGAAATGCGTAAGGCTTGACAAATTAAGCTGTGTGACTATGCCGGTTTTGCCATTAAATTATGATCTGCTGCAGAGTGCGTCTTAATGATTTGGGCATCTTTGGTTGAAAATATATATATATATATATATATATTTATATATATAACCTGAGGCCCGGTAGAAGGGGGAAGCCGAAACGCGTCGGCTTGGGAAATAATTGGGTTTTGCTAAACTTGCACTTGAAATGAAGTTACTCTTGGAAATCATGTAAAAAATTGCAAATAAAGATTATTATTCAAGAAGGACGGCATCTGAGGAATTCTTGTGCCACCGTTAACAGATCGCGAAGAATGACAAGGTTATTTGTGTATCTAGATAGACAGACAGACAGACAGACAGACAGACAGACAGACAGACAGATAGACAGATAGATAGATAGATAGATAGATAGATAGATAGATAGATTTGTAAATATTTCCCCGCCTTGCCTGCACTTCTAAAACCATTGAAGGAGTAATAGATGAGTATTCAGAAATATGCAATGCAATTTACAACTTTTGACTAATTCACAAATACCCGCAATACATTCCTTTCGCTACACGTCTACATCTTGCTCTGAAACGAAACTGACGTAAGTGTTCAGAGTGTGTGGAAATGTGCACTGTTGTGAAGGACAATCAACCTCGGCACACAAGCAGTCACGTCCTATAAGTAACTAGTTACTAGTGCAGTGAAATAAGGGACAAGAGAATAATTAAAGAACTAGTTCAAAGTATTTGATCAGTGCAATAAGCAGCACAATGTAGTGGATTGTCCAGTTTTAGTTAGAGCTAAACAAACAGCTCTAGAAATGCAAGAATGTGTTCTTTCTCCATGAATATTTATTTCTGGCGTTTTCATTCTTCTCTTCTTCTTTGATTAATTGTATATTTCTTCTGATTTCTTGCCAGGTGTATATAGTCTTGTATACAGGCGCTGGATCCTGCCCCCCCCCTCCCTTCTCCTATTTTATGTATCTCGTTACAGTCTTCGAATACATAGAGAGGGCTTCCTAATGTTTTAGTGATGAAGTATTTCTTTTTCTTTCTCTCTTTAGAGTATGACAAAGCAGTGGTTGTACTTCCAGACGTCACACAGAAGTGCTTGATGTGCTGCATGCAGGAGGCCAGAAGCTGAGTGAATAAACTGATAATCACGGATAATCAGTAGCTGTAATATTCTATTTAGACCACCTTGTCTACTGAATATGTATGAGGCTCCCAGTGAAACATGACTCCATGAGGTATTGTTTTTTTATCACAACATGCTTTTCCCTGCCTTTCCAATGACGAAATGCTTTCAGATCTACACATACAGTTTTTAATAAGCACAACTAATGTGCATCAAGTACATATTACTTTGAAAAATATTTGATGTGGAAACTTTAAAAATACCAGGCAATAATAATTTCTTGATGGTTTCTATCTTTTCTTTGAAATACTGAATGATTTTCTACAATAGTCCTTGACGACTAATGTATAAATATATTATGAGTTTTTGACTAGAACAGAGTATTGAACTAGTTGCCCCAGCACTGCCTCTTCCTTTCTCCTTTCTCCTTTCCTCCCTCCTCACCCTGCTCCTCATCTATGGTTCATCAATCCTGAATCTTCAGCTCACTCCCCTCAAATCAATATGACTGCACTTGCACCCACCCCACATAGGGCAATCTAAGGCTCCTCTCTTAAATTGCACTCTACCCTCGTGCACCTTATCCCTCCCTGTATCGTATCCCCCCATGCCCACATGTGTCTATTCCATACACATGATTGAAAAAACACCCTCTGTTCTACAGCGATGGGTTGCTTTGTAGCTAGGTGTTTGCTTTTTAAGCCATAAACCTACATAATTATCCTAAGAAATCGAGTTTGAGGAGGCACCACACAATTCTTTCTTCCTTTCTTCCGTTCCTCTTTTCTTCCTTTCTTCCGTTCCTCTCTTCTTTCTTTCTTTCTTTCTTTCTTTCTTTCTTTCTTTCTTTCTTTCTTTCTTTCTTTCTTTCTTTCTCTTTATTTGTAATGATCGTTCTATCGATCATAGAAGGAGAATGCCAAACATTGAGAACATCAATGAAAACAGTTGGAATTTAAATTGACTTTATGATTCCCTTGAATTGTAAATAGCCACCATATGGCCCTTCCTCCATGTAACTCCAAAATGCCGATGCGTTTCGAGACCCTTGTAAACTCCAGGGGCTATCATCAGGGCTTCTTATTTAAGTGTGATGGTGTAGTCTACAAAAATAAAGACATGGGGGGCATATTATCAAGGGCTTTATCGCCGCTTTAGCGGCACTTTTTGCCACTAAAGCGGCGATAATTGTATCGCCCTATTAGCAAGCTGTCGCTAACAGGCGTTAGCGACAGCTTTCAGGCGTTAGAGGCCGCGTTTTCCATCGCCTTGCATGTCAGCGATAATTATCGCTAATGACATGCAAGGAAGGCGTTCCCTACTAAAAGCGACTGAATACAGTCGCTAACACCACTACCCCCTATTAGCAAGGCAGGCGAAGCGATAAAATAATTCGCGCTAAGCGCGTTTATCGCTAGATTTTAACACCTGCTAGTGAGGATGACATACCTGTTTGAAGTATAGGAGGTGGATTCTAATGCTGAATCCACCTTAGCGTTAATGCGAGAATATCGCTGGTTTTCCACGATATTCTCGCATTTTGCCGCTATCGCTGGAATAATCATCGCCATAGCGCTAATTGTTGCCAATACAGCGTTAGCGTGGCGATATATTCCAGCGACAGCTGGCGATAAAATATTTCGCGCTAAGCGCGCTCTGCGATATTTATCGCATTTTGTTGCTAATATGGCCCATGAGTGTTTTAGGGGCCTCCCTTTTGGGTGAACTAACCATGTAAATAAAATTCTTTGAGAACAAAATTGTTCCAAAAAAATTCCAAAAAGATTACCTGATGGGTGCCGCTTATTGCCATCAGTGAAGTCCCTTGTCAACCATAAGGGAAGTAAAAAGACCCTTTTATTGGAGGAGCTGCTGGAAATATACATTTGGATTCGTTTTAGTTTCTAAGTATGCAGAACGAGTTGAATTCACAGAGGGAAAATTGAATAAAGCATGTACGTGTGATGCAGTGATTATGGGACTCGAGCTTGGATCCTCTCTACATGTTTCACTCGGGGTGTTAGTCCCGCTAGAAAAGTGAAAGCAAGCGCATTCAAATTTAAATATACACTAGATGGGAAAACTAGTGACGAGCGCATAATTTATTGGGCGCAGGGGCCATATGGTGGCTATTTACAATTCAAGGGAATCATAAAGTCAATTTAAATTCCAACTGTTTTCATTGATGTTCTCAATGTTTGGCATTCTCCTTCTATGATGAAAGGAATTGTAATTTGAAGGGTTTGCTTGTTAATTTTGATTGGTGTATCAAAATTTGTTTTGCCATACACGCAGTAATGTTATGTGTATTTATATGTCGTTTTTTAGGTCTCGCCTACGCAGCGCGCATGCGCTGCATGGCAAAAAGACCTTTTGCCATCGATTCGGCTTTTCAGCCTAAAACGTGCACGCGTTCCATTGCCTTCAATGGCAACGCGTGCACGTTTGGCGATTCACTTGCGGGAGCGAGCGGCGCCATATGGTAGCAATTATCGCTCCTGGCGCCGCTCGCTCCCGCAAGTGAATCGTGCAGGCTCCCTCCTCTCCCCCCTCCCCCTGCTGCCGTGCGAGGCGCGCGCGCTTGTTTTTACTTCAGGCGCGCACGCTTGTTTATCCAGCTTAAGAATTTCTTGTAGCCGACGTCAGTGAGTCCTTGCTAATTGGCCTTATCGTTAAATGCAGATGGGTTGAGTTCGCTGTGGCTGTCGGGAGCACCCTGGGGCACGCTAACAACCAGCTGTCCTGACAGCTCTGCCTGACTGAAGGCATGCAGGAGCCCGTCGCAGTGCTTCTCGGGTGGCAAGTAGGCAGCGGCCTTCCCAATAATGAAACTCCCTTGCTCACCAACCCGTAGCTTTGTTGAAACACAATTCAAAAGATTCGCCTCGAGCATGTGCAAAAAAAAAAAAACCTCCCTGCGCCTTTAAATGTCCAATCGGGAGTATTTTGACAGCAGCTCTTTCTCATTCGAGACCAGCCTTTCTTGGTGTCCCTCACTCTACCAATATGAGGAAGTTAGGCTCGCTGTTTTTTTTTTTCTTTTTCGAATTGAGTTTATTTGTGGTATCTAGGTTTCAAAGGTTCTGTCAGTCAACCCAGGCTTGGAGCGAAGTGTGAGTGGGTGCTACAGCACTATCGTGTCTACACACTTTCCTCCTGGTATTGAAATGTATGCTCTTACAGCGTGACACTTCAGACTGTAACATAGCTGTACCCTCACACTTTTTGTATGACTTCTTTGAGACCTACTGTACGACGGTTGCCTTTGTGTACAATACCCCCGTCTCCTCCCCATACTCTGTACATTTAGGTATTATGTGCAAAGTGGTTACATTCTTGCTAGAAGCAGCGCGTTGTGAAAGGTGCCTGCACAAGTGGTACATTTCTGTCAGCCCAGTTTATGAAGTATTGCTCTGAAACGGGTTTGCCTTTTAGTTTAATATTAAGGTCTATTGTCTGAGGGCAGTAAGAAATGGCCATTATATCCAAGTGCAGCCACAGAAATTAGCAGAGCTCAAGGAAAGGCTGTGTTTATTGACGGGGCAGCTGAATGTCCGTACGTGGTACAAAGACGCTCTGCTAATGTGCCGTGCACGCGCCTGCACCCCCCCCCTTACCAAAGCATGGTATCTCCTTGCGCCAATCGCACACACGTTCCTGTGTATGGTTTTCCGGCAGCTTTATCTAATGGAGCGCAAGCATTTTAAGTTTGACAGCTCCCCTACAGAACGATTGCCACCATTGGCCACCATGCGCGCCGATGTTTAGCAGCAGATCTTTCTTGCAGCACGTTGGTAGAGAAGCCTCAACAGCTTTTCCATGCCATGGGCTTTTTAATACAGTAATGAGAGCGGTTTTAAACGTATTTGCAAATTACACCACAGATTACTTCCCTGCAAGGTACCTGCTCTAAAATAAACAAGCATTGGCATAGCCAATAGGTCTCGCCTTTGGGACCTTATAAGTATTTAGTTATGCAGCACAATATCCTTGTGGCAACAACATCAACTGTTGCATGGCTAAACACTTATAAGGTCCCAAAGGCGAGACCTATTGGCTATGCCAATGCTTGTTTGTATTTGTATTGTATACTTATCTTTGAATGAATAAGTGTTTGTCTCATCACAGACTTTTTGGGAAAAAAAGAAAAAAGATATCCAAAATTGAGATATGAAAAGAAAGGTTAAATAAATAACCAGATCAAGTCGGATTGGCTCCAGTGTTCTTTGCTTTAATCATATAGCAGTCAAATTAATGAGTAGCCCGGTCTATTTTTGTGTATTATTCACTTTCTAAAAGTGGCATTTTCAGACCTGTAACTTAAAAAACAACTTCACTAAAAGATGTGCTTTTAAATTGTGAGTCCAGAGACACCAAACTCTAATTTTCTATCTGTTCCCAATTGGAATATACACTTGTTAGATATTACAAGGCAGCTCCAGTGCTATCATATGGGAGAGATAGGCCTTGTTATAGTGAAAAACGAATTTTGTTGTTTTTCACTACTAGGATATGTAAAACTCACACGTACATGTCCTACCTTTTAAACTCACTGCACCCTGCCCATGGGGCTACCTAGGGCTTAAATTAGGGGAGCCTTACATGCAATCAATGGGAAGATTTGGGCCTGGTTAGTGGGTGCACTTGCCAAGTCGAAATGACTGTTTAAAACTGCACACACAGGCTCTGCAGTGGCAGGCCTGAGATATGTTTGCAGGGCTACTCATGTGGGTGGCACAATCAGTGCTGCAGTGATTTACAGCCCTGGGCATACATGGTGCACATTACTAGGGACTTACTAATAAATCAAATATGCCAATCATGGAGAAACCAAATAGAATTACATTTTAGGGAGAGAGCATATGCACTTTATTACTGGTTAGCAGTGGTAAAGTGTCTAGAGTCCTAAAGCCAACTAAAAGAAGGTCAGAAAAACAGGAGGACGAAGGCAAAAAGTTTGGGGATAACCCCGCAAAAAGGGCCAGGTACAACAATTACTCTACCTCTGTGCATGGAGAATTTTTACAGTATGAAAACTCCACATGCCTAGGATTAATGGAAAATGGGTGACTTTGTAGACACAGCTCCAATCGCACGCTCCGGTTATTTTTCATCTGTCTTATGCAAACATTTCTACATCATTTCCTAATCTTAAATATAGCCCTTTGCTGCTTCCCATTAAATTTCTGCAGCTGTTCTTAAGAAACAAGGACAATTTAATAACTACAATTTGCTGATTCTTTGATCCACAACCAATATCAAAATAACAAGGAAACTTAACACCAATCTTTATCTCAACTAAATTAACATCACTTGTACATTGAAGTTGCCCTTCCATAATTACCTTCTGACTTTTCATCTGTTTTAGGCCCTAACCTTATTGAATACTTTTAGTGTACCATTCATAGCCAGTGGAAGTAGGAACGTCAGTCAACATCTGCATTGCATATTTTCTCACTTGCCTCCAATATAGAGTGCATTTGTATTCAGGTCATTGGGTCAACTGTATGCCTACTTCAATACTCATTTACAGCTGGACCTTGGCATTTCTTGGCATTAGCTTAGCCTCAAGAAAGAACCTGCACTCAAGGCTTTGCTAATTGTTCATAAAACTGTCTTTGGAAACTCAGAACTTCCTAGCCTCCAAATCTCCGTCGTAGGAGGTTGTTTGCATCCTTAGGCCTGCTTATCTTTCTCTGGGACCTAGTTTTATGGTTAGATTGGCCAGAGAAGCTAGAACGTTCTGTTTTGCAATGGCTAAGCTGTGGAAGATCCTCCTTTTCCCGCCTTGTAAGTAACCTCGGTTATTGAATTTTAGGAAAGATCTGGAAACTGGCTTTTCATTACTTAAGTCACAGTTTCGCTCAGTAGCGAACTGTTCCTTTTTCCACTAACTTGTTTTTAGTGGGACAGTGCTAAGTACTGCAGGTCTTACAAGCTCTTCATCCAAAAGTGTCCACTTTAAAAAAGAAATGTTGGCATGCTAGGTTTTTTATGTTTCGTTGTGTGACCATTTTTGACTTGCTAAGCGATTCCAAACATGGCCTAGCCATAGATTCCAAACATGGCCTAGCCATAGATTCCAAACATGGCCTAGCCATGGATTCCAAACATGGCATAGCCATGGATTCCAAACATTGCCTAGCCCTGGATTCCAACCATGGCCTAGCCATGGATTCCAAACATGGCATAGCCGTGGATTCCAAACATTGCATAGCTGTGGATTCCAACCATGGCATAGCCATGGATTCCAAACATGGCCTAGCCGTGGATTCCAACCATGGCCTAGCCATAGATTCCAAACATGGCATAGCCGTAGATTCCAAACATTGCCTAGCCGTGGATTCCAAACATAGCCTAGCCATGGATTCCACACATGGCCTAGCCATGGATTCCAAACATTGCATAGCCGTGGATTCCAAACATTGCATAGCCGTGGATTCCAACCATGGCATAGCCATGCATTCCAAACATGGCATATCCTTCTAGATAAAGTACAAGTCGAATTCGTCCTATGAATCTGTCATCTTGGCCACACAAGAGCAGTCCAGCCGAGACCCATGGAGTTTCTTCGCTCTAGCTAATGTTTCTTTCACCCGGCTGTTTCCATTTATTTTACCTTCTGCACTGGTGCCTTGCTCCCCGCTCTGGGTTGGCATGTATGCTCCTGACGAGCACTTTATTCAAGAATGCCTGAAGAGTGGGCATGCAGATTACCTCAATTCACCCAGTGATTCTAACTTGCCTTTTTAATTTATTTTTACCGGAATGCTTGGTTTGTTGTAATTTCGAATCTAAACAAATCTTTGTTTGGGCTTTTTCTGTTAATTTGATGGGCAATTGTTTGGCATATCGTTATTTTATTATTTTTACTTCCCTAGTTTTCTTTCTCACAGGACACTTTCCTTCGCATTTCCAAGTCTGACAGGGCTCCATGAGGGGCTCCTGTGTTATTGACGGCTAGCCTACTTAGTGATGCATACTGGCACTCTTTTGACTGGTTAAAGCAAGCCTGTTTGTGCCTGTCACTCACCACCATACATAGTGCCAGGTCCATGCGTAACCAGGATTTTGCCTACTTTGTGGATGCCTGCTTTTCATACACAAGAGCATAGCTCCACATGCTTAATCCCTTATCCATCGTAAGGTTCACATTGAAGAGCAAAATATGACAATGAAACTTAGATGTGCGACTAACCTCTCCTAGATATTACGCTAGCTGTTCCCCTTATATACAATCCATGATATCGTTCGTTCTGAAAAATCTGTAGGAGGAGCTCCAGTCATAGCCAATGAAATGTTTGCCTTTCACATATTGCCTTTAAAATCATACAGGTGACCTTTGCTTGAGACCCCCACGGGTGAGTAGTGCTTTTTACAAATCCCTGATTGATTGATTGATTATAACTCTCATTGTCAGATATCACTGTGCTTGGCGATCGCCCTCCTGAACCACCTACTGACATTGTCGATATTTTGGTAATCTTGCTTTACCCTCTTGAGTCCCGGTGATTTTATTATATGAGCTCATGTTCCTGAACATGCTGCCCCTAAGAACTCACCTGACGTCAGCACAACCATTGCTGTCACTCAGGGGTTACTTTCCTCCACAGATGGAGCTGGTCATATACTTGAGGTTATCTTTACTTCTTTCAGCACAATCTCATGCCTTAACACTAAGCCCATGATCATATTCGATGCCTCAGCTACATTGGTTAGTATTTTGGCTTACACCCCAGCCCTAAACCCAAATATCTGTACTCATTTTACCAGATCTATACATTTTCAGCCTTGGGTGACCAAATACCTTGACATCATTGCATCTAGAACATATTTGTGGCACCACGCTCAGCGATCATCTCCTTGTTGTTCTGCGTGTTTAGCCTTAGATAAATGTCCTGCAAAGTGCCTGGCTGACTGGTGGGATGATTAAAACCCTGGTTTGAAAATGGTGTATGCCACTGTTCTTAAACTACACAAACAGACTCTGAAAGGGTCTCAGACTCAATATTTTGCATCTTACATTGACGCAGCTAAGACCTCTGCTAGTGAAGTCTTTGAGATGGTAAAAATGATTTTCATGCTATCCGTTGAATCACACATAAATTATACTTTGTGATTTTCTTGCTGATTTTTGGGGTGAGAAAAAAATCAAAACTATTCAAACTTTGTCTGCATCTACTGAGAAGTCTTTCTCTCAATTTACCCAGTCTTTACTACTTAAAACTAATTTTTTTACCAGTGCGTTCCATCCTCTTACTCTTGAAAATAATAATTCCACTCCTTAGTCAACTTGAGTCCACCCATCCTTTGTCCTGTTCGCATCATGCTTTTGGCAATCTGAACACTGACCGCTGCCATTATGGATCTTTGCAATTAAGCTCGGCCTCATGTCATGTAAACTGGAAACAAGAACTGTTTGTTCAGCTACTAAAGAAGCCTTCTGCAGACCCTACCAACATGAGCAACCTTTGGAACATCTCACCTTTTCTTTGGCTTCTAAAGGTATCAAAAAGGACGCCAATCGTCAATTGTCCGCTTTTGTAAATTGCAATAAAATCCGATATCCCTCTCAACCAGGTTTGTGCCCTCTCTACACACGCTATGGAAATCTGTTACCGTGATTCCCTTTAGACCTGCCTGTGGCCCTTTTACTGTGTTGCACTCCATGCAACATACTTTTCTTTCTGATCATTCCCAGGCTGGGTTATATGTCTGAATATATAGGATAAAAATATGGTCCTTCGAAAATATTGTGGACCGAATAGCAAGAACCAACATATTGTTGAGGTAAGTATGCTTGTATGTATAGAGTTACTATTTATAACTCCACATCCAGGTATCTTGAAGACATAAATATTGTCAAGGTAAATATATGTGGATTGAAATATAGCAAACCTATTCTTACAAACATATATTTACTTTCATGAATCTTTGGCACTTGATATTTTGGCCACTGTTAGACCTGGCACCATTGGCGTGGGTCTCCCTTCCATTTTTTGCTGTTGCCTCCTGTGTTTTACTACGTTTTTGCTGGTCTAGATGCTTTGGGCACTTTGCCACTGCTATTCAGTGCTAAAGTGCAAGTGCTCCCTATTGTAAATTGTTGTATGGATTAGTGATTCCATGATTGGATTATTTGATTTACTTGTCAGACCCTAGTACAGTGCACCGTGTGGGCCCAGGGCCTCTAAATCAAATTCTGCTGGTGGGCTTGCAGCACTGGTTGTGCCACCCACAGAAGCAGCTTGTAAACTATGGCTCAGGCCTGCCATTGCAGAGCCTGTGTGCAGTCTGGGACTGCCATGTCGACTTGGCAAGTGCACCCACTTGCCAGTCCCCAAACCTTCCCTTTTCTACATGTTAGTCACCCCTAAGGTAGGCCCTAGGGCAGGGTGCATTGTATGTGAAAGGTAGGACATGCCCTGATGTGTGTGGCATGTCCTGATAGTGAATTACAGCCAATTTCGTTTTTCACTATTGCAAGGCTACCTGCTCCCATAGGCCAGAATGGGCAGTTTGATTATAACACCTTATAATCCTAACTGACCCAGGGAACAAGGTAGAAATTCGAGTTTGGTATGCCTGAACTCAGAATGTTAAAATACATCTTTTAGTGTGGGTTAGTTTTACATTCTGTGTTTGAAAATACTACTTTTAGAAAGTAGGTATTTTCTTGCCTAACCTTCCAGTGTGCCTCTGCTAAGGTTGTGTATTCACTGTCTGGTTTGTGGGTGACAGGGAACTGGAGAGGGTCTTGGCTCCAGCAGTCTGATAGGTCAGGGCTGGGCTGAATAGGACCCACATAGAATAGAGAGTAGGGGGGAGGAGACTTCCTTTCACTGACCTGAGCCCTCATAGAATAGAGGGTAGGGGGCGGGGATTTCCTTTCACTCCCCTGAGACCTCACAGAATAGAGAGTAGGGGGAGGAGATTTCCTTTCAGCTACCTGGGCCAGGTCTGCTCTCAAACAATGCTGTCTCCACCTCCTGCCAGGAAGCTGCACAGAACTGGTTTTGGTCAGGCACAGACACTCTCTGCCTCCAGAGAACAAATACTTTCTGAGTATAAATATTGGGGCCCAGACCCCAAGACTTTTGATCACTTCTGGGAATCAAGATGAACCTTTGCTGAGGAGAAGAACCAGGAAACGGAAGGAGGAGACTGCCCCTGTGCTGTGTGCTGTTGGGGTTGGCCTGCAGTGGTTACTTTATTGCCAAAGAAAGGAGAAAGGAACTTTGTGTGTACTTTCATCATCTTGAAGAAGATCTCCAAGGGCTTGAAGATTGAGCTTGCCTCCTGCCTGAAGTCTCAGGGATACAAGACTTCACCAACCAGCTCCCCTGAATTCCCTTGCTGGGAATTCTACCTGCAAAGAGGTGCCTGCTGTTGTGTTGGGCCCTTTTGAAGACTGCGTGTCGCTGGGAGCTGGAAGCGCGACGCAACAAGGAGAAGCGTGTCGCCGCCGCAGCAGTTGCCGTCGCATTGCCAAAGAAGAGTGCCGCCGCCGCAGCTGTTCGCCGTCGCATCACCGACAAAGCGTGTCGCATCACGGGAGAAGCGTATCGCCGCCGCAGAGGTCGCCGACGCATCAGCGGAGAAGCGTGTCGCAGGGCCTGACGCGGCTCAGAAGTTCACCGAGTCGCTGCACGGCCGTCGGGCGTGCACGCATCGCATCTACGTTGTCGCACCGTAACCAAGACGCCATTTTGTTGCATCGCACCGGATCATCATCACATCGAGGCACCATCTTGTCGCATCGCACCGGATCACAGTAAGAAACCGACGCATCAACTCCCCACACAGTAAGGAAGCGAGCCTCAACTCCCCTGCGAAGCAGTAAGGAACCGACGCATCCACTCCCCTGAGTGTAAGGAACGGCGCATCAACTTCCCTGCGACCCTTTTGTTTGTATTGCGTGACGCATCCAAGGTACTTTGAGAGTAAAGTGTCGCATTTACCATCTACATTGAACTAAGCTATTTCTACCATTTTAAAGACTCATTTTTGGATTACAGTATTGTGGATTTTTGTCGTTTGACCTTGTGTTAAGTCTAGTAAAGATTACTTATTTTTCTAAACTGGTGTAGTGTCCATTTGTAGTGTTTTCACTGTATTGCTGTATGTGTTCACAAATGCTTTACACAGTGCCTCTGAAATAAGCCTGCCTGCTCGTGCCAAGCTACCAAGGGGGTGAGCAGGGGTTATTTTTAGGAGTGTAGCCCCTTACCCTGACTAGACGTAAGGGTCCCTATTTGGACAAAGGTGCAAACCATTGCCAACTAGAGACCTCCAAATCTAACATTGGTGGTCAGCGTTGAGGATTTGGACTTACATTTGTGATTCATATACAGTGATTGGTGTACACTACTAGCGAGTGCAGATCAAACGCAACCACATACTTATTGGTAGAATTTTTTTCCTTGGGATTTCTATTTTTGCTAAGAACTGCCAGTTGTTGTTACCTTGAGTAGACCAGTATCCATTGCACCTGAAGAGTTTGAATTTGAAGAAGAAATGTTGGATGCATACACTGTGCCCCAGCTCAAATCCGCTTGCAAGAAATTTAAAGTCTCCCTGAAAGGCCTCACGAGGAAAGAGGAATACCAAAGGCGCTGAGGGCCTGGTTGGAAGCAAGGAGTGCCAGTGAGCACCCTGAGGATCAGGTGGAGGATTTAGAGGAGCGGCAAGGGGGGCCCTTGGGTCCAGTGGGAGGGAAAGTACCTTCCAGGGCAGGCAGCAGTGTTTCGTCCAAAGGCCTGTCCCCAGGAGAGCTGGAGGGGAGAGAAGTAGGGTGCATGAGATGGAGCTAGCCAAGCTCAAAATGGGTGGGCAGTTAGAATTAGAGAATAAGAAATTGGCCCTTGAGGAAAAGAGGATGCAATTGGAGCATGAGAGAAGTTTGAGGGAGTTGGAATTGAAAGCAAGAAGCTTAGAGATTACTCCCTCTGGTGGCAGCACACCGTCCATGCCTAGTGAGGCACGAGTATATATACCCAAGGAGGTGGTCAAAGAATTTTACAGAAATTATGATATTGGTCAGTGGTTCAAGGCCTATGAGTTAGCTATGACCTCCCACCGGGTCCCTGAGAAAGATTGGGGAGCGGGGTTGTGGGGTTGTGGGGGCGGTTCCTCAGTCAGGGGCGGGATACCTTGTTAGACTTTCCCTCTGAAGTCCACAATTCTTATGAGCACATGAAAGAAGCCTTGATGAGTAGGTATGGGTTGACTCCTGAAATGTATAGACAGAGGTTTAGGAATTGCAAGAAACTGGAGTCAAGCACTTGGGTAGAATATGTGTCCTTTTTTGGTAGAGCATTGGATGGTTGGGTGAAGGGTAGCAAAGTTAATGATTTTCAGGCGCTCTATGATTTGATTGCGTGGGAGCACTTGTCCAGTAATTGTTTTCCAGAGCTGCGCCAGCACCTGATTGATAGTAAGCTGACTATCCCTAGGATGCTTGCTGAGGAGGCAGACCGCTGGGTGAGCACCCGGGTCCACAAGGGTCATGTGGGAGACTCCGCCAAAGGTGGGCAGGGTCCCCAGCAGAGGAGTGGGGGGGACAAGTGTAAACAGAGGGAGTTCCAGAAAGGGCCCCAAAGTAATCCCCAAGGGAACCAAGGGAAGGGTTCCCAGCCTCCCCCTGAAAAGAAGTCAGGGGCCCGACAGATAAGCCTGTTCACATGGGGCCCAAGACCTGTTTCAAGTGTGGTCAAGTGGGCCACTGCTCCTATGATTCAAGATGTCCCATGTATGGGAAAACAGCACCCACTGGTGCACCACCCCGGCAGATCGCTAGTGTAGCCCTGGGGGAGGAGTTGGGTGCCCAAGGTGGGTGGGGTCCCGCAGAGATGTCCCTAGTCTCTTTAGGAGACTGTGAGGTGGTCCCCAGGACCCAGCTGCCTGATAACACTAAGAAGTACAGGCAGTGGGTGACCATCAATGGCCAAAGGGTGGAGGCTCTGAGAGACACCGGAGCCAGTGTGACAGCTGTCAGTTGTCGGCTGGTGTCTGAAGAGCAGGTAATCCCCAATGCATTTTACCCAGTTGTTGCCACTGACAACACCGAGAGCCACTGCAAGGTGGCTGAGGTTCCCTTTGAATGGGGGGGGTCTCAGGTACTCTTCAAGTAGCTGTGAGGCCAGCCATGCCTGTTGACTGTCTGCTGGGCAATGATTTGGAGAGCTCCCCTTGGGCTAAGGTGGAGCGTAATGCACATTTGGAGATGTTGGGCTTGCCGGATTGGGCGTGTGTGACCACCCGGTCTATGGCAGCCAGTAAGGGTGTTCAAGAGGACCTGGAGCCTGAAACAGTGGCCCAGGTGCCTGCCTTAAAGAGAAGAGGCAGGGGGTGCGGGAAACCAGCCCCGTGGTTCCCACGGTCCAGGAGGAGGCAGACCTTGAGGAGGATGCCCTGGAACCTACAGGGGAACAAGTGGCTGAACTGGGGGACCTGCCTGAGCTGACCCATTGGCAGCAGGAAGGAGGCCCCTCCAGGGAAGAGTTCTGCGAGGAGCAGAACAAGTGCCCTTCTCTTGTGGGTTTGCGGCAACAGGCCACAAACCAGGCAGCAGGTGATCAGTCTGGATCACATTGGATCTACTGGGAGAATGGTCTCCTGTATAGCGAGCCTAAGGTTGCTGAGCCTGGGTCAGCCCGTGTGCTGGTGGTACCCCAGCGCTTCAGAGCCTTCCTACTGGGTTTGGCTCATGATGTACCTTTAGCAGGACTTCTAGGGCAGGACAAGACCTTTGAGAGGCTTGTCACCCACTTTTATTGGCCCCAGATGCGCAAGAGTTCAGATACTCATTGCAGGACTTGTCAGACTTGCCAGGCAAGTGGAAAGAGTGGGAGGAAGCACAAGGCTCCTCTCCAGCCATTCCCTGTGGTCAGCACCCCCTTTGAAAGGGTGGGCATTGACATTGTGGGGCCTCTGGATCCCTAGACAGCCATGGGCAACAGGTTTATCTTGGTCTTGGTGGACCATGCCACCCGGTACCCGGAAGCCATCCCTCTCCGGACTGTAACGGCCCCCGTGGTGGGACGTGCGTTGATGGGGATTTTCTCCCGTGTGGGGTTCCCCAGAGAGGTGGTGTCAGACCGTGGTACAAACTTCATTTCCAAGTATATGAAGTCCCTGTGGCAGGAGTGCGGTGTGACATACAAGTTCACCACTCCTTACCACCCCCAAGGTAATGGGCTGGTTGAGAGATTCAATCGGACCCTAAAAGGCATGATTATGGGTCTTGAAGAACCCATGAGGCGTAAGTGGGACGACCTCTTGCCATGCCTTCTCTTTGCTTACCAAGAGGTGCCACAGAAGTCCCTAGGGTTCAGCCCCTTTGAACTGCTGTATGGTCACCCGGTAAGAGGACCTCTGAGTTTGGTAAAGGAAGGCTGGGAGAAAGCTCCCAGGAAACCTCCCCAGGATGTATATAGCTACATGCTGGCCTTCAGAAACCAAACCCGGCGTTTAAGGCAACTCGCTCAGGCGAATCTGGAAGCCAGCCATTAGGGGATGAAGCAGTGGTACGATCAGAATGCCACTCTGATTGAGCTTCAGCCTGGTCAGAAAGTGTGGGTCATGGCCCCAGTGGAGCCCTGCGCGCTCCAGGATAAGTGGACCGGACCATTTGAGGTGGTGGAGCGCAAGAGTGATGTCACCTACTTGGTGAACTTGCGGTCTCCTAGGAACCCCTTGCGGGTCCTGCATGTCAACCGCCTGAAGCCCCACTTAGAGAGGTCCGAAGTGGGCATGCTCCTAGCGACAGATGATGGAATGGAGGAGGAGACTGAGCCTCTTCCTGACCTCCTGTCTGCAACAGAGCAAGATGGGTCAGTGGATGGTGTAAACCTCTCTTCCACCCTGACCCCTGAGCAGCAGGATGACTGTCGCCAACTGTTGGGACAGTTTCCTGACCTGTTCTCCCTGACCCCTAGTGTCACTGAGTGGTGCGTCCATGATGTGGACACTGGGGACAGTCTTCCTGTGAAGAACAAGACTTACAGAGTGACTGACAGGGTGAGAGCTTGCATCAAGGAGGAGGTCTCCAAGATGTTCGCATTGGGGGTGATTGAGTCTTCTAACAGCCCTTGGACCAGCCCAGTGGTCTTGGTCCCAAAGGCTGCCGCGCCTGGTGCCACACCCGAACTCCGGTTCTGTGTGGACTACCGAGGACTCAATTCAGTCACCAGGACTGACGCGCACCCCATCCCCAGAGCTGATGAGCTCATTGATCGGTTAGGGGCTGCCTGGTACCTCAGCACGTTTGATTTAACGTCTGGGTACTGGCAGATCGCCTTTACTGATGGGGCAAAAGAGAGGTCAGCATTCTCCACACCAGATGGGCACTACCAATTCCGGGTTATGCCCTTTCGGATGAAGAATGCCCCTGCCACCTTTCGGAGGTTGGTCAACCAGGTGTTGGCTGGACTGGAGGATTTCAGTGCCGCCTACCTGGATGACATAGCAGTGTTCAGCGCCAGTTGGGAAGAACATCTGCGCCACCTCTGGGAAGTGTTGATGGCGCTGCGGAGGGCAGGCCTCACGATCAAGGCGAGTAAGTGCCAGATCGGGCAGGGTTCCGTGGTGTATTTGGGACACCAGGTTGGGAGCGGCCAGGTGGCACCCCTACAGCCCAAAATTGATACCATCCTGGCTTGGGAACCCCCAAGACCCAGACAGAGGTGAGAGCCTTTTAGGACTCACTGGGTATTACAGGAGGTTTGTCAAGGGGTATGGCAGCATAGTTGCACCCTTGACAGAGCTGACTTCCAGGAAGCAGCCCAAGAAAGTGAACTGGACTGACACCTGTCAGAAAGCTTTTGATGCCCTGAAGACTGCCATGTGCACCGCGCCCGTGCTCCTGGCCCCCAACTTCTCAAAAGAGTTCATTGTTCAAACAGACGCTTCAGAGCATGGTGTAGGGGCTGTTCTTGCACAGATGAATGAGGAGGGCCTAGACCAACCTGTAGCCTTCATCAGTAGGAGGTTACTTCCACGGGAACAGAGGTGGAGTGCGATTGAGAGTGAGGCATTTGCTGTGGTCTGGGCACTGAAGAAGTTGAGACCATACTTGTTTGGGACTCAGTTCCGGGTTTAGACAGACCACAGGCCCCTCATATGGTTGAAGCAGATGAGGGGTGAGAATCCAAAGCTGTTGAGGTGGTCCATTTCCCTACAGGGGATGGACTTCACGGTGGAACACCGCCCTGGTACAGAACACGCCAATGCTGATGGTCTGTCCAGATTTTTCCACCTTAGTGAAGAGAACTCCCAAGAGGTAGGGTAGTTCTCCCCACATTTCAGCTGGAGAGGACATGTGTTAGACCTGGCACCATTGGCGTGGGTCTCCCTTCCATTTTTTGCTCTTGCCTCCTGTGTTTTGCTACGTTTTTGCTGGTCTAGATGCTTTGGGCACTTTGCCACTGCTATTCAGTGCCAAAGTGCAAGTGCTCCCTATTGTAAATTGTTGTATGGATTAGTGATTCCATGATTGGATTATTTGATTTACTTGTCAGACCCTAGTACAGTGCACCGTGTGTGCCCAGGGCCTGTAAATCAAATGCTGCTGGTGGGCTTGCAGCACTGGTTGTGCCACCCACAGAAGCAGCTTGTAAACTATGGCTCAGGCCTGCCATTGCAGAGCCTGTGTGCAGTCTGGGACTGCCATGTCGACTTGGCAAGTGCACCCACTTGCCAGTCCCCAAACCTTCCCTTTTCTACATGTTAGTCACCCCTAAGGTAGGCCCTAGGGCAGGGTGCATCGTATGTGAAAGGTAGGACATGCCCTGATGTGTGTGGCATGTCCTGATAGTGAATTACAGCCAATTTCGTTTTTCACAATTGCAAGGCTACCTGCTCCCATAGGCCAGAATGGGCAGTTTGATTATAACACCTTATAATCCTAACTGACCCAGGGAACAAGGTAGAAATTCGAGTTTGGTATGCCTGAACTCAGAATGTTAAAATACATCTTTTAGTGTGGGTGATTTTTACATTCTGTGTTTGAAAATACTACTTTTAGAAAGTAGGTATTTTCTTGCCTAACCTTCCAGTGTGCCTCTGCTAAGGTTGTGTATTCACTGTCTGGTTTGTGAGTGACAGGGAACTGGAGAGGGTCTTGGCTCCAGCAGTCTGATGGGTCAGGGCTGGGCTGAATAGGACCCACATAGAATAGAGAGTAGGGGGGAGGAGACTTCCTTTCACTCCCCTGAGACCTCATAGAATAGAGAGTAGGGGGAGGAGATTTCCTTTCAGCTACCTGGGCCAGGTCTGCTCTCAAACAATGCTGTCTCAACCTCCTGCCAGGAAGCTGCACAGAACTGGTTTTGGTCAGGCACAGACACTCTCTGCCTCCAGAGAACAAAGACTTTCTGAGTATAAATATTGGGGCCCAGACCCCAAGACTTTAGATCACGTCTGGGAATCAAGACGAACCTTTGCTGAGGAGAAGAACCAGGAAACGGAAGGAGGAGACTGCCCCTGTGCTGTGTGCTGTTGGTGTTGGCCTGCAGTGGTTACTTTATTGCCAAAGAAAGGAGAAAGGAACTTTGTGTGTACTTTTATCATCTTGAAGAAGATCTCTAAGGGCTTGAAGATTGAGCTTGCCTCCTGCCTGAAGTCTCAGGGATACAAGACTTCACCAACCAGCTCCCCTGAATTCCCTTGCTGGGAATTCTACCGGCAAAGAGATGCCTGCTGTTGTGTTGGGCCCTTTTGAAGACTGCGTGTTACTGGGAGCTGGAAGCGCGACGCAACAAGGAGAAGCGTGTCGCCGCCGCAGCAGTTGCCGTCGCATTGCCAAAGAAGCGTGCCGCCGCTGCAGCTGTTCGCCGTCGCATCACCGACAAAGCGTGTCGCATCACAGGAGAAGCGTATCGCCGCCGCAGAGGTCGCCGTCGCATCAGCGGAGAAGCGTGTCGCAGGGCCTGTCGCGGCTCAGAAGTTCACCGAGTCGCCGCACGGCCGTCGGGCGTGCACGCATCGCATCTACGTTGTTGCACCGTAACCAAGACGCCATTTTGTTGCATCGCACCAGATCGTCATCGCATCGAGGCGCCATCTTGTCGCATCGCACCGGATCACAGTAAGAAACCGACGCATCAACTCCCCACACAGTAAGGAAGCGAGCCTCAACTCCCCTGCGCAGCAGTAAGGAACCGACGCATCCACTCCCCTGAGTGTAAGGAACGGCGCATCAACTTCCCTGCGACCCTTTTGTTTGTATTGCGTGACGCATCCAAGGTACTTTGAGAGTAAATTGTCGCATTTACCATCTACATTGAACTAAGCTATTTCTACCATTTTAAAGACTCATTTTTGGATTACAGTATTGTGGATTTTTGTCGTTTGACCTTGTGTTAAGTCTAGTAAAGATTACTTATTTTTCTAAACTGGTGTAGTGTCCATTTGTAGTGTTTTCACTGTATTACTGTATGTGTTCACAAATGCTTTACACACTGCCTCTGAGATAAGCCTGCCTGCTCGTGCCAAGCTACCAAGGGGGTGAGCAGGGGTTATTTTATGAGTGTAGCCCCTTACCCTGACTAGACGCAAGGGTCCCTATTTGGACAAAGGTGCAAACCATTGCCAACTAGAGACCCCCAAATCTAACAGCCACAATATTTTTATGTGAGATAATTTCACCCACAATATTCCAGCAGCATACTCCAGAGTCTGACTATTCCACCTTCTCAACCAGCCTTACAGAGCTCGGGACTTGATCCTCAGAGCCATTTCATCGAGTTTATAGACAGGCCTTTAGGAACTTTGATCAGATCTTTTGTCCTTTCTTCAGGGCATATGCTAATGGCACCTACATCACCGCAATCACCATCGCTGCCGTAATTCAGGAGGGATCTCAAGACCTGGCTCTCCGACTGAACAGATCCCCCACTCAGCGCCTTGAGACCCTCACGGGTGAGTAGTCGTGCTTCTTAAGAATCCTGATTGATCGATTGATTGATAGATTCAATGGTTATCTTAAAACTACCTAATGTGTGAGCAGCCGTGGCCCGTGCAGGTAAGAGCGGTGGGGCGGTGGTGCCGGGTTGGGGTGGGGGGATTCGACAGACAACCACGATGGAAAATTAAATAAATAATGAATTTTCCCTCGTCGTCGTCTGTCGAAATCCCCCCGCCCGGCCCCACCGCTCTTGTCTGCATGGGCTGCGGCTGTGTGTAAGCAAGGGTCTTTTCCCTGGGTGCAGCATGGTAGCAGCTTTGTGCGGTCTGGGAGCTGCTTTGTATTTGTTACTGTAAGATTTTGTGACCTTGTTGATGAGCTATTGTTTTTTGCTTAACTCCGATTATAATTAATAAAGTATACACCTACACAACATTCTGACCTAATCTCTGTTTTAGGGCATAAACCAGACTATAGGTAGGTACAAGGTGATATCTTCTGGATGCAGCTGTTTATTTCTTACTATTCTACGTTTTCACGACATTTTGGGTTAATTTTTACGACAAGGTGTCCACAAGGGGAGTTTTTTCAATACAATTCTGTGCAAGGTCCTGTTTCATGCCATAGTATTCCTCCGACCAGTAGCACTACGTCATGGTAAATGTATGTGCAATGTTCCATGCCATTTTTTCAATTTGTCCCTAGTTTTGGTCAATTTATACTGAAAAAAGGCCTTTGTTCACCACTCTGCCCTTGGTTGTCTATGAGAAACTAGGCCAGAATGTGCATGTAAGTTGTTTCCTCATATGATGGGTCAGAAGGCTCCTTTCGCAGTTAATGTAGTAATAGACCGAGCTAGTTAGAAGTCAGATCCTTATCAGAACTATAGCACAATAATCAGAGCTTAATTTGTAAAAATATAAGTGCCAGGGCTCTCGTCAGGAGGCCACTGCAACTTGCACCACTCATTGCCCTGCCACCACTGCCAATGACAGAAGCAACACAACTACTAACCATCACACTCCTACAAGTGTGACAATTCAGACTATTACAGGCCCCCAAAGCTATTAGAATGGCTTGGGCGGCCGGTAATAGTCATTTTAATGTATATTGAATTAATAATTAACTGTTGTTGTGGTTATCTCTAAATTAACTAGACAGCGCCATCTTGTGGCAGGCTGCCACATGCGCCGATGCTGACAATTAAGTGCTGGTGTTGAGCACCGGAAACCACTGGCTCAAATTAAGCACTGACAATAATAGAGCATAGGGTCTTGACCAATGTTACTGTAATTTCTGCTATAAAACTACTTATTTGGCAAAACTTTGACCCTAAATTAGCTACCCTGGTACTACTCTTTAGTTATTTTGCAAAAAGCCAAGATTTGCAAATGTGGCCCATTTCTTTTGTAATGAACTGTATTTCACCTGAAGAACAAGAAAAGCTCCGCTCATGTTGACGTTTTCACCTTCCTGTAACGTCTGGCTTTGCGCACAAATGTCTTACTGGTGTATTAACAATGCTGGCATCATGTGCACTGCTTGGCTGAGAAGTTCCACTGTAACCTTCTGAATAAGAGCACCACGGGATGGCAAAATATTTATTTTCTGCTTCAAAAACACCGTTATGTCACTTCTCAGAAGATTTCACATTCTTTATAATTTCTCAGAAATTGAGGTGTTTCCCATCTCATGCTGTGAACTGTTCTGGTAATTGTGGAGAGTTAGACTACTTTTTGTGTCGTTGTTTATGCACCG
The DNA here is from genome assembly GCA_963921515.1 of Calotriton arnoldi. NCBI lineage: Eukaryota > Metazoa > Chordata > Amphibia > Caudata > Salamandridae > Calotriton > Calotriton arnoldi. Next base: position 900,181 of record CAWUFW010007815.1, on the reverse strand, counting down.
TTTGGACAGATCTGTGGATGATCTGTGAAAAATAGTGAGTGCACCCACAGTTTTGTAAAATGTTTATGCTCTGAGTTCTTCTGTGGCCCTGAAGGCAGCTGCTCCTGAGTTCATGTAAATTGGCAGTTGAACGCACTTGTCCCTAAATGCAGAAGGCGATCTGTTGTGTTTATTTATTATATATAAAACGTGCTTATGTTAATAATTGCATTGTTTTTGTTATAAATGGCTCAGCGTCATAATAACGGAATATAAGTTCAGTCAACACATATATAGAAGGTACACACGCACCTTTCACCCTGCTGGGGCCTGGGCTGGCTTTAGCACTGGGGGGCGCCCGGTGCGACAATCATTTTTGGTGCGCCCCCCCCACCCCCTCCATGGATTCCCTCACTCCCACCGGGCAAAAGTGACCCTCATCTCTCCATAGCCCCTCTCTCACATACATTTCATTTGTTTTAAAGCACTGGTAAAGGCTGGATTTACTGATAAGAATGTATATCTACGCAAACAAATCCTTTTTTGCAACATTAGGATTGGATAATGAAAGACTGGGGGAAAAAACATAACGTTCTAACCTACTTGATGCAGTTTGCATGCAGCTCTTTGATGACAGTTCATAACACTCACTGTTCTATATCAGGGTTGTATCTTATGAACTGCGGTGACAAAGAGATCCCTGTGACAAAAGCAGCAGTCCACTCAGCCATCCACATAACATACAGATCTGCGATCTGCCTGGTACGTGTTCTTTGCAGCAGGCATATTAACCCTCTGCGCTACTTTATGGCGAGTCAAAACTGCCCCTAGACAAAACTCTGCCCTTTCTCTCTAGCAGGAACATTAATCACAAGAGTTACTTCAACATTTTTGTTGCTGCCTGAAATCTGGACGCACAAGGAATTCTGCAGCAGGTGCTTTTAAACCATAAGTTATTGCGAAACACAGCGCCCCCCTGCGGTCAGTGCCCCCCTTCCCAGTTCAGCGCCCAGTGCAGCCGCACCGGTGCACTGCCCTAAAGCTGGCTCAGGCTAGGGCCAACAGACTGCCCTAATCTTTCTCAGCACACGCTTGGAGGATTGAGGAGAAGCAGAGATGTTCGCTCTGATGAGCTTGACCCAGTCTATCACCTCCCAGGCCAGGCTTCCTCTCTGTACAGAGAACATGAACAGCAAAGGCTGTCTCTGTTCTCCTTTTAATCATTGAGTTTGTCGTACAGCAATAGTCCTCTTTCACCTTGTGCAATAAATATCTCAATTTGTTGTAATTCCATGCAGAATATTTTACTATATTCGGCAAATGGCTTTTATAGATGTGGGTCGCTATAAAACAATGTTTGGTGGGAAAGTAGATTAAACTGCTGCTCCGGACTGCACAGTAATAGTGGTGGAATTGAGCGTGCAGTCAGTGATTCACCAGTTAAGGCATGCAGAAAATACAGGTTCTGCGTTAGCACAAATGTAGTGAATACATCCATCCCACAATATCAAATGTACCCCCCAAACGATTACAAAATTGCCCTATAAATACGACAATTCTAAAGCTGATCTTATAAGGCCTGAGCGGTAAACTCCGCTATAACTGGTATATAAACCCACCCGAGAATACTGGGACGATGTTCCAGAGTTTTTTCGTTAGCAAAGCCCAAGCTGCACAAAGTGGTAAGCTGTGCAAAGGGGAAAATTTTAAAATCAATGTAAATAGCGTTGTATTTATCCTGGATGGGAAGAGCAAGTGGTGTATAAGGGGCCTATTTACTAAGATTTCATGCAAAGCCGTGCAGCAAGAGAAGTTGCTGCATTGCGTTGTGTTAAAGGGAGAGAGCTTAACCATATTTATGATATTATGGGGCAGTTCAGTTCTCTCCTAGCACTGACACACTTGTGGCTGCCTGCCGCCAACACACGCAGTCTTGCACCATGGTACAAGAGTGCCTGCTGTATGGGCAGGGTTGTTTTTGTGAAAGAAGGGATGCAAGGGCCTCGCATCACAGCACCTCACAGCTCCTGATTGGCAGCTTGATCACCCTAACCCAGTGCGATGCAGAGCCTCGCTTGACAGCACCTTGCAGTCCTCGCACCAAGGACAAAAGGTACAGCTCCCTGCGGCTGCACCTGGTCCTGTACTAGACCGGTGCACCATCACAGTAGGCTTAAACCTGTGACTTTGTCCAGGTGTGATGCGAACAGACACCTGCAATTTAGTGCTATTTTTATCTTAAAATTTAAAAACTCATAACTCCGGTTCTACTGATTGGATTCTTGTCGTTTTGGTGTCATTTTATTTATTAATACATTGTCAATTTTTCTAAATCAGTTTGGAATTATGGTTGTGTTGTTTTTTCACTTTATTTCTGTTTGAGGACTGTATAAATACTTTATAAGTAAGCATGACTGCTTTTGTGCCAAGCTTCCAGATAGTTTAGCACAAGTTTATTTAGTGACTATATATGGTTCACCCCGACAAGGATTATAATTATTCTTTAAAGTGGTATCTCACACCCTTCAACAAATAGTCCAATTTCTTACAACTGTGAATAATGGGATCTGGTTATTCAGCTAATGTCTTCCAGTGGAATCCATACATAACAAATGTTTTTTGGTAGAGTTTTGTGGTCATTAGGAAAGCTCATAAGGGAACAGCAGTCAAAGGTATATTAGTGTCATAGGAAGTGAGTCATTCAAAGGTATTGCCAGGATCGGACAGCAAACCAAACATTTGCTCTGGCAAAAATGCTTCATCTAGCTCCACACTACAGGAAGCTATGAGTAGAATGGGGCCATGGTGATGGTTGTGTCTTAGCAACCCACACTGCTATGGGAGCAGCTCCCTAGCCTGCAGTTCACTGTTAAAATGTAAGAGTGGCATAACAGACAATCTGGTCCTGATTATTGCCATTATTGATGTCAACAGGCCCACTATAAATACAAGGATGAGGATGCAGGGTGCAATTGCCATTTTAAATTCATTAACAGGAAACGCTGATCTGTTGTCTAGGGAGAGGCTACTCCAGGTTAGCAAAATATTAGGTAGAATGAATGCAATCACAATGATGCTCAGTGCTTGTATTGAACTTATAGGGTATGGAACTCTCTGGGTCAGATCTGACTGCGTTGTTTACAATGGTACTGCTTTGGAAGGGGAGGAAGGCTAAGGCTGTGTGTTGACATCAGCAAGAGGTTAAAGAACTTGAAGAGGGCTCGTTCATACAAGATGACCTGTTGGGTTTTGTCAAGTCGAGGTGCAGGTGGATTGTAGTAGCAGACAGTGTCTTTGTGACAAATATTAAAATATGGTTTAGAGGCTGGACTGAGCATAGGATAAGTTCTAGAATAAGAATGCAGAAAACCAGGTTGTGGTTTATTAATGAGTTGATTAGTAGTTTGTCAACATGATGTTTGATGTAGGACGAGATTTTGCCGGCTTTCAACAGGCAAAAGACTGTTTCAGTAATAGTTTAGATGATGAATGAGGTGAGGCAGATCTTGCTGACAAAGTGCTCCCAAATTATGAGCACAGAAGGAAGTGGTGATGAAGTCAGTGATGGTGTGGTTAAACGTTTTCTAGTTTGTGGAGAGTGGGAAGTATACTATTTCTCTATTATGTAATGGACATAAGGCATTGTGGTGTCCTCTGGTACCTGATTGCAGGGAGGCAGTCTTTTGTTTGGTGTAGTAGAACATTGCCAAGCATGGCGAAAGAGAAGAATATTTTAATGTCACCCGAAAATAGATGGCTGGAGAAGCTATTTGAGAAGATGATGGTTGGTTTGAGGGAGGACATTAAGCAGTCTCTCCGGAGTCAGTAGGTGAAGAGGAGTATGAGATGCGCAGCAGCTTTTGTATGAATTTGGGGTCAAACAAGTTGAATGGGATGCAGGAAGGGCTTGCTTTTCAGGTGATGTATGCTAACTCCTTGGATGAGATAAGATTGAGGGCCTGCAATAGGTAAATCTTGAGGTTCAGCTGGGGAACAGAAAGGGGTATAAGAGGGAAGTAAGATTAAGAACCAAATCATGACCAGTGGAGATCATGGAGGAGAAGAAAGAGATAAAGGCAGTGGGGCTAATGCGGGGTTTCTTCAATGATGTGAAGAGAGGAAAAGACAGACCAGAGACTCACTGAATGTTTGCAGGCTCACCTGCATCCAGATCAGAAGTGACAAAGGAGAGTGAGGATTTGTAGACATTTAGTCCACTGGCAGTCTGGTGTTCCCATTTTCAAAGGAGACTGTGCATTTGGATCATGAACATCTTATTACAGTGTCATCTTAAGGATTTTTGGGTCCCCAAGAACACATATTTTTGGGGCCCCTGTTCGGTACAACTTAAACTTTTAACCAATTTTCTGCTAATTCAAGCCAGCATGATACAAAATACACTTTCAGAAATGGGGTCACACAAAAACGGTTGAAATATGTCTTTCTGGAGGCCCAAATATCCATAAGATGACAGTGGACAAAGAGACACAAATTCAGGAACATTGGTAGGCAGAGAGAAGGAGAGAGGTGGTTATATAGAAATAGAGGTGCAATAGAGAGAAAGTTGACTTTTCAGGGTAGCCAAGTAGAATTTGGGGACCCTAGGCAATTCGCCTCTTTGTGTATGCCTTAAAACATCTCTGCCTTACTATTACCGTTGGGCCGAGAAAACATACAAAGGTTAGGATGTGTTCATAGAAATTTTGAAAGCATTGCGGAAGTCCATATATGCCTCTTTAACAGAGATGGCCATGTATGCTAATGGAGCGAAAAGATAAGGAGAAGAGAATGTCATTGTTCTGCAGCAGGAGCATATTCAGATACTGAATGTTGATGGGAAGCTCAAAGGTAATGGAGGGCTAGAGCTTAAGGGGTTTGTATGAAGACTCACTTTTGAACTGCTGTTAAGTGATGCTCTTATGTGTAGATGTTGGTGGCGGCCACCACAAACAAAAAGTGGTGAGCGGCGGGTGCGGGGGGAGCACGGGAGGGGGAGCACAGCGGGAGGTTCAATTATATTTTTTTTTAAAGCAGTCTTACCTTGAGCTGACGGTCGCCTTGCGCCTCGGTCTTCCTTTTCTTCCTGGTCCCAGCAGACACTGGGACAGCATCACAGACTCCCTATACAATCCCTGCGTTGCTCTCATGCTGTGAGAGCAGCACAGGGATTTGTCTGAGCGGACTGGTTTAACGCTCGCTCAGGCAAAGAGAGTCAGTGCTGTTTCTCCAACCTTCAGTGGCAGCTCCTCTGCTAATGCGGAGGAGCGTCGTCCCACTGCTTTGAAGCAGTGCAAGAAAGGAAAAATAAAATGATTATAACGTAATGTTATTATCATTTTATTTGGGGTGGGGCTGCTCTGCTCGGGTGCATTACAGCCTGCATGGAGAACATGCCCAGGCCTCCAGTCCCTGGCTGAGTGCCGAACCACGGCGCTCAAACCAATCACAATGCTGCATTGCAGCTTTGTGATTGGTCAGGAGAGCCTGGCTGCCTGCTTCCTGTTCCGAGGAGAGACGACGGAGGGACGTGGCGGTAAAGTACGTTTAAATTTTTTTATAATCCCTTTGAATCCACCCCCCCCCCTTTGCCCCCGCCTCACCACCCCCAATCCATGCCGGCCACTACTGCCAACCTGGCTGTACAATACAGCTGGGTTGGAGAAACCTAAGTGCGCGTGTGTGTTTGGCCAGCCTAGGACGGCCGGCCAAACACACATGTGCACTTAGAAGTGCACCAACCAGTCCTCCTCCCGGCCCCACCCCTCCCTACACACGGTTGCTAAGCCAGCAACTGAAAAATAAAACAATGATAAAATATTGTTTCATTTTTCAGCTGCTGGCTCTGAGCAAGTGGGGCGACGCTCCTCCGCCATTGCGGAGGAGCCGCCCCACAGTCGAGCAGCTCCATGTCTTGTGTTTTCATTAAAAGCAAGGTTTAGTTTCTGAGATTTACATGTTTATCTGACATATGGGGATTTCTTGCGTGAGGAGCAGGAGTTTCTGAGGCGCTCAGTAATTTCGGGGCTTTTGAGTGATTTTGCATAAAGGTTATGTGTCTGTGTGATGTTGGGACCGGCAGCAGGTGTGGTCAGGTCTGAAGCAGTAATGACAGTTAGGGGAGTGAAATGTTGAAGCTGACAGGAAAGCCATGAACTGGGTGAATGTGATTTTTCAGAGAGACGAGGCGGAAGTGAGATTGGAGGACACTGATGGGGGAAGAGAATGCCATGTTAGAATATGCAAAATAGAATTGCAAGTGTTCTCTACAGACATCTCTCTTTCACCTAACAGAGAGAAAGTGTACATCACCTGAGAAGGCGGCCCTTCAAAAATTACGGACAGTATTAATATTTTCCAATGCTGTGCTGCAGTTCTCATTTTCCCTTCACTAATTGATATTAAATGTAAATGCTGTTCACCAGTCCGAAAAACCGTGTGTAAACAAACTCGTCAGAAGTGTAATAAAACACACAAGCCGTTTCATTTACGCGTCTTTAAAAATACATTTTTCTCAATCACTTTTAGTGCTGTGTTTCTGCAGGTGGTAAACGTCTGATTCTAGCAACCCATTTAACAGGTACGGTCAGTTGTCCTGTGTGGCAACTTCCAGCCTTGCCTACAATTTGAATCTTAAATTGAAAACTTTCACAGAAAGCAAATCTGGTCATAAAAATGATTTTCGCAAGTCCAGGCTGCACGCACATATTTATGAAAGGCATGAACTAGCAGTCACTGTAGACAGGCACGTGGTTACACTGTACCTCGCTCGGTTGGCAGGGGTCCATCTCCACCTTGGCAGACTCACTGTCTTCTGACCTTTCCTGACTGGGAACGCTTAGCTGGACACAGACCGTGGTGTAGGAACACTATGTACTCCCTGTAACATTCCACGAGCCGGGCTCTGTTTATTAACCACAGGCAAAGTGAGACTTATTGTCTCCCTCTGCAGAACCTAACACTCACTTAAATGGTATCTGGGAGCATTGTACTGCGAAAGCTGTCCTGTGGTATTTGAATAGTCTGCATACCACTTTGCTATTCTTCAATGTCCCAGAAATCATAAAATAAAGTATTTTTCAATGCAGGAGGCCAAAATGTTTAAAGGAAGGACAAAACAGAAGAAAACCTTTAAAATGTCCTACTGGAAAAGCCTTTGGTTGAAAATAGGCTTTTCTCTAGGGAAGGAATGATGTTAAATATGCCCACTATTTGAAGAATGGCAAGTGCATAAATATGCACAGCATTAGCAGGCACTACAAGTCCATAATGCACAACAGCACGACTACAGCATGCCTACAGTTGTAGATTGTGCACAGAGGAGGGCTTCAGTCATCTGCCTGAAGAGGAGTGTTGTGTGAGTGACCAAGGACATGCAATGCAGCGTACACCATACAAATAAAATCACATTTTCTGAGAGATACAAATATTTAAAAATGCAAATGGACACCTATCAGAATTGACCTAGTGTAGGACCTGGAGAAAGCGGGCAAAAGCGCCTCACTCAATTAAGTATATGCACATTTTGTAAATGAAGGGGAGGACTATATGTAAAAAGTTGATATTGAAGGAGAAATCACCAATCTGTAAGAATGTGGATGCTGGTGTATTTCTTGATCCTGTGTATGCCTTTGAATGTCCGCATTTATGGATATTGTTGTCACTTGTGCATTTATGTAGGAAATCCAAATATTAATGTATGCATTGAGGACTAGGAGGTTGGAGATGTATTTCAAGTAGCAAATATCATAATTACTATAACGATTCGATGTGCCTAAGTGTAGTAGTCATTTGCACATTTTCTCTAACTCTAGTGAATCTACTCCTACAGGAAGCTACATCCAGTAAAGAAGCATCTGAGCAAGATATTAACATACTGCCCAATAACTTCCGGAAAAATACAAGGCACAGACATGCCTAATTTCGAATCAGGAAGAAATAGCTCTTATGTGTGGTGAGTCAAGGACAAGCCCTGTGCCCAACCCCGCGGGTGGCCAACCCCTCGCTGCACACAGATTTTGGTGATGCACTCAACCACCCCCCCTTTGCAGGTGCCCAACCACCCACTGCGCACGGCCTTTGGCTAACCAGTAAGAAAGAGGGAGATGAGGATTAGCCTAGCATAAAGGCTTGTCGTGCAAGTCAGGGACAGACCCTGTGCCATACCACCACCCCCGTGGGTGCTCATCCCCCCACCATGCATTGCCTTTGGGTGTGCTTGGGGAATGGGTGATAAACAGTGTAATTTTAAGTAAGGCAGACCTACTGACTTTGTCAAAAAGTCAAAATATTCAAATAGAAAAAGCGAGGGCCTATTGGCTTTATCAAGGGATGTGGGAAAGCCCGAAGATTAGCCAAGAATGGTTTCAAAATTCAATACCCAACTTACAGACTTCGTCCTTGGGAAATCCAACATGCTCCAACTGGGTGGGAGCAAACTTCTGTTTCCCTGCCCACACTGATGCAGGCAGGGAAACAGAACAGATATTGCTCCTGTTCAGAGGGAGCAAGCATAAATAGCTGCTCCCTCTGGGCTAGAGCACTATGCAGGGAGCCGGCTGGGGCTGCAGGGCCCTGGGGGCTCCCTCGCGGACCCCATCTTGAGGTTCGTTGGTGCCCGGGGTGGGCACTCACCTCTAACCCCAGGGAGTGGCCCCAGGGAATGGGGTCCCCAGTGCCCAAGAAGACTCGAGGAGGGAGGTCACACGCTCCCCTCCCCTTAATTGTGGAATTTAGCACTGGGTGATGGGCTTTCATGCAGTACTAAATATGTGGTCTAAATAATAGAATGTGCCTGCGGACTTTGCTATGTGGGAACCACTATATGTATGCTCAAAAATAGAATATTGGAGCACATAAGAACAGTGAAAAGCAGAGATCCAACTTATGCAACAGCCAAACATATACACAGAACAACAACTGGAGGTCAATACGATTCTATAGATTGGATGTGATTCCAGCTTACAAACACGGTGGAAATAGAACTCAAAAAGTGAGATAACTGGAATCAATTCAATTAAATATTTACTAAAGATTTGGATCTCCAATGAGGTCCACATAAACTATACATACGATTATTACATAGTAAAATATAATAAAACATAAGGACAATTCATTTCTCATTTCATTAATAAATATCGAAACCCTTCAGAGCTGGTCTTAGATTTTCCCTTACATAGCATAAATAGATAATTTCAAATACCCTAATGAGCGAAATAAAAATAAGCATTCTCAACATTAAAGCCAAAAACAGCAACAAAATATTAAATGTAAAACCTGTTCCAAAACAAGTGACACAAGTTTAGGTCCATACTAAACAATAGTAACTGCGTGATCGATCCAGTTAAGAATATGTACAACATATCAGTCGCTTGATAAAAACAAAAAAGTGTTCTGAAACAATCAACGTATTTGGATAAACTATACATTTTCCTTTAACCATCGAACCTCCAAACTAAATATACTCTAATTTTGTGCAAAAAGCGCATTAAATAGCAGCAGCTACATATGCAAATTTCAAAACCTTATACAGAGATGTATAGTAACAGCTTCTTTAGAGAGTCGAGATTAAAAGTAACAGCGAGAGTGTGGGAGTACAACATACCCCGATTGTGCAAATAACAGCTGAATAAGCCAATACATGTGCAAAATACAATCCAAAAAGGAATATCTTACCACTTGTATTTTTTAAAAAGCATTTACATTCTGAAAGAGAGAGGGCGGTCACTGATTCTTCTTGTACACAGAAGACTTTTAGTGCTAGAGAAAAGTCACGAGAGAAGGAATATTTACCTACTATACCACCAAAAATTTCTTGGCACATGAAACCTCTTAATGCGTATGACTCACTATTTTTTAACTGATATCCCCAACACATAATCCTGAATAAACATTGGATATAGGAGCTTATCAAGCCAAATTCTAATCTGATAGCAGCTATTGGGAATAGAGTGTTAAAATTACATAATGTACGTAAAATCTGGCCTTCAATCCTATCTAAAAACTCCAGTCCTTTACAGGAATTGATTCAATAGCGTAAAGCAAAGTTGGAGGGATTTTTGCTTTAAAAACAGTGAGCAGATGAAAAAAATGCCTTCGACCCATTGCACTATCAAAAATACGTAAGCCATTTGCGTGAGAGGCCGCTTTACAAGAGCTATGTTCGATATGAAATTTATTCTTCGTATTGCCCGCTATTAATTTCCCTAAATAGAGAAAGGAATCTACCACCTCCAACTCTTCATGACCAATTTTCCACTTAAAATTACAAAATTTTCTACTTCTGTTACATTTCATAATTAAAATTTTGCTTTTCGAAACATTGATCTTCAAGAAGTGTGCCACTGTGTATTTCTGTAATTATCTTAGCTTTTTATTCAGCCCAATAGGGGTTAAGTCCATCACTGCTATATCGTCAGCATACAGGAGGCATGCAAAAGAGCAGCTGCCTATCTTTGGTGCATCTCCCTCTAAATGAGAAAAACATTCAGGTAAATCTGCTGTATATAAGGAAAATAGCAGGGGTGCTAATACACAACCTTGTTTCAGACCATTTTCTATAGGTATTACCGAAGATAAGCCTTGATTTCCTCCCATTAATACCTGGCTCCATGTTTGAGAATGTAGGGCAATAATTAAATATAGCAGAGGAGAAGGCACTCCCATTTTGTGTAATTTTCTCCATAATAGTGGCCGGTCTACCTTATCAAAGGCCGTTGAAAAATCTATAAAGGCTGTATAAACGTTTGACTTACGAAGAATCATGTATTTCTCCTCAATTATTTTCAACATGGAGATGTTATCCAGGGTAGAGTGATTTTTCCTAAAACCTGCTTGTTCTATAGGGATGACCTTTTCCCCACCACCCATTCTGTGAGGTTATCAAGAATACTACGATCAAATACTTTCCCTACCGCATCTAATAGAGCTATTTTCCGGTAGTTACCCGGATGATGTCTATTGCCTTTTTTGTACAGGGGGATTAAAATACTTCCAGACCAAGATGGGGGCGTCTTCCCCTGGGAGTAGCAGAAATAAAATAGTGGAATTAGGTAAGTAGCCCACAACAGAGGTTCCTTTTTAGGTCGAGCCACGAGTAGCGCGCAAGCGCTGCTCTGGCGAGACTTTAAGTAAGGGGGTTTCAGAAGCTGACCACACGCTCGTGCGTCGTGGCCTTTTTCGGGCGGTTACACGCAAGCAAAAGGCCATGGTGCACGAGCGTGTGGTCACGCCTGCTGCTCGCAAGCGAACAAGCGCGCGCGACGTGCACTACAGCACGTGAATACCCTCCTCCCACTCCCTCCTCGTCAGCTTCATTTTCCTTTCACTTTCGCGCCGCGCGGCCGTGTCACTTTCACGGCCGCGCGGCTATCAGCTTCATTTTTTTTTTTTTATTTAACTTTCAGTGCGAGGCGCGCGCACCACTTGCGTCGCCCCCCCTCCTCCCCGCGCGTGCCTTTTTTTGCACGCATGTTGTATTGGTAACGTAGCTTCATTGCATTTCTGAGTGAAATACGCTGCTTCAAAAAGGACACTTTACTCGCACGTTTACAGAGCACGCTTTTTAATGTTCGAATTCACAATCAAATTATTTCCCATAGAAACAACAGCACAAAAACCGTAAGACGACAACAACGCCACTTGTCCCTGCTTTGCTGCTAAAAAAAGAATAACTATTACAACGGGGCAAATGCATTAGTTTCTCTACAGCAGCACAGCAGTTCGGAGGTTTCCGTTTACTCCGGGTGAACACGGGTCCGAGTGCAGGGTTCATACTTTTTGACTCGTTTTCTAGGTGCGTAGAGAGAGTTTCCAGTGGCGTAACCAGAGTGACGAAGCATCTCCACAGATGGAGGTGGTGGGGCAGGGGTCTGAGAATCACCTTCCAGACTAGCACAGCCTCCTCCCCCCCCACGCTCTCCCACCCCCGCACTGCCAGGGGTTGCGTTAGTTACCAGGGAAAACATCCCAAGACCCGCTGAAATCTTGGTTCAAGACGTGTTCTGCCTGTCCACCGCACAACAACAGCGCCATGATTTTGGCAGAGAGTTTGGGAATTTTATGGCCGTGGATTCTGATCTAAAACAGATGACTCATTCAAGCCCTCAGAGATATGTCATCGCCCCCATTATTACAGCAGTGACGGTGTACACGATGGAAGAGTAGCTGTTCGTGTCTTAGGTGCTATTGTCTTTAGTTTTAGCCTGGGCGTTTGTGAAACCACAAGGGTTCATCTGATGCACAAAGGGACGCGACGTGCTCTAAACTGTCACACGTTTTTCCGATGGCCTTAAGTAGGTAGTTCCAGATGGCTATGTACTGGAAAGAGGTGTTTCTTGCCACAAAGCGTGGTTTTTTTCCCTATTCAGTGTTCATGCTTTTCATACACCCTCTGTTGGAGAGCCCTCTTCTATTTGTACAGAAAGAAAACTAATGCCACAGCCTGGCCAGGCAGAAACATGTTATGTTAAAGGGAACAGTGCATCAGCATTTCCATAGCTCCTTCTACCGTTAATAGTGCATTAGTGATTTCTTAATCTGAGGCGTGGCTTCTCATGTCCGACTACACACACGTGAATGTACTGTAAGGAGTTGTCCTTGGAATATGCATGGGTGCACCTCCTCTGCCCTACCAGCCGTGCCCCGACCGACCTGTGGATGGGATTCAGTCTGTCCTGTATCTGGGATCCTGGCTTGCCTCGGGACCTCGGACCGCCGCGTGGGTGCTGTCTAACTCGCCTGTCGGACTTGTTTGTGTCCTTCGAAGGGAGCAGGTAATGGCTGCACTTAACATGGGGGCATGCTTTTCTCATCAGTGGCCCGCATTGACCCGGCTCTCCAAAGAGCGATGGCGAGTGTGTGTGTGTGTGTGGCGGGGGGGGGAGGGGGAGGGTGCGGCTAGAGAATAGGGCAAGGGGCGCCTTTCAAGGCCCTGAGAGGTTGCGGGAAAATTGATTTTCCATCCTTCACTGTCAGGGCTCATCTAGTTCAGAACAGAGAAATACATGTATTTTCCTGCACGGTTCTTACGGGACGGTGCCTCAAACCGACCCCACGGGGATGCCTATTATGTCAGGACAGCACCCCTTCCACCCCATCAGTGTGCCAGCATTACTGGCCAGGGCGGGACCTGGACTCACAAAAGCCTTTCAAGGAGGAAGGTTTGGGTTTGACCGCTCAAGGGCATTTCCCAGCATCTTTGTATTCCTGTTATCCATACAAATAAATTCATTAACTGCCTTTATTGTGTGCACTGCTATACAGGCGTCATGCGGTTGCAGGAATGAAATAGCATCTGAGAACATGGGCGGAAAAGAACAATTTAGCGGCAAAAGTTAAGTTTCAGGAGCTGGTGTCTTCACAAGAGTTGTTCAAAAATGCTTCACCTTCCACATCCCTCCACCCCTGTGTCCACTGTTGATGGTAGGAGCCCACCCACCCATGCATTACATTGATCCCTAGGAGGTACTTCACAATTACTAACACAGCCCCCGCAGTGAGCCTCAGTGCGCGGGGTTTGTGGGGTGAGCCTCTGCCCGGGTGTGGCCTCACTCGCAGGGACTAGACCTCATCCGGGTCACAGACTACAGAGAAGGAGCGGCGGGTATCTGCTCACTCCTCTTACAACACCTCAGGTTGCCCCAAACCCAACCAATAACTGATGGGCGTTTCGATTCAATCACACACACAGGGGGTGACTAATTTTCCCCTTTAGACACATCTTCCATCACTCGGTAGTTCCCTGAGTATGATGTTATAGCTTTGCTTAGCGCTTTTAATCATTTTTATGGCAGCAGTGCGCTGTCTTCATGTTGGCACTCCACACAATACCACTCAGTGCCACATAATTATATGCTACATAATTACACTGCACTCAATGCAACATACACTCCAAATAATACCACTCAGTGCCACATAATTACACACCACATAATTAAACTCTACTGAATACAACATACACTCCCCATAATACCACTCAGTGCCACATAATTACATGCCACATAATTACACTCTACTCAATGCAACATAAATATACTCCACATAATACCACTCAGTACCACATAATCACACGTCACAATTACACTCTATTCAATGCAACATAAATACACTCCACATAATACCACTCAGTGCCACATAATTACACTGTACTCAATGCAACATAAATGCACTCCACATAATACCACTCAGTGTGACATAGTTACATGCCACATAATTACACTCTACTCAATGCAACAAATACACCCCATATACCACTCAGTACCACATAATTACAAGCCACATAATTACACTCTACTCAATGCAACATAAATACACTCCACATATTACCAGTCAGTGCCACATAATTACACGCCACATAACACTGTACTCAATGCAACATAAATACACTCCATATAATATCACTCAGTGCCACATACTTACATGCCACATATTTACACTCTACTCAATGCAACATAAATAGACTCAACATAATACCACTCAGTACCACATAATTACACGTCACATAATTACTCTCTATTCAATGCAACATAAATACACTCCACATAATACCACTGTGGCACATAATTCGACACCACATAATTACACTCTACTCAATGCAACATAAATACACTCCACATAATACCACTCAGTGTGACAGTTACACACCACATAATTACACTCTACTCAATGCAACATAAATACACTCCACATACCACTCAGTACCACATAATTACATGCCACATAATTACTCTCTACTCAATGCAACATAAATACACTCCACATAATACCACTCAGTGCCACATAATTGCACGCCACATAATTGCACTGTACTCAATGCAACATAAATACTCGCCACATAAATGCACTCTATACCACATACCACCAATCAACATAAATGCACTCCACACCATGACACAATTTCACTAAGCATAATTTCACTCAACACCACAGTTCAGGCCACACAATTCAACTCCACACATTTCCAATACACACCGCATAATTACATACCAAATAACATATTTCAACTCCACAATCCACAACGTATCTCCAATCCACACCATATAGTGTCACCACCTGAGCACCAAACATCATTCACCACCACCATTTTGCATCAGCGCACCACCTAAGCATCTCGTCAGTCTGCCCTTGGAATCTGGCATCTGTTGATTCTCCCCATTTCCGTCCGCTGCTCGTGTTCTAATTAAATTACTGTTTTCCAACCTCCACTCCCCCGTTATTTATGTCCCGCTCCCCCATAACAAAATAAATTATAACAAACAAGCATGAGAACAGGCAGGAAGAAGTTGCCAGCAGTGCAAATACAAAAAAAATAGAATACATTTTTTATGTTAAAATCTTTTTTTAATCACATTTTTCAGTTGTATATAATGTCGTCTTGTTTAAAAGTGCCATGTGGCAGACATACATGCCCTTAGGGCATGTATGTGCGCCACATGTGCACACATGCACGATTCAGGGTGCAACAGGGTGTCAATTTGACACCCTGCCACCCTTGAATATGCTCCCCTATTACCGATTCGGTATTTACCGAATCGGTAATAGTGAATGGCTTCCCATTCATTCCTTTGGGCCTCCAGGCCCATAGGTATGAATGGGAAGGTATTCCTTATTACCGAATCGGTAATAACGAATATTACTGAATCGGTAAAATTTACCGAATGTTTACCTACATTCTATTTACTGATTCTTAAATACCGAATCGGTAAAATTCGGTATTTAGGAATCGGTAAATAGAAATTACCTACATATGGCCCTTAATGCTTTATTTTAATAAATATATTTAGGGTGATCACCAACCTCTAGTTCAGTGTGGACACTTTCTCCAGTCCTTGTCTTCTCTCTCTGTACGTCACACCTCTCTTTCAATAAACCTCAGTGCCCCACAGCACTTACCTCTCATGACCTCAACTTGACAACTCTCTCCGATCCTACCTCTAGATCTCTAGCTCTCGGTCAGCTCTCTGCCCCTCTCTTCTCCTCAAGTGCCTCTCTCTCTCTCTCTCTCTCTACTTTCTCTTCTTTCTGCATCTTGCTGCTCTGTTTGCATCTCATCCCCCTTCATTTCTCTTCCATTTACTTCCCCTCCCTCTTAATTTCATCTCTTTATCTTACCCTTTCTATCATTTTTGCCATCTATAACTTACCTTTCTCTACCTCTCGCATGCCTCTTTCTACCTCACCATTCTCTCTTTCATTTCTCTCTCTGCCTCACAACTCACTGCCTCATCTCCCTCTTCCCCACCTCTCATACACTATCTAGACTCTCAATTTACATCACCTATTGGCCTTCTATGTCTCTCTTTTTATTGATGTCCTCTTTCCCTCGCCTTTCCCATTATTTTATTTCTTTCTTTCTACAATGCTCTCCCTACCTCTTCCACTCCATCTATCACTCCCTTTGCTTTCATCTCTCTTTCTATCTCCTTCACTGTTTCCGTTCACTCTCTCTGCTTCCAATGTCTCGCTCGTTTAATACATCTGTCTTACCTCTGTCTCTCTCTCTCCCTATTTCACCATTCTCTACTTCTCCCTCGCACTTACTCTGTATTAGCCTCATCTCTCTACCTCATCTGCACCTCTTTTTCTCTACTTCTCATATCTTTCTATTTTTCATCCCACCGGCTCTACCTGCCTCGCTACTTTGTTTACCTGACCTGTCATTCTGTGCTTCACCTTTCTATTTGTGCTATCTCATTATAACTCACCTCTCTTCCTATCTTATTTCTCTCTAGACCTTGCCCCTCGGGTTGGCACCTTTCTTACCAGCCTACATTTAAAACTGCATGCCAGGCCTCTAAAAACAAGCATTGGCATAGTCAATAGGTCTCGCCTTTGGGACCTTATAAGTTTTTAGACATGCAACAGTTGATGTTATTGCACCAAGGATATTGTGCTGCATAACTAAATACTTATAAGGTCCCAAAAGCGAGACCTATTGGCTATGCCAATGCTTGTTAATTACTGTCATGGGAATTTCATCAGGACCCATTGCTCCCGAGGCTCTAATTTTTTTAATAAGTCCTACCACTTCACTCATAGAGGGCGCATAACTGAATACAGTAATTTCGGACGAGTAGGGTAAGGTGAGGGTAGAGCTGGAAGGATTAAAATTCGCAGAGTAGAGTTCACCCAGATGGAATTTCCATTCCTCTTCTTTAATAGGAATGGGGAGGGATTTCACTCTTGTGCCACAACAATCAGCGATTATTTCCCAGTACCTTTTAGAGTTATTTTTTGAAGCTGCCTCTTTTAACTGTACCCATACATGATCTTCCTTTATTTGCTTTAAGGAACGTTTTTTCCTCTGTCTTTTCCTCTTTAATAGATTTATTAAATTACTTCGTTCGAGAAAGAAATTCAGGAACTGGACCCTCACTAATTTATTTATTTCCCTATTTATAGAAAGCATTGGGTTAAAATGCGATCTCCGTTTAGCTGGAACATGCAATGATTTACATGATGTAGCCAGAGAACCTGCATTACGAGAAAAGGCTTCAAATAAGTCGGATTGAGGAGAATAACGCTCAGTCATTACTAAGTGCTGCTGATCTCTTATCAAAACTGTTAAGTTCTCTTTTAATTTAGCGGTCGCTAGAGTATTCCAATGGATTCTACCATTTGTTGCAATAAACCCCACTGTGCTATCTTTAATGTTCCAGGGGCCTACCTTAGCACAAGTAGATTCAAAATTAGAGCAGATCAGCATATGGTCGCTAAAATCATTTTCCAAAATTTCCATACTTATGAGATTGCAGAAAAAGTCTGCAGAAACAATTAAATAATCTATAATAGATCTCCCAGTAGGCGCCTTATGGGTATAGTTTGCTGGAATATCATTTTATAACCTCCCATTGGCAATTATGAGGTCTAAGCTTCTCAGACCTTCAAGTAATGCAGCTCCTCTTTTAGCTGTCCTGCTTTTATTCAGGAACTGAGCAGGGGGGTGTTTAAGGCTTAATTTTTTGGGGCATTAGTGAATACCCTTATACTATGAGAAGAAACTTTAGAATTCAAATCTCCAACTAACATTAGAAACCTGCAATCTTCACTTTCCAGAGTAGTGGAGATGAAGGCAAATAGATCCTTTAATAGATGAAAGTAAGATGCATCGGGAGGTAAATATGCATTTATGATCAGCATAGAATTTGAATGATCTTGGACATCCTTAAGATCTAGCTTGATCGCCTGAATTAAGTTAGAGGCATGAAAGAATACTTTACATGACCATCTAAGGCTAGTACTTAAAAATATAGCAGTACCTCCTTTAGCATGTCCTCTATTCACAGGGAGTGCTGGCCGGCTCAGCACTATATAGTCTTCAGTGGACCAGTTCTTTTTGATCCAAGTCTCTTGTAGACATATTATGTCTGCGTTCTGCTCTTTCAAAAATAAGAGTCTATTTTTATTGGTGCTTAAGCCGGCTGCGTTCCAAGAGATCAAATTAATACCCTTGCTAGGAAGAATTCCCGCATTTTAAGCCTGAGGATCTATTTGTGTTAATGGCGCCTGCTACCCAACTCCATTTCTTATCTTCCTCATCTGCAGGGAGTATATTGGGGGACTTTTTTTCTGTGAGAAGCGAAACCCTCCTTCCCTCTTTACCAAGGGAGACCTGCAATATACTCTCGCTCTCCAAGAGAGGCAAGCCCTTTGTGAGGATTTCAGGATAAGTATTAACCTGCTGATTGTGGATCACTTTTTTGAGGCTAGCTCCTTTTCAGGTACAAGAACATCAATACCACAGCATCTTAATTTGTCACTGTTTGATATTATCAGATGAGAGATAACTTTAGATGCAAACGTTACTCTTGCTCCCCTAGGGTTATTATAATTTTGAACCTGAACCAGGGCGAGATCATTACTCTGGATCACTTGGAGGCCGGGGTTTTCGGCAAAGCAACTCAATAGGAAGGACCTATTCATATATGGTTCATGATCAAAAATAAAAGAAACATTTAAGGTATAACGTGCAAAAGGTAAGTGATTGACTTGGCAAGTTACCTCAGGAACATTTTCGGTAGGATTATAAATAACATTGCTACCTAAAGAGGAGGCAACTAGTGAGGCAGTGGGGAGAGGAGTTGGCCTAACGGCTAGGGCGGCCGACCTCGAATCTGGGGAACTGGGTTCAAGTCTCAGCAATGACGCTGAACATCCTGTGATTCTGGGCAAATCACTTAATCTCCCCGTGCCTAACAAAAATGAATGTGTCCTCATGTAACGCAACTGGTGCTATGTAAAGCGCTCTGATACCTTCGGGTCAAGTTCGCGCTATATAAAACTCAATAAAATAAATTCAATTTACTCTGAACAATAGAAGAAACGCTTAGATCGAATAAAATTGCGTCTTGGGATGATTGAATTGGAGCACTAGGATTCAAAACAGGAGAACGAGGTCCCAATGAATTAGTTTCTACGTGACCAACTTCCTGCTTCATGACGTTCGAATCAGAGTTTGATGATAGATTTAGAATTAGATTAGGGTCGAAGCGTAGGCTTTTTGCCCTTTTTTTATTTATCCTTCGACGTTTTTCTCTTTTTTCCTTCTTCTTCTTATTATAATCACTGTTACTTTTGTTCTTGATATCTTTTTCCTTAGTAGGGGAACACCCAACTTTTTGTTCCCCCACTATGGGATGCTCAGGAATTTTTTCACCTATTTTTAGGAAAATGGGGAAAACTTTTGGAATTATACTTGATTGTTCCTTCTTAGCTTGCTCGCAGGATGCAGATACAGTTACTGGAGCTGAATTCTCAGGATCGAAGAGCTGTTGTAGAGCAGAAGGGTGTAATTCGTCGAATAGATCTACATTTTCTTTATCTTTCAATTTATTTTTATTGTTCCTACTAGAAGAGGGCTTACCAGCCTAAACGCCAAAGTCCCGGCCTTTAGCATGGGAGAGAGAGCATGTTTGAGTAGATTTGGAATTGATTGAAGTTATCTTCCAAAGATAGAGGGGAGGAGGTCCCCTTACCAGGGTTAGGCTTACAGGAAAAAAGTAGGCCGGCCTTGCCAGGAGCGAGACTTTGCTCAGAGACAATGAACTGAGTCAGGGCCAAAAGAGAATCCAAGATATAATCAGAGTTACTTACTAATTTCTCCATTAAGGCTAAGATAGAAGACAAGACTCTTTCCAGGCAGATTAAGGATTCAGACATCAGCATTTTTGTCCATGGATTATTGTTTAAAGGGAGAGAACTCGAGGACAAATTAGGAGAGGCAGATCCCCTTGAATTTAATATACTTAATCTGCTGGGTGTACTACTGAACAGCTGCATCTTAATGGGGTGATCCTGGAGGAGATCCCATGAATTGAAGGAAAGCAAAGTGAGTGGATTTTGAATCCAGGACGGCTCCAGATTAGGTGCCTGAGATAACTTTGGAGACGGATTTATATTAATATTGAGAACTGGGAGAGTAAAGTCTTCCATCATAGGGTCTCCATCTTTTGTGGCTAGATGAGGTACCCCTTCGGGATGCGTAACTCCGTTAGCAGGGGAGTAGATGGTTAGATTTGCCAGCAAAGAGTCATCCGCCCTAGATTCAGAGAGTGGCACATCCCTAGACCAAGTTCCTCCAGTTTTGGGAGATAGGTTAGTAGGATATACTGGAGGTGATTTTCCCAGGACTATGATCTCCTACGTGCAGGCGCTAGCATAATCCTTGAGACGGGTGGGGCAATCGAGTGGAGAGAGTACAAACGCGGACGGGAAAAAGGTGGGGGCGATATATAGAGTGTTACCCCACACTAGCTCACCCACTCACTCACTGTGCCTCTATTGTCCCTGTCCCTGCTCTTTGCTCCTTTTGCTTGAACAGCTACTTCAGCTCCTTCGGCCCCTCAGCACCCCTCCAAAACCAGTACGTCCATTGGTCCGTTGGTCCGTTTGAATGGTCTTAACAATGACGAAGAAATCTATGTACATCTGTGAGATCACCATCCATGGTTGTTATGAACTAAGAGTACACACAAGATCAATCGATGTTGTCACAAATTGAGACAGAAGTACCAATTTAAATGTAAAGGATTAAATGTCTAGATCTCTTCATCAACGTATACAAATCAGGGGAGAATAATAGGTACTAGACCAGGACACTAGAAGATAGAATTAGATTGATGAATTGAATGTTTGTTACTATAACATGATATGAATTCTGGGAGTAATTAATGGAGTTGGAAGATCCTGGCACTTCACTAGGATTGTATATGTTAGACCATCGTGAACAGTGCAAAAAATATTTTCTCCTCTGATAAAAGTTGTAAATCCTGGTACTATACAGGAACTGTTGGTGTTAAAGTATCATAATCATTGACACGTTTAATAATGTCTCTCGTGTGACTATAGAAAGGTTGTTGTATAATTGTTTTTACCAAAAGATCAGAACTACAGTTGTCACAATGCCTCCTAATTGGCTGAGGTGGAAAACAGTATATATACCTTTGTGAATAAAGACTCACCTACCGTGATAAAGACCCTGTGAGTTTGAAACTCATTGGTGGAGAGTTGTTTGTTGAAATAAATGCTTGAAATCCAGTTATCAGAGTGTGGTGTACTTTGTTGTGAAAGAATTGCCTTGGGCGGATGGTCAAGCCCCAACACCTGCACCCGCTGTTGAGCGTGCAGAGTCTTCTGCCAAATTGTGTGAATATATATATATATGGCAGACTAATTTTGGCAATAAAACTATATTTGCACCTACTTGGGTCCGCGCTCGTTTTCCTTGGAGGTGGAGTGGCAGCGAGGTGTTGGATATATATATATATATATATATATATATATATATATATATATATATATATATATATATATATATATATATATATATATATATATATATATATATATATATAGATGGAGCAGGGTTTCGCAAAATTGAAACCTGCTCGAATTGATACCCCCATAATACGTACTGACAGTAAATAGTTGTTGAAAAACTAATGTACACCCAACACGAACACAAGGGAAATTGCTTTGCGCATGTCTGAACTAACACGTAAACAAAATAATATTGTAATAACATTGGGGCATATTAGCAAGGAATAGCGATATTTATCGCTAACCGCGCTTAGCTCGACTTTGGTTAACGCCGCCTATCGCTGGAAAATATCGCTGAGATAACACCCTATTAACAAGGTTTATCTCCATAGCGATAACATTTCCAGCGATAGCGGCAAAATGTGAGAATATCGCTGGAAAAGCAGCGATATTCTCGCATTATCGCTAAGGTGGATTCAGCATTAGAATCCACCTCCTATACTTTAAACAGGTAAGTCGTCCTCACTAGCAGGAGATAAAATATAGCGATAAACGCGCTTAGCGCGATTTATTTTATCGCTTCGCCTGCCTTGCTAATAGGGGGTAGTGGAGTTAGTGACTGTTTCCAGTCGCTTTTAGTAGGGAACGCCTTCCTTGCATGTCAGTAGCGATAATTATCGCTGACATGCAAGGCGATGTGAATCCCGGCCGCTAACGCCTAAAAGCTGTCGCTAACGCCAGTTAGAGACAGCTTGCTAATAGGGCGATATAAATATCGCCGCTTTAGCGGCAAAAAGTGCTGCTAAAGCGGCGATAAAGCCCTTGATAATATGCCCCACTGTGTTTTGAAGAAAACGAGAAGAGTTGAATGAATAGGCCGCATATGCTTCAGTAAATTGCATGTTGCATTCTGTTTGAACTAATAAATAATGCCGCTTTTGCACAAAGCTTATGCTAGGTAACATTCATGGGGAATAGTGCAAGGTGGGTGGTAAACAGTAAAGTTTCATTATCATATAATTAATATATGTTTATTTTCATTTATTTTAGTGTGCTAGATGAAGCAGCCATCTTTCTAAACTTGGCTAAAGTGGGAGGGGGAAAGCACGAGGAGTGAGTTCGCTCTGTCAGAAGCAAGACAGACCCGCAGTGCACTGCAGATGACATGAGAAGGGTGAAGGCCAGAGTGTCGAACGACTGCCAAAAAGAAGTGCCCAGGCGTGAGACCGGAGACACAAACTGAGGATGATGTTAAAAATGAATGAAAAAAATGTTACAATTTGTATCATGTAATAAAGTGAGAACAAGCTGAGAACCATGCCTTGGGAACAAATGGTGAACAATGAAGTAGTTGAAATAAAGATGAAGTCACAGTGGTGTGACAACGCCACCTCCCTAGCCCACCAATCCCTTTACGAGATTTAATAAAGTTTGCAACATTTGTGGGACGGACAAGTTAGTTTTAGGGTATAATTGGGGTGCCTTTGGGGTGTGGTTTAAGCTTGGGCTGGAAGGAGAGAAAGAGGGGAGATGCGTCGCTATCCGTCGGTTTTGCAGAGAGGCCTAGCTGTTCCTGACCTGTCCCGATCCAGTTTCTTCTTATTCTTTGTTCCCTGATCCTTTTTCGGGAACCCCCACCATCTCCTAGGCTGAGGGGTTGGTTTTCCTACAGACCAATAGATTTGTATTTAGTCTAACTCGTTCTCCGAATTTAACTTATTGATGTATTTTTGTCTCTGAATCTTTTGTCTCTCCACCTATCCACTCCGTCATTGATTTGTATTATTTAGATGAAAACTATTGTCTCTTCATCTATCCCCTCCGTTAGATATATGATGTTTCGCATATATTCTGCTGAAACTTTTGTCTCTTACTCTATCCACTCCTTCATTGCATAAAGTCATTGCTACGTTTGGATGAGTTTGTATTTCATTTGTGCTGCATATGTAAAATTTCTCTCCACGTGAGATTCAGTGTTTGTATTTTGTGACCAAATGCAGTTGAGCATAATCCTAATTATTTGCGATAAGATTAATTATTAACTTAACTGAGAGTCTGTGATCATTTAATTAGTTAATGGTTGGTAAGTTAGAAATTATCATTGCCATCAACTATTCAACTAATTGGTCCATCGATCAAGTGGAAGGAAAGTTGATGTAAAAAGTTAGTTGTTATGTCATAATTTAATCTATGAAAAGAAAAAAATTGATCGTACATATGAAAATGAAATGAAATGAAATTGGGTAGTTATAAAGCGCGCGGATACTCACAGAGAGTGTCCCAGCGCTAATCTCAACAACTGAAACAGAAAGAGTCCCGCCCGACACCATAGTGTTATTGTTGGAACAGCCACGTTTTAAGTTGTTTCCTAAAAGACTGCAGGTCCTGTGTCAGTCTAAGGTAGAGGGGCAATTCGTTCCACAGACGAGCAGCCTGTACCTAAAATGACCGTCCTCCTATCCGAGATCTCGTGATCTTGGGAATCACCATGAGGGATTGTCTAGAGGATCTTAGGACCCGTTGAGGCTGATAACGTTGGATCCTATTTCTCAGGTAAACCACACCCGTATCATGGAAGGCACGATAAGCGAGCACTAGGGCCTTAAACTGGACCCTCTTTCTCACCGGGAGCCAGTGCAGCGCCTTCAGGTGGGACGACATGCGCGTTCTGGGGTGTACCATGAGAATAGCTCTGGCTGCAGCGTTCTGGACAACCTGCAGCCGATTGAGCAAATACTCTGGCAGCCCCAGATACAAGATATTTACGTAGTCCAGCCTTGATGTAATTAAGGCTTGCACTACGATCTTACGGGATTCCACCGGGACAAGGGGAAGGAAGTTTTTTACCATTCTTATCAAGCCGAAGCAAGTACCAGCGACAGCTTGAATTTGGGACTTCATCGTTAGACTAGTATCCAACTTGACTCCCAAGTTTTTAACCATGCTGACAGGGGTCGCAGGAGGGGACATGTCGCGGGGCCACCATAAATTCCAGTCAGCACAAGGGGGGCAGCTGAAAAAGATGATTTCGGATTTTTCTGGATTACACTTGAGTTGGTTAAGTCGCATACATGAAAAGACCTCCGTTAAACATTTATTTATCTCCATTCCACGAAAAAACTCGCACCTTTGTCACAAGTGAACAGGAGTTGAGTATCGTCGGCGTAGGAGATCATTTTTACTCCGTGCAATTGACCCCAGCGCATCAGGGATTCTGGGTGAATGTGTATGGGCCATTGTATTATGATGTTATTGAGTATTGATCCCTGATAAAATATTGGAGTCGCGCTGGATCATATACATATATATATGCGTATATATATTTATGCGTATATATATATACAGAGGGACATAGATAGATAGATAGATAGATAGATAGATAGATAGATAGATAGATAGATAGATAGATAGATTACCCCGTGGCGGTCGCCACTCGGTAGTTATAGTTGGGTGTTTCCGTAGGAAATGTTTTTTTTGTGGGCTACACGTATACATTTGTGGGATACACATACACAGCTAATAACCCCACATATTACATCACTCATGACATGGTATACAACACCGCTGATAACATCAGTTCAAAGCAAAAGAGGAAGGTCCAGAGGTCCTGGATCTGGATCTGGATATTGATTCCTATTATGATGGAGAAACTGTGCTCAAGGCTCTGGACCTTTCCAGCCTCATATTGTTGAATAAAGGTAGGGTTATGAGCATATGTTTCTTTTTTTCACGTAATCAGGTTCAGCCAATAGGATAATTCCTTTTTTGTAACACAAGACACTAATCATGAACAATTTGAATAGAAGAAGTAATTTTATTGGCATCAGCCACTTTGTCATTTCATTGTGCAAGGAATTCACTTTTTTGAGAAAAGGAACAGCCGACACGTGTTTCGCCCTTCGTGACAATTTAAGCCAGGGATTTCTCAAGGCTAATTGTTGTATTCAGCAGTCATAAGGTCACAAGGTGCATATATGCATTCATATTTGCTTCAAAAGACTAATGTCAACATCAAAGGTATTTATGTCCATGCACTGTCTATACACTCGAAAAAGGTCTGGGGTAATCCCGTGTAGGGTCGATCCTACACGGGATTACACGGGGTCACAAAGGGCAAAACACGTGTCGGCTGTTCCTTTTCTCTAAAAAAGTGAATTCCTTGCACAATGAAATGACAAAGTGGCTGATGCCAATAAAATTACTTCTTCTATTCAAATTGTTCATGATTAGTGTCTTGTGTTACAAAAAAGGAATTATCCTATTGGCTGAAACTGATTACGTGAAAAAAAGAAACATATGCTCATAACCCCACCGCTGATAACATCACTGCAATATTTGCAATGACAACAAAGCTGACACGACTGTGCATGGTAGGGGTGAGAGTTATAGTCACCTTGGGGCGCGAATTATAGTTACTAGAGATAACTATAAATGGTAAATTTCAGTGTTTTTTTAGTTTAAAACGTTATGTTGTCACTGAAATTTTCACCTAAGCATAACATCACTTTAACCTATGGTTTTCTCAATTAATATATATAGTGAAGGTACATATATGTGGATATGTGACAGTGTAGAAAATCTGTACATACTTACCTGTCAATACTTTGTTCCTCCATATTTTAGTCACATTATTGTAGCCACTCGATATTCTATACTCGAAATTTCAGATTTACAACTCTTGGCCTCTATGGCAACTTGGTAAATCTTTTGCAGGGTGACTGGAGGTATGTACAACGGAGGAATTAAAAGTGCTACAGGCGGTGTATGTAGTTCAAGGAGATAGCTGCAATCTGGGAATACCAATATCTCCAGGACTCATTGGGGAGTTCTACTCCTATAGTTATTTTCCTTCATGTCTTAGCCTTAATAGTTATATTTGTCAGTGACTGACCCGGTATTTCAGAGTTTTGTCACCCCAACATCTAGTGTCTTGCAATGGTATGATTTTGGTCAGGGTTGTACACACAAGTGGTTCACTACGGAAAGCTGGGTACACAACCCTAAGCCCATTTTAAACCAAGTATGTAAATGTATCTAGCATAGTGTGCTCCCCTTGGTTTTAACAGCTTCTACGGTTAGGAATGTTCCTCCCCGGAATAGTTGGACTATTTGCACACTCCAACCCTGTGCAGAGAAATGATGGTACCCTCAAGGAGCGCATCTCTTTGTTGCTCCTGACACCTCCTTTGCCTCAGCACCCACTTCCATAATATGGAGCGGCTGCAGAGTTCTCTCAATTGCATGGTGTCCCTTCAGGATCGTTCTGGAGCACATTAGTTAGATATTGCAGAAGGGGCTTCGCAAATCTCTATTGTCCCTTTTGTAATGCCAAAGTACCCCGGGGGTGCATAAAGGGATGGGCATGCTTGTTGCACCCCAGTGGCACTTTTTGTAATACACCCAAGGAGTCTAGCCTGAAACTCCCTTGGTATCCAACACAGACAATAGCCACTGAGCTCCAGCCTCCTCTTGTAGCGTTACTGTCAAACTGAGCTTTTATAAATGACACATAGATTTCCCTCAGATCTAATGTTCAATCACATATCACACCCTAGGTATCACCTGTAATCAGGAGGAGCACCACTCTCCTGGTCATTAAGAACACAGCTTCCTGTCCTGGACTTTGTGTGATAACATAATGCTTTCTAGAACTTGTACTTTTGTTTTGCCCCTTTTGAACAAATTTGACCAGCATATCTAAAAACAAGGGGCCCGATTCACAAAAGTAATCTGAGACAAAATCCTAACTTTATGACTTTCAGTATTCACAAAGGGCATTTAGGAGTAGTAAAGTTAGGAATCCTAACTTTACTACTCCTAAATGCCCTTTGTGAATACCAAAAGTCGTAAAGTTAGGATTTTGTCTCAGTTAAACTTAAGTTTTGGTCTTAAAATCCTAACTTTACGACTTTCGGTATTCACAAAGGGCATTTAGGAGTAGTAAAGTTAGGGGGCCTGATTCACAGAACTAACTTACGTCAAAAACGTAAAGTTAGTACTTTTTGGTATTCACAGAATACACTTACTCATTTTGGTATTCACAGAATGAACTTACTAATTTCGGTATTCACAGAAGTTAGTAGCCCTAACTTTAGGACTCCTAAATGCCTTCTGTGAATACCGAAAGTCTTAAAGTTAGGATTTTTCTCAGTTTAGGAGTAGTAAAGTTAGGACTTTACTACTCCTAAACTGAGAAAATCCTAACTTTAAGACTTTCTGTATTCACAGAAGGCATTTAGAAGTCCTAAAGTTAGGGCTACTAACTTCTGTGAATACCGAAATGAGTAAGTTCATTCTGTGAATACCAAATGAGTAAGTGTATTCTGTGAATACCAAAAGTACCAACTTTACGTTTTTGACGTAAGTTAGTTCTGTGAATCAGGCCCAGGATTCCTAACTTTACTACTCCTAAATGCCCTTTGTGAATACCGAAAGTTGTAAAGTTAGGATTTTGTCTCAGATTACTTTTGTGAATCTGGCCCACTGATTTGTAGGTGAAGAGTTCAGCATTGGAGACAGTGTCCACCAATGTGTGTTGACCAATATCTATTATTAGTACCATAGCAGTAATAGTGGTGTGCAACCATGCACAGTGGCTAGCATTGGCATTGAAAATATGGGATATGCAGGCCCTGTGGGAGATATTAATCCCAATTTAGAGATACGAGAAAATGTTAGGCTCCTTCTCTGCTACAAATCAAGCCATATACATCAAAGGATGCTTGCATCCAACCCCACGCCGCACATGGCAATGGACATCTTCCTTTATGTTTAAAAAAACATAGAAATTCCCTAAAAAACTGCAGTTAAAGTCATGCTATAGTTTGAAATTGTAATATGCTACTTTAGGTTAAACAAAAACTTAGAAATTCACAGAAAAATCTAAACTACTGAAATTCATCAGTTATAGTTATTTCAAGTAACTATAACTTGTGCCCTAAAGTAACTATAATTTGCATCCTCGCCATGCCCTGCTAATTACCTCACATATTACATCACTCATGACATGTTCTATGAACCCATTATTAACATGACTGTAACATCTTAAAAGACATCATTGATGGGAAACACTGTGCATGGCTTGGGCATGAGTTATAGTTACTTTAGGGCATGACTTATTACTTTCAGTAATATATATTTATATATCGTGGGCATGAGTTATAGTTACTTTAGGGCACGATGTACCCTTAAGTAACTATAACTCACGCCCACACCATGCACAGTGTTGTCATCAATATATATATATGGTGTCTGTGCCCGTGTGTTTTTCCTGTGTGGCTGAACCTGGGACCTTCTTGTGAGATATATATATATATATATATATATTCACTGAAAAAACCATAGGTTTCAGGGACGTTATAGTTACAAATTATCATGTTAAAAACCTTTGAAATTCACTGAAAAAACCATAGGTTTCAGGGACGTTATAGTTACTTGCACATTTCACTCGTACAAAACCATAGAAATTCGGCCGTTATAGTTAGTTGAGCTAACTATAACTCACGCCCGCACAATGCACTGCTGATGACGTCACATATTACATCATTCATGACATGGTCAGTGACATCACTGATGACATCACTGATGACATCTCAAATGACATCACTGATGACATCATCCAGTGACTGTGTGTTTCTGTAAAGTTTAAATATGTTTTATAAATATATTGGCCAAGGTATATTGTAGAATGAGTGGCTGTATAAGTGTGTGGATGGAGGATTTAGTAGGTGTGTGACTGACTGTATAAGTGAGTGATTAAATGTCTCTTACTGAATTCATGGGTTAGTGACTAAACTGTGTGAATGCCGGTATCAGTCTGTCTATTGCTGTGTAAGCTGCTGCATTGGTTGATGAGTAGCTACATGAGTGTCTATATGGGTTATTGATTGGTTGCCTGAGTATTTGTATGGGTGCCTGAGTGTGTGTGTGAGTGGGTGGGAGGTGTGTGACTTTGTGCATAGATGTGTGAGTTCTTTATTCACTGGGTGTATGGGTTCAAGAGCGCATGTGGAAACAGCTGTATGGGTGGGTGAGTGTGTGTATGGGTGTGTTGGTGAGTGAATGGATATCTCAGTGCTACATGTCCAAGTAACTACATATGTAAAACGCAGTGCATGAGAGAGTTGGAGTATATAAATGACTATACGTGAGAGTCAGTGATTGTGAGAGTGCTGTATGGATGAGTGTGTACTTGTATCAGTGATTGTATAAGAGAGTAAGTATATGTTAATATCACTATGAATAAGTGAGGTTGTGTGTGTATAACTGTATAGCTGATTAAATAGAAGTGTGATTGATTCTTTGCATGACTGACTAGATGTGTGAGTAACTCTGGATGAGTGGAGGTGTGTGAGTGTTTGTACAGGTGTATGAGTGCCTATAATAGTGTTGTATTGATGAGTCACTGCATGTATGAGTTTTTTTATGGGTGAATGAGTGGATGTGTGTGTAGTCCTAGGAATCAGTGCGTGCGTATGTAGTAACTGGTATTGGTGTCTGTATTGTTTCGAAAATGGTAGTCTGTATTTTAGAATGGGTGTATCAAAGGTTTTATTAAGGTATGAGGAGGTGCATCAGATTTTCACGTGGATGATGTCATCAGTGATGTCATCAGTGATGTCATTTGAGATGTCATCAGTGATGTCATCAGTGATGTCACTGACCATGTCATGAATGATGTAATATGTGACGTCATCAGCAGTGCATTGTGCGGGCGTGAGTTATAGTTAGCTCAACTAACTATAACGGCCAAATTTCTATGGTTTTGTACGAGTGAAATGTGCAAGTAACTATAACGTCCCTGAAACCTATGGTTTTTTCAGTGAATTTCAAAGGTTTTTAACATGATAATTTGTAACTATAACGTCCCTGAAACCTATGGTTTTTTCAGTGAATTTCAAAGGTTTTTTAAATGCTAATTTCTAATTATAATGTTCATTAAACCTATCTGCTGTGCGATCCAAAAACAAGCTGGTGCTTGTAGTGTTGTGGACAGTGGACGCAACCATGTTACCTCAGGCAGTGGGGAAGATCTCGGTCATGAACCTGTGTCGTCGCCCCCTGTAAGCGGAAGCGCAGTGGGCTGGTCCAACGTGCGCCACTCCAGCGTAGAAGTGTGAATAAATAGGCCGGGGTTCTGGGCGTGGTTCACTTGTGTGAAAGCCAACGTGTCTGCCAGAGCGGCGACCCTCACCCTGCCACGTGGCTGCTGCCATGACCGCGGGCCTCCTCGACACAAGCCCCCTGCGAACACAGCGGCACAGCACTGCAGAATTATGTCTGTACAGACTACTGCCTTCGATCTACACTGCGGACAGCAGGGCTCACAATTCAGATTGAGTCGCGATTGCAGATGACGCAGTCCAGTAGGCAAGACACATTGCTCCCAGTGTGGCCCGCCCGGACCACGCATCATCGCAGGCTGCGTACACGCTGAGCGCCAGAGGTACCACTAACTCAGTGCACCACAAGTAAACGCCACGTGGCCTTATTAAGGCAGAATTCATTAAACAAAACACATTGCTACCAGTGCGGCCCACACGGACCACGCATCATTGCAGGATGCGCACACGCTGAGTGCTTCAGGTGCCACTAGCTCACTGCACCATAAGTCATTGCCACGTACCCTTAAACCTACATAATATCCTTTTAGTATCCTTGCTTCAAGAACTTTTTTGATATCAATTATAGCTTTAGTACAATGACCAAATTCATCTTGCAAGTCCAAAGGAACACTGAATGGCAGTCTACACTGGGGATAGCAGAGCCCACAATTCGAATTCAGTTTTGATTTATTTATTGCAGAGTGAACTGTACTCTATGTCGTTGGATTTTCTCAAGAGGAAGTCACAAAAAGCATTCCTCGATGTCTGTGCTGACTACTGCCTTCGATCTACACTGCGGTCAGCAGAGCTCACCATTCAAATTCAGCCTTGATTTATTAATTGGACAGAGAATTGTACTCTATGTCGTTGGATTTTCTCAAGAGGAAGTGACAAAAAGCTTTCCTCGATGTCTGTGCTGACTACTGCCTTCGATCTACACTGCGGACAGCAGGGCTCACAATTCAGATGGAGTTGCGATTGCAGATGACGCAGTCCAGTAGGCAACAGACATTGCTACCAGTGCGGCCCTCCCGGACCACGCATCATCGCTAGCTGTGCACACGCGGAATGCTTCTGATGCTCCTACCTCAGTCCACCACAACTGATGGACCCTTTATGACAGAATCTTTTGTGTATGATTTCAGATCTGGTGCCCCTAACTTAGTGTAGCACAAGTCATGGACCCTTTATGATTGAATTTCTGTGTGTGATCCGATGATTACTGTTGTACTTGTTACCAGCACCAACCATTCCTGGAGGGCTGGCTTACACTCACCCCACACGCATCCAGCACAGACGTCACTGGACATGTGACCCTGGTAATAAAAAGGAGTCGAGTGCACGTGCTCGTACCCAGTTCCACTATCTATCTGGGTCTGTGTGTTCATTATGTATGCAACATGCTGCCCCTGGGCCCTACCACATTACATTGTGCTCTGGACAGCGTATGCAACCAACTTACCTTTGACAGTGGGAGAAAACTTTGGTTATGTAACTTTGTCTCGATCATTGTACAAGTACGTACGTAGAGACTGGATGATTAGAGTACTGCAAGGAGAATGTATAGTGAATTTATAAGTGCGTGGGGATTGGCGGCGTGATTGTATAAGTACATATGTTGGCGCACCCTAACTCCGACAACGAGCTTGTCTCTAATTGGCTGCCCTCCATGTCCCAAAAACTGAAATTTGGATTTTGCATGGCCCAGTATTGCTACAGCTGCAATACTCCACTGAATGTGCAATAAACATTCACACCCACACAGATGTGTCATGTCCACCATCTTTCTTGTGTGGAACTATGGATGAATGTAGGGTCAGTGATTCCCCATACCTTCCATGTTGGCCATGTTCAGGGACTTGGCTCACAGAGTGACACATTGACGCTTGCGACCCGGGTGACGGCAGCACTACAACAAGAACACCCGCATGGCCAGTGTTGCAAGATTTTTTAAGCATTCTCTAGCCCAAAGACAACCAAAAGTAGCCCAAACTAGCCCAATATTGCTACTTTAAGGAAGGAGGGGCAGGGACATCGTCAACCAGGCGGTGAATGGATTGGAATTGATGTTGCAGCAGGCTGCCAAGTAAATATTTGTCTAATAAAGCGCTTTAACATACTAGTTTGCTGGAGCGCTGTATATATATTTATAATCTGGCAACTAGCACAAACCAAAATTTTACCGCACAACCGGGAAAAATATAGCCCAATTGTGCGTGATCTAGCCCAATCTGGCAACAGTGCCGCATCAGTTGATTCCTCATACAGCTCACGATGGAGCCACGCCCATAGCTCCGGAGTCATTCTTCACAGCCTCATGCAGGACTGGCATACGCCAGGCCAGCCCACTCTGCTTACGCTTACAGAGAAAGACAACAACGCTACATGGCCCAGATTTTCATTGTAGTGATCTGCTGGTCACAAGTCTAGTTGTCAGTATGCCACAGCCACTCCCTCACGGCTGGTATACACCCACACCACACCCATCCAGCACAGGCGTCACATGACACGTGACCCTACCAATAAAAAAGACCGGGCACACGTGCTCTAAACCATTTTATAGTTGCTCCCACCGCATGCACTGTGATGGCCCGTCTCGGTGGTTCGGACACCTCATGTAGGCCTGAGCCACCGAACAGGGAGGCCTACCACCACGTGCGTGGCCTCACTGTTCACTGAGTTAGTGGCACCGCAAGGACTGAGCGGGTGTACAACCTGCGATGATGATAGGTGCACTAGTATGTCCTCTGCCATGGCAAAATCAAGACGCAGCACCAAATGTGAGACCTGTTGGCCTGCGGAGCGGGACTGCATGATGCGGAGGGTGCCCTGTCCGCGAAAAGGTGAGCAGTGAGGCCTGGATGCGTAGCGGTGGGCAAATACGTCTGGGCGGCGGGAGTGGATACACAAAGGCGGCACAGCGATTTAGGCGTACGCAGTCGTATATACTCTCCCATTACTAATTCTGTACTATGTTTAGATGTGGGAGCTTGAGGGCTCCACTAGATCCCGGCACGTGGTTGGAGACACAGCACTCACTGTCCCTCTTCATCTCTTCCTTTCTCTCCTTCACACTCTTTCTCTCTCTCTTCTTCTCACACTGTTTCTCTCCTTCTCTCTCTCTTCCTCTTTCTCACACTCTTTCTCTCTCTCTTCCTCTCTCTCTCTGTTTCTCTCTCTCTTCGTCTCTCTCACTCTTTCTCTCTTTCTCTTTGTCTTCCTCTCACTCTTTCTTTCTTTTTCTCTCTCTCTTCCTCTCACTCTCACTGTTTCTCTCTTTCTCTCTGTATTCCTCTGACTCTTTCTTTCTTTTTCTCTCTGTCTTCCTCTCACTCTTTCTCTCTCTCTCTCTCCATCTCTCTTTCTCTCTCCTTTGATGGACGCACGACGCACAATATTATCTTGCTTTTTGTCTTGCAGGCCTGCGATGAAGCGTGGCCATCCTGCAATCAACACTCAACCTGAATTGTGAGCTCCGCTCTCCGTGTGTACACAACGGGTGAGGAGGTTTCTTTGGCACGTGGTGGACCCTCTTCGACACACGCCGGTGGTGTAAGGTGAGCAGAGAGGCTTGTTTGCGCAGCGGCGGGCAGTCACCTCCGGGCAGTGGGAGTGGATGGGGTGCAGCATCCTGGGTGCGCAGCGGCACGCAGTCACCTCCGGGCAGTGGGAGTGCATGGGGTGCAGCAGCCTGGGTACGCAGCGGCTGTCATACACCTCTGGGCAGTGGGAGTGGATGGAGTGCAGCAGCCTGGATGTACAGCAGTGGGTAGACACCTCTGGGCAGTGGAAGTGGATGGGGTACACTAGCCTGGATACACAAAGGCAGGACAGCGAATTAGGCATACGCAGTTGTATGTACTCATCCATTACTGATTCCATTTTTATGTTTCAGATGACTAAGCTTGAGGGCTGCCCTATATCCTGGCACGTGGTTGGAGACACACCGGTGACAGAAAGGTGAGCTGTGAGGATTTTCTCCACAGTGTCAACACTCACTCTCCCTCTCCATCTCTTCCTTTCTGTCACTCACACTCTTTCTCTCTCTCTCACTCTCTATCTCTTCCTTTCTCTCTCTCACACTCTTTCTCTCTTTCTTCCTCTCTCTCATTCTTTCTTTCTCTCTCTCACTCTTTTTCTCTCTCTCTTCCTCTCTCTCACACTATTTCTCTCTTTCTCTCTTC
Source organism: Calotriton arnoldi (assembly GCA_963921515.1). Classification (NCBI taxonomy): domain Eukaryota; kingdom Metazoa; phylum Chordata; class Amphibia; order Caudata; family Salamandridae; genus Calotriton; species Calotriton arnoldi. The sequence goes on along the minus strand of CAWUFW010007815.1, from coordinate 865,161 downwards.
CTTGTATCTCACTCTTTCTCTCTTTCTATCTCACTCTTTCTCTCTTTCTCTGTCTTCCTCTCTCTCTCATTCTTTCTTTCTCTCTCTCACTCTTTTTCTCTCTATCTTCCTCTCTCTCACACTATTTCTCTCTTTCTCTCTTCCTTGTATCTCACTCTTTCTCTCTTTCTCTCTCACTCTTTCTCTCTTTCTCTGTCTTCCTCTCTCTCTCACTCTTTCTTTCTCTCTCTCTCGCTTCCTCTCTCTCACTCTTTCTCTCTCTCTCTCTCCTTTGCTGGACGCATGACGCACCATCTTATCTTTCTTTTTGTCTTGCAGGCTGTGATTCACAAATTGTGAAGTTGTATGTACTCATCCATTACTGATTCCATACTATGTTTCAGATGACTAAGCTTGAGGGCTGCCCTATATCCCGGCACGTGGTTGGAGACACACCGGTGGCACAAAGGTGAGCTGTGAGGATTTTCTCCACAGTGTCAACACTCACTCTCCCTCTCCATCTCTTCCTTTCTGTCACTCACACTCTTTCTCTCTCTCTCTGTCTCTTCCTCTCTCTCTCATTCTTTCTTTCTCTCTCTTCCTCTCTCTCACACTGTTTCTCTCTCTCTCACACTGTTTCTCTCTTTCTCTCTTCCTTGTATCTCACTCTTTCTCTCTTTCTCTGTCTTTCTCTCTCTCACACTTTCTCTCTTCCTCACTCTCACTCTTTCTCTCTCTCTCTTCCTTTCTTTCACTCTTTCTCTCTCTCTCTTCCTCTCTCTCACTCTTTCTCTCTCTCTTCCTCTCTCTCACTCTTTCTCTCTCTTTCTCTCTCTCACTGTTTCTCTCTCTCTTCGTCTCTCTCACTCTTTCTCTCTGTCTTCCTCTCACTCTTTCTTTCTTTTTCTCTCTCTCTTCCTGTCACTCCCACTGTTTCTCTCTTTCTCTCTGTCTTCCTCTCACTCCTTCTTTCTTTTTCTCTCTGTCTTCCTCTCACTCTTTCTTTCTCTCTCTCTCGCTCCTTTGATGGACGAATGACGCACAATCCTATCTTGCTTTTTATCTAACAGGCTGTGATTCACAAATCGACGTCCCCCCCCCCCACACCACCACAGCTGAACGCGTGTACAAACTGCGATGATGCGTGGCCATCCTGACAACGCCTGACAAAGTTGCTTCAGCACGTGGTGCACCCTCTTACACACACGCCGGTGGCAGAAGGTGAGCAGAGATACTTCTTTCCGCAGCAGCGGGCAGTCACCTCTGGGCGGTGGGAGTGGATAGTGTGCAGCAGCCTGGGTGCACAAGAGCGCACAGACACCTCCGAGCAGTGGGAGTGGATGGGCTGCAGCAGCCTGAGTGCGCATTGCCGAAACAGATAATTAGGCATGTGCAGTTGTATGTACTCTGCAATTACTAATTCTATACTAGCTTTCAGATCACTAAACTTAAGGGTGCACTATGTCCCGGCACGTGGTTGGAGACACACCGGAGGCACAAAGGTAAGCTGCAAAGATTTTCTCCAGTGTCAACACTCCCTCTCCATCTCTTCCTCTCTTTCTCTGTCTGTTCCTCTCTCTCATTCTTTCTTTCTCTCTCTTCCTCTCTCTCACTCTTTCTCTCTCTCTTTCTCTTTCTCTCTACCTCTCTCTCACACTGTTTCTCTCTCTCTCTTTTCCTTGTATCTTACTCTTTCTCTCTCTCACTCTTTCTTTCTCTGTCTTTGTCTGTCTTCCTCTCTCTCACTCTTTCTCCCTTCTCTCTCACTCTTCCTCTCTCTCACTCTTTCTCTCTCTCTTCCTCTTTCTCTCTCTCTCTCTTCCTCTCTCACACTATTTCTCTCTCTCTCTTTCTCTCTCTCACTCTTTCTCTATTTCTTTGTCTTCCTCTCTCTCTCACTCTTTCTTTTTTTCTCTCTTTCTCCCTCACTCTTTCTCTTTCTCCTTTGCTGGACGCATGGCGCACCATCTTATCTTCCTTTTTGTCTTACAGGCTGTGATTCACAAATGGTCCAGCGATGCCATGACATGGCTGTACATAGTTTTATTTGTTGTTGTTATGTTTTAATAAAATGTTTTATATGTAAATCATAGCGGATCGACGGGACCACGCGGCTGGACGTATGCACGACCAGAACAAGATAACTGAATCAAACTTTCTGGAAACAATCAGGACTACAAAGAGAACAGGCCCACCTCGGCCTAGGGGGCTAACATGAATCCAAGTTAGTCCACAGTGTTGTGACCATTTAGACGGAACACTGAGATAGACAATATAAATTTTGAACGCAGAAGAATCCCATCATTTGGATGTTTTCTAAAACATATATCGATCCTGCCAGAAGTGAGGTATAAATTCCTCCTGATAAGATCAAATTGCCTGGGAATAAATCGGCCAATGAAGGCAGAACTACTTGCTGGCTCTCACCTGATGGTATAGAAGATATACTCCAGCCAGAGACATCTTCATTGCTAATAGAACCATACAGATAAACCCCAGTCCTCTCTCATAGATATAAACAAACTAACCTGTAATTGGTCCTGATGAAGGTGATATAAATAATCTCTCACCGAAACGTGCGTAGACCATTTTCAGACATCTGGGAATCCTACCAAAGACACAGACAAGAGGAGAATCGGTCGAGAAGAATAATTCAATTCTCGAATGTCCATGTCTAAATTCAATAGTTTGTAGGATCCCATACATGTTTTGTATTTTATTGTCATTTTTTTGTCATGTTCTGTGTTGATAGTATGTGTGCTAGTATGATTGAATAGGATGATAGGTGAGAATGCAGATATGATGGTTTGTCTGTGGGGTGAGTCACAACTTTGAGATTTGGTTCTTTTATGTATACACTGACTAAAATCAGATGAATGTGTAAATATTTGTATTGTTCTATGATCTTATGAGCACAAAAGGAAGAGAATATATATATAAAAAAAATGAAAAAATATATTTGTTTGATATAAAAAAATAAAAAAAATAAAAAAATATTTGATATAGAAACTATATGTGGCAAGACTATGTTTGTGGGGTAATGTCTCAGGTTTGAGCTTTTGCCAATGTTGAAATCAGATAGGTCAGATTAGAGGTTTTTTCGTACTTGTTGTTGTTTCCCCCTCCTCTTGGACCTAAAAGCAAACAGGGGGCACCTTTTTTCTTATATGATTATATGTAAATCCATACATGACTAAGATTCTTATTTGTCCAACCTAACGTGACTGTCACATTTGTTTGTGGGGGTGGGGGTGAGGGGAGATGGCGGACAAGGAGCTCCTACTGGGGGATGTCGGAGCAGTGTTGGCGTGTCCGACCTGCATGATCGTTGCCTCCATTACATCTGTTCTCAGAGACTTAAGAGCCGGCGGTCTGGCTCGTAGATGAAGAACTGCGAGCCGACTAGCAGGCTCATAGAGGGAGAACTGCGGCCCGTCAGTTTGCAGAGGAAGAGCAGCGGGCCAGCTCGCAGAGGAACACCTGCGGGCCGACTAGTATAGGGAAAGGTGCCGGCCATCAGCTTCCAAAGGGATAGCTGCGGAACACTGATGTGGGGAGAGGGAGCGTGAAGAGCGCATCTCGCAGAGAGACACCTCCGGTATATTTCCAGTATTGGCTTCACAGATACAACTGCGGGCCCGAGAACTCGCACCCGAAGAGCTGTGAGCCGACAAGTGGTTCGCAGAGGCAGACTTGCGGGCCCAAGTATGTTGTTGGAGGTATGCTGTTGATGGTGGAAAAGGGTGCGTTACCTGCTGATGTAGGGAGACGCAGCGTGAAAGCGGTATCTCGCACAGACAGAGCTCCGGTATATTAAATTGCCCCGGGACCTTTCTTTTATATTTTCACTCGATGCGAGGCACAAGATGGCTGCTAACACTTCCTGGTTTGAATTGTTAGCAGCCAATCAGAGGCAAGCTCGTGCTCGGGAGTTAGGCACAGTCCAGATATATATATCTTTTTTTCCTTTAATATCTCAAAAACTACTGAACGGATTTACACCATTTACACAAAACCGCGCTTTCTGCACCAAGACCTTTCTCCCTGCCAAATTTGGCGTAATTCCGTTCAGCAGTTTGACCTGCAGCCTTGTCTAAAGTTTCCTATGGAAAATGCATTGCGAAAACACTTTTTCGGACCCCCTTTTTTCTCAGATCCTCCTTCACCAATCACCCTGTAATATGTCTTCGCAGCTCAATACACCCCTAAACTTTCAAGATACGAGCTGATCAAAAAAGAGAAACGTTCTGGAATATTTAGTAACGATTCGTCAAACGACGCCAAAGTTATAAGCACATGGAGGTCTCCAGGAGGGGGGCCGCGCAACCCCCCTCCCAACATGAGTGAAGCCCCGGGTCTGCGGGGACCCCAGCGGGCCCCCGCAGCCCCCTGAGCCCCACTATTATTTTTTAAGAAATGCCCCGGGACGTAGCCCACCCCGGGGTCTCATTAAAATAAAACGCGGGACCCCGCGACCCCAGCGTGAATTACGCCGATATTTTTTTTTTTTTTTTTTAATGCTTTTTTTGGCCCTGTGGCCTTTCTGGGACCCCCTGAGCAGGCCTAGGGGGTCACAGTGTTTCTACCCTGCCCCCTTCTCTTGTTTTATACCTTTGTTTCTCTGTTTTCTAGTGACTCGCTTCTACCGAGCCACAAGATGGCTGCCAACACTTCCTGGTTTGGAGTGTTCGCAGCCAATCACAGTGAAGCTCGTGCACGGGACTTAGGCTCCGCCCAGATATCGAACCTTTTATTTATCTAATTTCTCAGCAACTACTGAATGGATTTACACAATTTAAAAAAAAGGTCGCTTTCTGATCCAAGCACTACCTTTTTGCCAAATTTGGGGTAATTCCGTTCAGTAGTTACGGCTCTAGCCTTGCACAAAGTTTCCTATGGGAAATTGATTTTTGACTCTTATTCTTTGAATTTCTCAAAAACTACTGAACGGATTTACACCATTTAAAAAAAAAGGTCGCTTTCTGAACCAAGCTCTACCTTTCTGCCAAATTTGAGGTAATTCCGTTCAGCAGTTCGGGCTGTAGCTCGTCGCAAAATTTCCTATGGAAATTAACATGGAGAAAACGCGTTTTGGGACCCCCCTTTTTTCTCAGCCCCTGCTTGACAAATCACCCCCAAACTTTCAAGATAGGAGCTGACCTAAAAAGTGCAACTTTTTGGA